>JAJMCM010000001.1:600000-1187677 GCA_030565665.1 Zygotorulaspora chibaensis | reverse complement strand
ATAACGCATATGTATTGAAAGCAAGGTATCCCATAGCATACGCAGCGCCACCCAATGTTGACTCGCACTTACTTGCAAAATACAACTCAGCGAGATAGCACATTGTTACAACAATGAACTCACGACGCCTAATAACAGATTTCAAGCCCCAAGAAAGCTTGCTGTAACCGATGTCTCTAGGTAGTTTGATATTTTCCGGGTCAGTTGCACTCGATCGTCTCTTCGAGGTCATGAATTTCCAGCGTTTATTTATCTCTTCGCGATACACTTCCAAGGCCTCTTCGCCGCATGGAATCGATTCCCTAAGTGCACAAAGCTTCTCAGAATTATCCTGTGCCAGAGTGAACGGATCCAGAAGATGTACCCTGAATATTTTGAAGCAGCTGGCTCCGTCGTAGACGCAGTATTTGGTATTCCAAAGCTTTCTTTCATATAAATAGGTGTTTACATGGCTTGCGACATACTCCCAGACTTCCTTGTCAGCGCCTGGGGCCTCCGCAATGATTTCTCTCGAAAACATGTCAAGCTCTTTCGATATTATACGCTTCACATGAGGGAAACGTAAAATCCCTATACATGGTAGGAATAGCAACATACAAAGAGTAGATATAAGCGGCAACAAAAAGCTCTAAGAAAATCTCCACCAAAAAGCAAGTAGAACAGTTAATAGAGCCCATATGCGAAATACCATCAAGTTTGGAATCTCGTAGCAAATCCAAGTAAAGCGATTTCTGAAGGCATTTTTGGGTAAACTCTCAGTTCGAGATTCGAGAGGAAATGAGGAAATGAGGTTCCCATACTGCTCCTTTTCTCATTCTCAGTTGTGTTTGTCATCGTGGTCTGCGAGGATACATTAACTAGGGGATTTATTTCAGAACAGATCTCGCGGGAGTCGTTCATATAACTTCGAGCCGCGAGAAAGAAATTCGAGATGTCTGCCAAGAAAAGTACAGTAGATGGAGTCTCAATTGGCTCGCAAGAGAGAAGCGGATAGGTCAGGTTAGGGCAATAAATCAAAAACCATCTTGTTTTAGTGACTAAATGGGTTTCATAGCTTCTTTCTGGAGTCCTGTTGAAACAGCAGAACGTCTTTCTTCCACATCATCATATAGATGCAAAACTTAACCCTTATAATAGCGATAAAAAAATCTAAACATACTGAAAAAAAGATAAAAATGACAAAGGGGCTCCTAATAAGTAACTATTCAAGCTTGGAAGTCATAAGTGCAAACTGCCGAGGCTTCATCTATATACGGCCACAGTTCACAATTTAGATTACCGGTAGGGCTGCGTTTTTTGAGAGGGACATCTGCAAAATGAATTTTGAAGAATCGCTCACATCCAGCCCCATCGAAAAAGAATTGATCAGATCGCCAGACTTTCTGCTCAAACAAGTACGAGTTCATTTGTTTGGCAACTGTATCCCAGGAATTTCCAGCAATAGAGTTTTGCGCATTAATTATGGTCGAGAAAAATTGCATTTTGTTTTCCACTGTCATTGTCAAAGCTCGATTGTCAAATCCACTGTATAATATATATGTATAGAAAGCAAAGGATCCCGCAACGTACGCATTACGACCCAATGATGACTCGAAGTTCCTTGCGTAAATAATAGGGAATAGGTAGGGCAACAACAAAGCAATAAATCCCTCAGAATACGTGTAAAATTGTAAGGCCCATGTAAGCTTGTTATAGCAGGTGTCTCTAGGTAATTTGTTATTCTCTAGGTTAGCTGCACTCATAGCTTTTTCTAAAGTTATAAATTTCCAACGTTTATCTATCTCTTTGCGATACACTTCTAAGGCCTCTTCGCCGCAAGGAATCGATTCCTGAAGGGCACGAAGCTTCTCAGGGTCATCTTGTGCCAGAGTGAACGGATCCAGAAGGTGCTGCCTGAACGTTCCGGAGCAGTGAGCTCCGCCCTGGATGCAGTATTTGGTGTTCCAAAGCTTTTTTTCATATAAATAGGTGTTTACATGGCCTGAAATAGACTCCCAGTCTTCCTCGTCAGCGCCTGGTGCCTCTACAATGATTTCTCTCGACAAGGCGTCCGGCACATTCGATATAGTACGTTTAAAGCGAAACAGATAGTAAAACAAAACAACTTCCAGCATTATAGCCGCAAAAAAACTGCATAAAGGCGCCACAAGAACGTTGCTGGAAACTCTCGACCATATACCGAGTGGAACACACAATAAAGCCCACAGGCGAAATGCCGTAAAGTGTGAAATTTCATAGCACAGCCAAGTAAAGGGATTTCTGAAGGCTTTTTTGGGTAGACGCTCAGTTTGAGATTCGAGACGGCATGAGGATCCCATACTGCTTCTTTTCTCATCCTCAACTGTCTTGTTTGTCATTGTGGTCTGCGAGGATACTTTTACTAGGGAGGTTCTTTTCAGATTAGATCTCGCGAGAGTCGTTAATATAACCTCGAGCCGCGAAAAAGAAATTCGAGAGATTCCTGCCAAGAAAAAGTACAATAGATGGCGTCTAAAATCGATACGCAAGAGAGAGGCGGATAAATTGATATTCTCCACTATTAGAATAAACAGTTGCGAAGCTAACTTATGTTTCTTTTGGTTCACTGCAGTAGGTAAACTCAAATCTTATCGCAGGTGAAGATGACATTCTAGCCTTGATATATTGTAGAATGGCATTATCCCAAATGAGAGAGGACGGTAAAAGACGGTCAAACAGACAAGCTAAGATCGCGCCCTAATAAGGCATTAATCGACAAAAAAGAGTGAAAATATATCTGTCGATAACCAATTGCGAGACGATTGCAAATCAAAAGACTTACCGCTAAGAATCTATGGTCGCACAACATTAGTCAAAGTGGTACCACATAGAATCAAATAAATGGGCGTGTTCTGTTTCAATATGCGCATTTCACCAGGAATAAATACTGGAGATACTGCCAGAGATGAATTCCTTTCGATTTAGACTTGGTTTCACTTTATAGGAAGAGCGAGGATTTATATATCTCTATAATTGAACAATCACCAATTAAGCTAGGCAATGTCCGGTACGAACAGTTTCGACAATTCCACCAAGGAACATCCCTTTCAACAGAAACTAAAAACCTAATTCCCGAAAACGACCCCCCTGGAGTCTTGAGCCTATCCCTATAATGAGTTTACTGGCGAGCGATTTAAAAGCTCTTATGTAACAAGACGAGAAGATATTATGGTTCCCTCTATGTCAATGTTTCCTGACCACAGTCAACCTCAGGCACGGCAGATTCAGCCGCAGCACCTTTTTGAAGCTGCACTCCGGCGGAACGGCACCTTGCTTGCACATAGCGCGTCACTTTCTCAGTTCTTAAGTAAGATTTTTACCTGGATCATTCTTTAAATCATAATTATAATTTCGGCGGCTATTGCGTTCGTTCTGTTTTTTCACGAAACTGTTTTTATGGGGACCATTATTACAGGCAGCAAGGCCACGAATTGCAAGTCATCTCTTCGGGGGAGTTAGTTGCCGACGCTGAGGCAACCATGAGGCACTATTGTTTTGGGAACACTCATTGCTGAACCTTGCGGCGGGCCTTTTATTCTCATGAATATTATGTACGAAAAAGCGTTGTTCCGTCGAGCAGCTCCCTGACATTCACATTGTTGGGATTCGATAGTGGTGGAGGACCTTAAGTTTAACAAAGTCTTGTGTCAGAAGTCTTATCTCAAAATTAAGTAGATATAAGAACCACATGACCATCTGGAAAATGCATCTCTATTTATTCGTTTTTACACCGGTTTAGATGGTCTCACCTGGGCACCTATGTGTTAATTTTGGGGTTCTGGTTTATTTGAATAAATTTATTGTTTTGTTTATCAATTAGTATATTAGACAGTAGTGAACGGTCATATAGCAGCTAAGGTCATGTGTTTTTCGTGTCAAATTAAAATGCAGAAATTTAAATACAATAACTATACATCTTCTATTATGGATGAGCCCTTCGGGGATCTTATCAAGGATTCATGAAACCTATCAAGTTCTTCATCCTCGACATCTTCTAAGATTGGAGATGGTAACCGTTTCAGAGGTGCGTCATATTCATTCCTTTGATTGTCCGTGAGCATGTCATTTTGCTGGTCACCGAAATTTATGTTTATATTGATCGTCTTTGGGCCTGCCGTCTGATGATTTGAATCTTGGGCAGACTTTTTCTCTAATCTTTCTGTTTTCTTCTTGGCGACTAATACAGCCTTCTTCTCCTTGTATTTTTTCTCTTTTGCAGCTTTTTTTCTTAGTTTAGATTCTTTCTTCTCTTTTTCAATCCTGTGATCATGATGGTCTAGGTATTTCTTTTCAAGAAGTCTTTCTTGTTCAGCGATCTCATTTTGACCCAAATTTCTTGCTGTTTTCTCCTTTCTCGGAGCTTCTTGTCTTGCTTCAACCTTGCGGCGTTCATCACCCGTCTTCTTCAATTCTTTACCCCTCATCTGTTCTTTGGTGTCCGCCATAGCTATATCTCTCGGTTGTCTCAACTTCGCAGTGGGTATTTCAGACCATTTTATTAATTTCACTAGATCATTGGCTTTGGGCACCTTTTCAAGAACTAACTTCAAGATCGCGTAGTCGTTGGAGTCATCTAGTTGACAACCCACGATACGAACGTCACCAATCTGCTCACCAATCTCAAAAGACTTACAAATACCGTCATTTTGACTTGTGATTGTCAATTCATCACCTCTGTGGTTTAATTCAACTGAATGGTCTTGAAATAGGTCCCTTGCCACTTTCCGGTTAAGCGCCTTCAAATCTAATTGCGACAGTGCTTTTTTTAATAATTCATCTTCATTTTGCTCTTCCTCTAAGTAAAAAGGATTACCAAACATATCATGAACAATGTGATATACTGGTCTATATGATTTCTCCTTTAGTTTCTCAATTTCTTCGCTAACAGCATCAATTAGTTTACCTTTGGGTACTTTTTTGAAAATAGAAAGGAAAAAGCTATCTTCTGTTTCTTCGACACTATATCTTAACGCAACAGGCGAAATCCTCGGGAAGTCTCTTGCAGGACGGCAACAGGCTGTCAATGCCATGCCTCTTCTTCTTTTGGGTTCTGGGCCATTGCCCAAACTTTTTCCCCCAAAGACATTCAGCATCGGTGATGGCTCAAAGATACATGGAGATTGAATGACTGAGTACATTTTTCAGCGGCTAAATTATATGTTCTTTAGTAGTGATGATTATCTTCTACCTTTACCAAATGTAGAGTGCCAAACTACCAAGTTGCTTAATCCTAAGAACTTTTTATACTTCTTGAGTTACTAATTTCTAAGGGGATTACAAATCGTCTTCTCCATGATTCTTCTATTCTTTAAAGTTCTTTGGGCTAATTCCAGGAGTGCCGCTACAGGTCGGAAACCTTCTAGAAGCTTCGGGAGAAAACAAGCGGGGCTGACGCGTCGCACGAGATATGCACGTGATCTATTTTTTCTATGAAGATTAAGTAGAACATCTTGGCCACGCTTAACAGCAGTTATGAGATGCTGAGCCTTCTCCTGCCCAGTAAAGGCCGTCCCAACAATGTCTCACGCATATGTTGTGCGTAGTGTTTGTAAAAAGCGCTTTTTATAGCTTCCGCGGGGCCCTATGGCCCTTGGAATGCAGTTGCCGTTGAGCGTAATCTTATAAGTTACTGTAAGGCTTAACCAAAACATGCTTGCTGTCTGATCTTCCGCCGTGCGAAATTCTCGTGAATATGCCGAGGAGATATCAATGGTAGCAGCCCAAATTTTGAAGAAGAATAATGCCCTTCCTTACTTTTCAAAAAGATGTTCGAAAACGAGCTGTATACTCATGGATTAGTAATCTTTAGATGACAATTAGAACAGAACGAGAAATAATGGTGTTTAAAACACTATGAAAATGTTGGGCTGAGTAAGTAAAGAATGAAAAGGTACAAGAAGGACTTATCATCCCGTAAAATAATCCATTACAAAGCAGGTAACTCCCCTCCACATTATAAACCTCAATATACCACGCAGCCATTTAGGTCTGATGTTATACAGTAGAATGCCACAATTATCACCAACTAAATCATTTTTTTCGGCATCGAGACCTTCACCTTTCTTGATAAAACTTCTTGCTGGACAGCCTTTCCAAAAATTCCAAAATTTGAATTCTGGGCATAGCGAAATGCGGTCTAAATGTTTATAGAATGGCCCCGTTGGCCCATCGATGTATCTCCATTGAACAGGGCACCACTTTTGTCGTGGATCGTTCCATGGTAGTTGCTTGTCACCCCAGCGGCCATTGAATTTTATCCAGGAGTTGCCGAAATCCGCTTCTATTGGTCCACCGGGGGCAAATGATTGACCGTCAAATGTATAACCATAAAAGTTTAATGATGGATCCCACAGCGGTCCACGGTCTGTAAAGTCACTTAATGGCATGAAAAAAAATGGCACATCGTGCGAATGCTGCCCAACTGATGCATAGTTTGCATGAGTACCTCTGGCGCTAAATATCAAAGGTCTGAATATGATCTGCGGTGTTAGCTTACCATCCTTATGACGTAGTTTTTTCACCTTCTCCAATGCTGAAAACTTATAGGCAATACCACCACCATGTGCACTCATCCATACATATTTAGGCTCCCCCTTATAAAACCTTACTAAGGAATGTTCCCAGTCACCGACATGATTTCCCCATGGGCCATAGCCCATGATATAAGGACCTAAATTGAAGGGGTAAAAATAAAACCAAAAGGCATCCACCCATCCGTTGCCTTTGTCAACAACAAGAAGGATTGCAGGTCCATCTCTGACATGCCCCGTTCCATATTCAGGCTGGGAGCCCAGTAGCCATTTAGGATCCTCAGCAAAATCTTCCAGGCTGGTTAGAAATGTAAACTCACTTGATATGCCGGCTGTGGAACCATTCGGTAGAACATATTCATATTCAGATTTTAGATCCTTGAGAGTTATTTTTCTTTTGTCAACAACTGATATTCCATCGCCATCTGCGATATCGAAGTGAGTGACATACTCTGCAATATCCGAGGGCCAATACTTCTCTTCACTGTAGAGGTGAACCAACGGACAATTATCTACAACATAATGAGGTATCTTACCCTTTCTCCTCAGACTCCTATTATCATCGTTAATATCATATGGGGAAAGTACAGGTGGCAGGCTATACTCGTTATCTTCCCGCTGTAATTCAAAGAATGGATCATCTTCAAAAAAAGAATCTATAGTGGCTGAAACAAAGAAGATTCCGTAAAGCGCCAAAAGCAAAACCGAGCGTTTTGTGATGGTACAGGAATATGTCTTCATATCAATGTTAGCATCTATTACTGTTGCTATCTTTGTCTTTGAATCTTCGAGGTAATCAGTTCGGGATAATTATTTTAGGGTCGTTCCGCTCTTTAAAAAAATATTTTATGCTACTTAAGATGTATTTACTTTATGGGTTTTCATGTACGACCGAGCTGTTTTCCAGTATACCTGCGAAAGAGCCCTCATGATGTCGCTTCCAATCCTTTAAAAACTGTGCTAAAGATCGCAGATTATTATCTTTAGTATTGATTTTGAAGGATTCGCACACCTCAACTGCCTTGTATCTATCTAATGCTTTCTCATTGACCAAATGAATATAGAATTCAACAATGATTTTACGGTCTCTGTAAAGTTTTTCAAATTTTGACCTCCAACTTTTGTCGTGTGTCTTGTTCATATGATGTACACACTCATTACCCATCTCGGGGTTTGGCGTAAACCATTCCAAAATAACAGCTTCCACTGTATTTAGGTCAGTGTTCAGTTTGAACTCTTGATCATTCTCAGTAACGGTGGTAAGGTTTGGCGTTGACTCATCTTTCGATAAAGAAGGCGTCATGCTCAATCGTTGTTGCTTGACCGAAGACGCATCCTCAACGCTGTGGTCGCGCGTACGTTTCAGCACTGAGCCGATTTTCAGTTCCACGGCTTCGTTTACCATCCTCTGAATTTTACTCTCCCAGTGCTCCATTTGTTGATTCACTGTCGACCGCACTCTTTCACCTACAATTTCGTTTATCATGAATTTCAGTTCCTCTTGCATGTCTTTGCCATCATCTTCCGGCTCATCCTCGGAAGAATCATCTTCAACAGCGAGCAATCCGTTGAACCTCGACTTATTATTGGCGCGTCCATGGATTTCGGTGTCTTTTTCGTTTCTCGAATCTTCTTCTTCTCTCTTCACATATTTCTCGACATCACTTGGCTTTGAAACGTTTATTTTTTCATTGATTGTATCGAGCAACAGGTTCAATTGATGAATCATGAACTCCCTGGAAGACTTCTTCATCTCCAGCTTATCAAAAATCTTGGACAGCAAGGATATCAAGAGCTGGAAATTCGTCAAAGTCTGGTACTGAACAAACTGAAAAGTCTCCTTCATTACATCAGCAGTGTTCGAATCGGCATCCATCTTTACCAATTCAGTGCCTTTGTTTGCCGTTTTCTCGACAACCGAAGTCGGTTCTATCAATAGACTATGAAAGACCGTATCAGTTAGCGAATCAAACCCCGGCAATGAACCAAACAAACTCGCTTGGGGGCTTTTACCGAGGGAGTCATGGAAATAGGACTGAAAATCGACATTTTGGAAGACAGGGTCTTTGAACAAATCATGATTAGGGAAGAACTTGAATATCAGCGGCAACCCCAGCAGGAACTGCTTTCTCAAAACTTCCATTAATCTGATGAAATCTTGCGACTCAATCGGCAAGGAATCCCACTGACGTCTGTAGGATTCGACCTCGGGAAAGATCTGAACCAATAAACCGTGAGGCAAGGAGTCATCGCCGCCAGTTTCGATTCGGGAATAGGGGTTTTTGAAGTTCATGACGGACTTGAAATCTGTGGGAACGTTGTCGACGAACCTGGAGTCGAGAACCTGAGGGAAATCTTGAAAAAAGGCAACAAAGTCCTGATTCGACCAAGTAGGGTATTCAATGGGGCTCTTGTTGAAAAAATCGCGTCTTTTGTAAGGCAGTTGGCAGTATCTGAACACTGCTGAGTAGTAATTGCTCAGCGTTTCGTCTCTTGGATAGTCCGATAGCGACTTGCCCCTGATTAGCGGCATATACAACCACGAGTCCTTTGAATCTGCCTTCGACAGAAGATTTGGAAACCCGTCTCCCTTTGTCATCGTCTTCACACCGTAAAATCGGAGGTAGAGATAAGTGGCCAACGAAGTTAGCGGGCAAAGGAACGGACATTTGTGGGGCAGGAGAACCATGGGCATGCGAGACTTAATCTGCGGCTCGGAATTCGGCAGGTAGACTTGCAGCGATGACCAAACTTTCAGCTCCAGTGCGACGCCGTCATTGTCCCGACTTGGCTTCAACTGCGACAACCTGACCTTGGAGCGCTGATCGTACGACAAATTGGTCATGAACCGCAGGTGAAAATCGACCAGAAATCGCGACTTCTCCAGACAGGTCCTGAAGAACTTTTCAGGCAACAAGCTGGTGCAGTCGTTCCACATGTTGATGGAGATTTTGACCAGGGGCAACAGGTTGTCCCTTCTCAGAGCCCCCCAGTGAGAATGCAGCTTGATGACGTTCTCCAGGTATTTCTCGTCGATGCGCGATGCGTTTCCGTGGATCGTGCACAGCTTGCCCAAAAACTTGATGCTGCTGATGATTTTCTTCAGCGTGGCGATTTTGAAATCGCTTTCATCGTCGCCAGCGGCCAAATCCTCCAGAATCAGAGTGTCTAGCAGAAACCAGTGGACGAGATGCGCCGACAAGGGCAGGTCCTTGTACAGCACGGAAACTTGGATGCCGGGCTGGATGATCTTCTTCTCCCTCAACCATTGGATGTATTTGTCATTGTACGACTTGTACTGATGCGCCGTCCTGGGCGACAGTGAGTCGACCAATGTACGTACTTTTGCAGCGGTTTCATCCATCAATGTTAGCTGCCTCTCGTTTGCTGGAGTAACGCGTTGCTGGAGGGGACGCCTTAGATAGATCCCATGCCATGCAAGCGGGCGGCGTAGCGCAGGCCCAAATGCCGCTCTGGACCGGGTAACAAGAATAGGAAAAGACAAATGCCGTCGCGTGTCCGGCGGGTCCAAGGGGCCATCACCACGCCGCTCGCCTGCCGCCCCCGGACAGCTGTGCCACCTTTGCGAAAAGCACCCTTCGAGCTTCCCCTCCCGCTAGCCGCCGTCGCAGACTGGACCCCAACACCGCCCTCGCCCATTCCCTGCTGGCCAAATCTTGGCACGCGAAGATCGCCACGCACGAACGGATGCGACCCTGCGCCGCGAAGAAATCGAAGCACCGAGGCCAACGGGCTCCCTCCGGCTGCTGCAGGCGCTAATTTTCTCCGAGAGAAAATCTTCCAAAAATCGCTCGGATCCAGGCAGCAACCTGCGAAGCAAGAAGGCGGCTGCTGAAAGCGAGGCGGATGAACAGTTCTGCCCTCGTAATGGCATCGTAATGGCATCGATTGAGCGAGCGTGCTAAGTGTGAACGAACGTGTGACCGCAGTCTGGGCTAGACATTCGCGCGGTCGGGTCGTTGACAGCCCGGGTGAGACGGTTTGTGCTTCGTGTATGGCTTTTTACCTTTTGTGTGGGCAGAGGCAGCTGTTGCTGCCGCATTTCCCCTTTGGGACCCTTTCGCATTGTTTTTACAACAAGTACCAATCCGAGTGCTTTTCACGCTAAATCAAAACAAATGAGAGTGAGGAACTTATACATTCATCATCGCCACAAATTTATTCACGTTCGGACATAGAAGGACAGGGTATACGATTAGTGCGTAATTTATGCATATATATATATAGTGTCTTGTTTTGGTTTTCAATATTTTGCTCTTGTTTTTCATTTCGCAGGAAAGTAAGAAAATTGATATCTGGCATATTTGGGAAAAGGGAGCTGTAATATAGATATAAATCAAGCCGTACTAATAGTAATTTTCTAGTTGTCCCCCGTTCAACTCAAATCCCAATAAGTCTAATCAAACAACACACGTCGACCAGCCTTACATGTCTGAACTACAGTCCGTGGACTCGTTTAACTCTGACTCGTCGTCGCAATTCCAAGATGATCAACAGCAACCCCAGCAATACATTCCGCCAGCCTCCAACCGCCATGCCAATCAGCTGAGCTTGACCAGAACGGAGACTGTCAAGTCCCTGCAGGACATGGGTATGACCTCCGCAGCCCCCGTGCCGGACGTCAACGCCCCACAAACCACCGCCAAGCCAGCCATATTCCCCGAGGAATACACCATGGAGACCCCAACCGGGCTCGTCCCCGTTGCAACGCTGCAGAGCATCGGAAGAACCCCCACCGCCATCTCGAGGACGAGAACCAGACAGATGGAGCGCAACTCCTCCGTCTCCAGCTCAATTGACGCTACAAACTCGAGCGAAGAGCTCAACAAAGAGAAGCCTCAAAACAACGAGCCTACTCAGGATGACGAACTAGACCCTGAGATCGAGTTCGTCACCTTTGTCACTAACGACCCCGCAAACCCTCACAATTGGCCCCTGTGGATCCGTTGGTCCTTCACCATCATCCTTTCGTGTCTGGTTGTCTGTGTCGCCTACGGATCTGCCTGTATTGCCGGCGGGCTTGGAACAGTCTCAGAGAAGTACCATGTCGGCTCTGAAGTTGCCGTCCTTGCTGTGTCTCTGATGGTTATCGGATTTTCGTTAGGTCCTCTGATCTGGTCACCTGTCAGCGATCTGTACGGGAGAAGGGTCGCCTATTTCGTCTCTATGGGTCTCTACACCATCTTCAACATCCCTTGCGCCATCTCACCCAACATCTCAGGTCTCATGGTGTCACGTTTCCTGTGTGGTGTCTTCGCTTCATCTGCACTTTGTCTTGTCGGTGGTTCTATTGCCGACATGTTTCCAAGTTCTACAAGAGGTAAGGCTATCGCCTTCTTTGCCTTCGCCCCTTATGGAGGCCCCGTGCTCGGTCCTTTAGTTAATGGTTTCATCTCTGTATCCACCAAAAGGATGGACCTTATCTTCTGGGTCAACATGGCTTTCGCGGGCGTTATGTGGATCATCGTTGCTTTTATTCCAGAAACCTATGCGCCAGTGATCTTGAAAAGAAGAGCCGCCAAGTTGAGAAAAGAAACCGGTAATCCAAAGATCATGACAGAACAAGAAGCCCAAGGTGTGAGTTTGAACGAAATGATCAAGACGTGTCTCGTGAGGCCTCTGTACTTCGCTGTTACCGAACCTGTCTTGGACGCGACCTGTTTCTACGTCTGCCTGATCTACTCTCTGTTATACGCGTTCTTCTTTGCCTATCCGGTCATCTTCAGTGAGCTTTACGGCTACAAGGATAACTTGGTTGGGTTGATGTTAATTCCGATCTTGATTGGTGCGCTGCTGGCTTTGGCATTTACATTTTGGTGTGAAACTCAATACTTGAAATTGATTCAGACACGTAGGGCAACACCAGAGGATCGTTTGTTGGGTGCCATGATTGGTGCCCCATTCGCTGCTATTGCGTTGTGGATTCTTGGTGCGACAGCCGAGAAACACGTGATCTGGGTTGGTCCCGCTTCTTCAGGTATTGCATTCGGGTTTGGAATGGTTTTGATTTACTACTCGTTGAACAATTATATCATTGATTGTTACGTGCAGTACGCTTCAAGTGCGCTAGCCACGAAGGTGTTCCTGAGATCTGCAGGTGGTGCGGCCTTCCCTCTTTTCACCACGCAGATGTACCACAAACTGGGTTTGCACTGGGCAAGTTGGTTGTTAGCCTTCATTGCTACCGCCATGATTGCCCTTCCATTTGGCTTCAAGAAATATGGTAAGACCTTGAGACACAAGTTATCGAAAATGGATTACTCTATTGACTCAATTGACGCTTAGAGTTGCCACCAAATATCAAGGAAGAAAAGTCGTGCCGTCCAGTGGCTTCATCAGAATACTCCATCAGTATTAGGATAAAGATCGATAATTACTCATAGCCTGCAGTGAAAGCAGTACGTGATTGAGGTAAATTAGTACCGTTTCAAGCAAAGTTAATATAATCGATGTTCAGATATAAATAAGCATAATATAAAGCATAATAATATAGCACAATCTATTCAATTTCTGCAATGAACGTTTTTTTCAGCCCGTGCAGATGGTGATAGAGAGTGTTTGGCTTTGGGACCATAGTTGCCTCAATCATGAAGATTATGGCGCTAATTTCTTCCTCAACAACTTGACCGTCTTTGACTCTTAGCAGGTTCAAACCATGTTCCTCGCAATAGCAGTTTTTGATGTGATCCCTTTTCTTTGTTTTCTCAAGTGCCTCATGACCACCAAACCTTTTTACAGGGACAAAATGCTGTCCACCATCAAATTCAATGACTAGCCTGTACTTCGGAATATAGAAATCGCATCTTAGGCACAACACGTTAACCAATCCTGGAAACTTCTTTTGCTCGTTGAATGCTACTTTCATTTTTTTCAGGAAAATGCGTATTCTTCTTTCACCTTTCGAGTGACAGCATATTTGGCAGCCAAAGCCTTGAAGGTGATAAACTGCCCTTTGCTGGAAATATTCTTTGCAGATTTTGCAATAGATCTTAACGAGATCCAAGGACGTTTTGCCGATCACTGTCCGATCATAGGCGTAAGAATCACCGTGCAATTTTTCTGATCGCGTCACGAATTCATCGATGTCAATTCTTTGATTTTTCTGACGACAAATGGGGCAGTGATACTTGGCGTCCTTCCTGAGATGCTCTTGTGCAACTTGCTCGAAATCTCCATGCTCTACACAGGTGATTGATGTTTTGGTATTTCGATTTTTATATGTCTCTATGTGGTATTCGAATTTAACTCCATGGAGCTCTCTGCTTTTATCAAGGAAGGATACGAATCCAGCACAGAAGGGACAGCCACGCGCCCCCAAGTGCTCAGCAGGCAAACACTTGAAATCACCGTGTATTTTACAGGTGATGGTGACTCTGGTCCGCTTATTCTCATAGCAGGTTTTTTCGTAATTATACAAGTCACCGTTTATGCCGATCGCTTTTTCCTTAAACGTCGAGGCCGTCAGATTTAGTCGTTTTTGGCTCTTCTTAAGTTCATTGGAACACTTGGGGCAACCATTCCCTCTGATATGGTCGTTCATACGTTGAGAAAACGTACCATGCTCATGGCACGATATGAGCACAGGAATTGTTGAATGAACATAATTTGATAATTCATAACCGTACCTATCTCCGTGCGTCAGCCGCGATCTTTCAATGTAATAGTTTGTATCTTTTCGTTGAGTTTTGGTGGTTCTTTCCCTGCCACACTTTTGACAGCCATTTCCAGCTAAATGGTAAGACGCTTTTTGATGTACTTTGCCGTGAATTGGACAATTATATGTGAAGGGCTCGTTATATCCATTGAAGACCGAGTTTTCATAGTTGTAAAATCCATTGTGTAAAGAACTGCACCTTGCTAAGAAAGACTCTTTGGTTAAGGCCTTCGTCATTTTGGCTTCCGAAGCCGCCAGCAGTGCGATTGGAGGGGAGAGCAATTACCTGAGTAACTATCATAGTAAACATTTATATTCGTGGATAATTCGGTCTCCAAAAATGGCCTGTAAATAGCCGAAACGTAGTCTGAGACAGAAACGATCTATATCCATGGCTGGGCAATTGACATATGCTGAATGATGCAGCAGCTCAAGGCGCCTGAAACACGTTTCACACGAAACTAGGTTTCATATTAAAACGATTGCCAGTTATGAATTCAGGGAGGTGATTTTGAATTGAGACACAAATCAAACGCGAAGTCATGGGTAGATCATCCACCAACTTATAAGTATTATATTTGTTTGGGAGATGACATTACAACAGAAAGTTGATGCCAGACGAGAATACCTTCAACGTATTGCCGTTCCGGTTGGCCTTGGTTTCATCTCTGTATCCACGAAAAGCTAAACCTCATCCTGTCGGCGGCATAGCTTGCGGGTGTCATGTGGATCATTGTCGCCTTTATTAGAGTTCACTAGCCCATGGTCACCCCAATCATGAAAATAAGTTTTCGGAGGTCAAAAGTATCATTTTGAACAGCTTAATTCCTGACGCTGACGGAAACATCTCGCTTCTCTGCTCATGATGAAAAGCTTCTGGAGTGCTATTCTTAAGTAAAGTATTTACTCCTAAATATTTTGAGTTTCTGCTACATATTCGTATCTTATTGGGTTTCTGCCAGACAAAAGGCGCAGCTCTTGGAGGCTATATTCTCGGCGGCTACGGTGCGTTGCGACTATAAGTAGGTACAACAGCAATCACTTAAAATGAATCAATCCCCAAAGAGTTGCGACAGACATTGATCAGTATAACAGATAGCTCGTGGCTACTGAAGGAGCCCTTGCTATTAAATTGCATACATGGGAAGACATTTCCTAGAGAGTATTTTAGTTTTACGTGTTTCTCGCTTAACAAGACTTCTCACACGAGCGTTTTCACCGGCGCAAAGTTATGAATTATGAGGTAATTCCTCTTGCCCCCAACCAGGCTAACATCGCTGACGTTAGCCATTGGAAATAATCGTGCTCCCTTGAAGTCACCATGCGAAAGTTCCTGTTGGGCTGTGATCCCGAACAGGGAGTAGATGAGAGCAGTTAGCTGTGAGATATCAAAGCCGCCGTATCGACAATATCAGCCGCAGTCCCCGTTTGCTAAATTCAGAGTGATTAAGAAGAGAGGGAACCATTGAAGTCCACTGACCAAACTAGGTGAGAAAAAATCACCAGTTTAGTCTTGGAAATGCACAAGAAGGCTGCTCTCTGTCTCTGAGAAAACAGAAAAAATCATGCTCCAGTACTTTCCTGAGCATTCGATGGCAAGTGGCAAGACTTACAGCATCCCAATCCGAGCTCTAACCACCGTAAACTCAACTGCAATATGAATAAAGTCTAGCCGACCAGAAATTTGCATGGACCAAATATTCCATGTAGATGCTCCAGGATCACTCGGCGCCTAGGTAGGTCGGTATTCTCTTCTTGCGCTCAGTACGCGCTCGAAAATATGGGAGAGCCAGTCCCTTTAAAAAGTGATAGGTGTGAAAGCAAACTGACGACAAACGATTATATTGATATCACGGTCATTGGATATGACAACTGACCGGTTTATTCTACAGTCTTTCGAAAAGATTGATGAAAATTTGGAGCTCTCTTTACAAAGGCTTTCACTTTCATTATCGCCTAAGCCTCACAACAAGGATGACGACGAGCAACTACAGGATTTGCAGGAAAAGTTACAAAAGATAAAAGTGATTGTTGGTAACGTTCATAAGTGCCTTCAGTCACATTTTGCGAGAACCGTAACGGTAGATTATGCGTCGCTATTGGAGATCCTTTCCAACTTACCGAGGACTGCGTCTTCCGAGGAACAGAACCCTCTACAAACTTTAGTAACAAGAACAATCTATCAATATGTCATACTGCTGTGTTACTACACTCTTAAAAATGAAGCCATAGCGTGTCTACCTCACGTATATGAAGCAGGTCGCTACTATAAAAGCATCTCTGACTCTAAATTTAAATCGGCGTTATACTCAATACAAACATTTCCAAGAAAACTGCTCGGTCTATATGAACAGTTAGTTGACAGCATAAATAAAGCAAAAGTACTTGACTCCACGAGCGATGTTTCAATGCAAACTGTTAGAAGCGTTAGTAAAAACCTACTGGAAGATTTTAAGCCGCAATGGAACAAAATGATGATGGTTCACAACTTGAGGTTCGTAGGCTTGCCGAAAAAGTCTATAAACTGGGCATATTTTCTTTTGAACCTACCTCGTGCAATGATTCGTGACGAGCTGCACAAGAAATTGGACTATATTGATCATCTGACCAAAAGTTACACGATAAAACTAGGGCAGTTGATACTATCTTTCGAATCAAACGATAGTGGAGATCTACTCACGGACTATGGGGAAAGTATATCAACCTTGCAAGACTTTTTCAATTTACCCGCTAATGACAATCTCCACAGCGTGGTTGAAAACACAATGACATTCCGTTCCAATATTGATAAAATGAGAATTAGAAAACCTGGTTTGGCCACGAGATATTGGCCCACAGTTTTGTTAACCCTGATGTATGGCCCCTCTTCTGCTATATATTTATGGCAATCTCGTTACAGGATCCTCCGTTTTTTGCAAGAAAATGTTGTCGATTTCGCGATGGGGCTGGTTTACAACTGGGTCTACATACCTTTAAAAAATGTGTGGGCTACAGTTAGACATGATGACGATAGCTCAATCGCTATGATTTCAGAAGGGACATTGGAATCAGAAATAAACTCGTTGACTAGAATGATAGTCGGATTTGTTAATGAGCAGAGTGGTTCAAAAATCGACGAAAACTTACTGATTCAACAGATCGGACACGGGGACTTGACTGAGTTTATGGAAATCTACGAGAACCAGTTAGAACATCCCATCAAGAACATCGCGACTGGCGGACTCATCAGGTCTTTGTTGATTCAAATACAAAAGACCAAGGTCGATGGTTCGCTTGCATTAAACGGCATTGATAAAATGCTTCAGTCGCAGCAGCTTGTATTTGGCGTTGTGGCACTCTCTCCTGCACTTCTAATACTGTATGTCACGACAGCATGCGTTTATAGGTTGGTAAAAGTCGGCAGTTTCTGGTCAAACGTGAAAGAAAATAAACGTAAGCTAAGTGCCTGTTTGAATAACGTAGAAAGGTTGTTAAATTACGATGATTCTGGAAACAATCACTCTGCAGAAGCATACATGACCCAAGGTTTGTTGACCATTGAAATTGCTAGTGTCGCGCAATATGGAAATTCCTTAATACCGTCGTCACGGCTTGAAGAGTGGTACAGAGATGTGGAAGAGATCTCAGATTCAAATTTCAGCAGCCGCGCAAGGCTGAATGTTGTAAACAGAATATATCATGTATATGGTAAGTTCTTTTAACATAAACAAACGCTTTTTGAGATCCAGTTTGTATATACGTAAATTTTCACCCAAAATAAAATAGTTTGTATAAAAAACGAACAGATGTATAATAAGATCTAGAAGATACTGTTGACAAGATCAGAACCTATGGTAGCACCAGCTCCAAAAATTGCAGCGTGACCTAATTGACTACCGAAATTTTTCAAATGGCCATGCTTCTGTTCAGGCTGTTGCTGTTGCTGTTGCTGTGGTTGCTGCTGTGGTTGCTGCTGTTGTTGTGGTTGTGGTTGCTGCTGATAGTAGTTTGTTGAAGGAGGTGGGTAAGGTGAAGGCTGCTGATAAGAACTTCCGGAGGGTTGCATTCTAATGTTTTGTTGGGAAGATTGCTGCTCATATTGTGGAGGTGGAGGACCACTGACACGCGAGGAGGAGGCATTTCCAGAAAATGCAGGCTTTACATAATTTGCTGGGAACATTCCCACCTTACCGTTGCATCTGCCCTTATACCACTCCGGCGATGGCTTTTCCAACACCTCAATTTTATCACCTGCGCTAATGGCCAAATCACCGTCTTGTTGAGGCTCAAATTTGTAAATGGCTTCCACAAACTCGTTATTAGAGGCCAAAGAGTCTTTTGACTCATTCGGGTTGTACCTGTCCGGTAACTGTTCGTTTATGCTCTGGAATGCTTGAGCAGAAATCACATTCGACTCCCTCAAGAATTCAAGTTCTGTTCTGACCGTGGTCAATGAACGGTTTATCAATGAGGCAGACATCTTCTCTGTTATATCTTGCGGCCTTCCGTTTCAATCCATGCGGTGTGAAGGCTAGTTAGATTGAACGTTGAAACATCCCTTTTATATAATCGATTACGACGATTCTCCTTTTGTTGACGCAGAAAAAGCACTGTACGGAACGCGAGCCTTAACGACGCATGATCGCCGGCGGGCAAATGATTCTCAAATACACCACTTGCTGTATTCATGTTTATAATCGCTTGAATAGACGTTATAGAATTGCTGCAGAAGTTGAATAACTTACAGAAACATCGAATAATATTTGCACCACTACACAGCACAGAGGGATCCATGTGGACATGGCGAATAGCCCCGCACTGTATATGCTTCCTATCAGGAAACCAGATATGGTCCCGGCTATCAAACCCTGTGTGCCACCATATAACAAGTAAATTACCATTATCCAGATCCCACCAGCCTTTTTTCTGTGCGAGAAGCTCGCCCATAGACCTGCTATGCCGTAGAATGCCCCATTGAAGATCAAACTCCAGTACAAAGTAAACTTCCATATAACAGAGACATCATACAGTACTGCGAGGGATACTTTGCTATTGTTAATGGGCCAATAAAGAGAGGGAAAAGACGGTGTGACATATCCCACGGGGACGTCATTGCTTGTAATAAACGATCTTATGCTTGATGTTAGTTTGTCTTGGTTTTCAACAGGATGCACTATAAAAAATTCGACTTACCTCATAAATGTATCAGAGTAAAACAACACGATAAACCTAGGATCATTTGGGTTATCAGGTTCCTATGTCAGCCCTACTTGTGTGTATAGATACGTATACATGTATGTATAATCTGATGCTTTTATCAGACTAAGTGGTAGTGAAGCAACGTAGAAACGCTTCGTAACGTTAAGATCATCTATAACGATTAAACAAGAAGTGGACCAACAAATCGCTGAATCATTCTTCCTGGTCCTCATCATCATTCTTTTTGGTGATTCCAGCGCTAACCAATAGTTGCTGAATTTCCTGCGGCGTGTGAATCTTCTGGTGTAGCTGACCGTCTTCACCTTTTTGAATAGTCGCGAACTCAACACGATCGTAGGTCAACGAGCTGCTGTCTGATGTCTTTGATAAGGTCTTCAATGCCAAATCTATCGCACCACTCAGGTCTAGGTCATCTTTGTAATCTACCTGCAATAATGTCTGAGCTGCTGACGTGTTGGCACCCACACTGATGGCCTTCCAACCTGTGTAATTTCCTGAAGGGTTTGAAGTATATAATTGATATCCATATCTTTCATCATAGCCAGCATAGATAAACGAAACACCAAAGGGCCTTAAACCACCATGTTGTGTGTACCCTTGTTTGATATCACTTAATCTTTTCACAAGAATTTCTACTGGTATGTCTTCGTTGTAAGTTTTCAAATAGGTTTGGGCATACACTCTTGCTGTGTTTATAAGAATTTCAGCATCTGCGGTTAAACCAGCCACAGCAACCGTTATCTTGTCATTTAATCTGTACAATTTCTCAGTTGATGTGTCTTGTTCTAATAGCTTGCTTGTTACTTTACGTTCAGCAGCTAGAACAATACCATTCGAAGCCATAATTCCAATTGCAGTACCAGCATGGGATATGGATTCTAATGCATATTCGACTTGGTAAAGACGACCCTCTGGGGAGAAAATAGTAGTCCTGGAATCATATCTTCTGGAACCCATTGTGTTTGATGTTTGCTTGCCACTCTTTACCTCTCTTACCAAAAACTTGACTGATTTAGTTGGTTTGGATTCTACCAAGCTTTCGAATTGCGATCGTTTTCAAGATCCTAATACTGGCCTTATGTTGAAGATTGGTGCACTTTTCCTTTGCCACCGAAGAAGATGCGCAATTCGATATTCAGAATATAAGCTCAAGGACATCACGTGGAATGTAAATATTTACTTTAATGTGTAAAACAAGACACATATGACCTGGAAATGGCTCGAATATGGAATGAATACGCCGCACCCGATAACAAGAAGTACTATTATAATGTCAAAACCAAACAATCGACCTGGGAGAAGCCGAGTAACTTCTACGATACGAGCGAGATCAATACTCATAAGAGAGCAAAGTTAAATAGGACGAGTCATCCTCATCTGGCTCTACCCCTTGCTAACCAATGGTATATGGTGATATGCGACGATGGACAAAAGTTTTACCATAATAAGGAAAGTAAGGTATCTGTTTGGAAATTGCAAGATGAGAAGAGTTTACAATTATTAGACTCCATGGATAAGCAATCGCTCATTTTACTCGTGGGTATTGCGAGAGGTTATAATACAACTAGAGCCAACGAAATTTATGGAAATCTGCTGTCTGAACTGGAATCGTCACGGCAGGAACAAAACTCGGCCAAAATCTCAAGTGCGGAGTCAGAGCCAGTCTCAGCATCAGCATCGGAATCAGAATCAAGACACGATGATGAGGTCAGCTCAGATGATGCGTCTAAGGATACGCATAGACTAATTGCAGGCTACAGTTCATCTGAAGAAGAGGAGGAGGAGGAGAATGAAGAAGAAGAGAGTAGCGAAATTCAAAACAATCAACTGGAGCAGGGTCAAAGCGATGAAGAGCTTATGGACCTGAATATGTTAGGTGGAAATGCAATAGAGAATCCTCAAACAGCAAACTCAGAGCACAAAGCTGCGTTTTTCGACCTTTTAAAGAGTTACCAATGCAATCCCTACTCTACGTGGTCTCTTCAAGTAAATAAAATCCATAATGATCCAGTTTTCTTTCAAATTGCCGACGATGCACTTAAAGAGAGTATCTTTGAAGAATGGTGCCAACAGACAATTGAAAGGCAGAATACCATGACCACTCACAATGATGCAGTCACAGATAATCAACAAGAGAAAGAGGACGAAGACGAGGAAGAAGACGAGGAAGAAGACGAGGAAGAAGAAGAAGATTGTTTGGAGCCAACAAAGTTTCATTACCTAGCCCACATTGTCTCAAAATCTGATATAAAACCGGATACCATATCCTTGGATATTAAAGATCAAAATAAAAGTCTCTTTAAAAAGTATAAAATCAAGAATTATGTCAAGGACAAAAAAGAGCAAACTCAGTTTGTTTCACAATTGCTGTTCTTTTATAAGAAGATGGATCTAGATGAGCGGAGGTCAACTTTCTTAGAGCTATTAAGAATAAATGAAAGAATAATCAAAGAAAGAATTTCAGATAATGAAGAGGCTCTACGAGAAATCCTGGATAGCAATGTTTTGGCTGATAAAAGCGCATACTTCATCGAGACGCAACTCCTAAAGCTAGAAAATATAATGGGCATTCACGACGATTTAGAAGACCTGGCTCACAATACAAAATATTACATCTTGGGGATCAAAGAAAAGCTTCTAGAACTAAAGCGCTATTTAAAATCATTAGTTTAGAGATACTATTACATAGAACATATACTTGTTCAATTATTGATGCATATTTACTTTGTTTGAGACTGAGCGGAGAGATCCTCCGAGCTGTAACCCTCGTCAAATTCTAATAAATAGTCATGCAAACTCAAGGAAAGATCTGATTTTGGGAGGGGCAATATTTTGTCATCTTCGTATACTACCTTTCTTCCAATCGTGGGTATAGTTGAATTGAAAGGGTATCTTCTGATAAAATCACGTAAGGTTTGAACTGCAGCGGTCTCCACATTATCCTCATTCTCTCTTATCGAAAGCGGTAACAGATTTATTAATTTTCTGTTGTACTCGAAATCTTTGTTATTAAAATCAACAGAGTATTCAGAATTTGTCGAGGTTTCTAAGTTTCTGCCTAAGTCTAGGTTAAGATGATCATCGGATTCAATATTCATTTCTGTTATGATCGATTTCAATTCAAAGAACAGACTTCTAGCTTCTGGAACAATTGAAATCCAATTCATTAGCAGTGCTTGAAGTTCAAATGCGCTCTCAGTCTCACTAAAATCAAATTTTTTTTCGGTAATAAATGTACGTACCATCGAGCATATCAATTTCATTAGCTCTACATCATATAAGGAAACTTCAGAATCCTCCTCCGCATCTGGTTCTTCATTGAATTCTTTGGGCCTCTCAGAAAGAGATATGGCAGCATTGGTAAAAAATTCCTGCATTAACATCTTTCTCTCAATGAAAGAAAGGTTGATTGAGCCCTGTCTTGAAAATGGAAGTGGGACCATTCCTTTACTGGTACTTTCGCTTGATTGCTCATTATCCCCCACGGAGGCTTTTTTATTTTCTGATGCAGATGTCGAGGGATTGCCACGTAATCCCATAACTAGCTCATAGATGTATTCTATTAAGGCAAAGTTCATCTTCATGTGAGTAATAAACCAGATGAGAACTCTGCGGTAACCACCACACACGAGCATTTCATCCATCAATCTCCAGGAAAGGTGTGGATTTCTTTGAAGCATCCTTTCAAAGGTTGACTCTAAACACCATAGGTCATATATGTCATCGGGTTGTACTCCCTGTGCACCAACTCGATCTTTGCATTCCAAGTCCTTATCCTTCGAAGTGCCGCGGTAGTATTTCGAATCTAACAGTCCACCCAAGACAGATTCGTCGTGTTCATTTTTTACGCATGAAGCAACAGATTGTAGCAACAGCAAACTTTCATTTGTATCGAGCTTTACGGTGGTTGCTTTCAGTGTCAATGAGATGATGAGCTCTAAATCAGGTTTCTCCAGGAAATCGTATTGCTCAGAATAATAGAAATTCAATTCTCTCGGTATATCTCTCCAATCCTTTCCGCTATAATCAAACTCAAAGGAACTTGGATGCCTAACAGCTTGAGGTTTCCCCGTCGATAAAAGCTTAATATGTGGCTCGTACTGATCCTGTTTCGGTCCCTCAAACTTTTCGTGCTGTACAATATCCTCTTCAAGCCCCGACTCTTCATCACCCTCATATTCCATTTCATCATCATCGAATATGCAGTTGCATCTACGCTGACGAAAACTCTTTGTATCGTGAGTATCATCAGTAATCGATTTCGCCTTATCGAGATCAATATCTTTATTCGGTACGTCGTGAAAATCATCATACTCATATTCGAACATATATCTGACGTCCTCATCAAAGCGATCACCTGCTTGCAAGTCTGTTAATAATTCCGTGACATCTTTTAGATCAACGCCAAGTGCTAAGATTGCACCAGCGTGTGACTTCAAGTCCGCATAGAGAGCACCTTGACATAGTTTTCTTCCATAAGGAGACATAAATGTGTTCAAAGATTCATGTTTAAAGTCGTGTTTGTATGATTCAACATGGCCATTCAGGATTGTAGCTAAAACAGCTCTTAATGCCGTTGCTCCTCGTATTGCAGCACGCACTGATATCGGTGTTTCGAAAGTCTCATGTTCCTCTTCAATTCGATCAATTTCTAAACCGAGTAATATTACGCACGTTAAATTCTTCCAGACTGAGATAAATGTGGATAAAAATGGATTCAATTGAATTGGGAGATGATCATACAATTTATGAATGGAATAGACTGCGAGGATATCAATCATATAAATCAGTTCCAGATTTTGAGGATTAAAACCGTGAGGTAACCATATATCTAACTGCTTTCTCCAATCAACTGATTCATCGCTATTATTTATTGAGTTCAACTTTTCAAAATCGTCGAAGTTCAGTCGTTTCATTGAGCATTTCAAAATCTTTTGCATATTAAAACAAACATGATATTTCCAATCCAGGCCGTCGTTCATTTGTACGGTTTTTGAGATTTCTGGAGACATGAAGCCTAAAAATAGTTGATATAAGAAGTCAATGGAAATGACATGTTCATCATTTGGAAGTGGTTGAGTCAAGGGATCAACCAAACCACATATGACTCGAAATTGGAAAGCTAATAAGGGGGAGCCAATCTTTTGAAGAGATAGAGTTTTTGAAAGAAGATCGTGTCGAAGGGGAATATGAGATATCAAATTGGGGATTGCCAAGGAGCCGTCTTGATTGATGTCAAAACTGAAAACATTTTCATCATGGGATACTTGTTGATGATTGACGCCACTTTTGGTGTCGTTGATTTCTGATGATTTGTTCTCATCAAACAGTATTTCATATTCTTGATTTAAACTATGACAATCAAGCCTTAAAAAATTACGTTGGATACGTTGAAAGTAGTTCAGTTTGAATTTTCTGGAGGCATCTTTATGTTCGATTAATGAATAGAAATTGTAATTTCCGGTAGTCTCGAATTGTCTCCCGTAACTGCAAATTATCCTTTTCAAATTAGCTGCACCGTCACCGATTGTCAGCGTCAAAAGTGCCCAGTCAGCCAGCATGGTACGTGTAATTGTTTTGATATAATCATAAAGCAGATTGTAATTCTCATCTAAAACCATCGAGGAAATGTCCACAATACCTTCGGATAAAAACCCCAGTTGAATCTTATGTCTTGGTTTCTTAAAATCTTCGATGCAAAATTCGCAGTTTCTATTTTCCATCACGAAACGCAAGAATTTCAAAAAAATGTAATCGTTAATCTCCCACTGTCTTCTCAAGGTACGTTTTGACATAGGCGAAATGGGCGGATTTTGCTCTTTCTCGAATGCATTACCGAGCAACGATGGGCCCGATACCGTACTAAATATGGTAATGACAACACACTCACAAATCAGAAAATACCTTATATCGCGATTCTTCAAAATTTCTTCGTTCTTGAGTAAATTCAATAAATCTGTTATGGTGCTATCAAACGGTATACCCTCGGCGGCCAATTTTTCTTTCAATGTACCTTCGCGATAAGTAACAGCCGCTGGCGCAGTTTCATCAACCACTTCTGGACCATCATCTGAGTTCGAGACGGATTTCGATTTCTTCTTTCTGACCATCTCCTCGACGTATAACTCTGGTGCAGAACTTTTAACGACAACCACTGTTCACAAATACTACAAAAAAGACTGCGCTAGAAGTAAAACAGGGAGTGAACACAAAAAAGGTGGTGGAGAAGGTTCTAATTCTTAAATATCTTTGGTGCAGTAGCAGAATAATGGGATTGCTTGAGCTTTCGTATTTATCGTGGGAATACGATCTTTTTAGCGGTGCGCCTATGGATGTATAATTCGCATCGATTAATATATAAAGTCGAGTGATACTTGTTACCCTGCCGTACTATAAGGCTGGGTAATGAAGATGTCCGATTGTCCGGAATCCCAAGGCCAGGCTGGCTAGTCCGGAGTAGGAACTCAACCCGCCGCCGCCCAGAAGAAATTAATTTCAACGCCGAAACGCATTGCGACGAAGACTAAATCTATACTTTGCACCTGAGAATATGAATGCCAAGGCTGCCATTAGCTGAGAAGGATGCTTTCTTGGTCGCTTTGACAATGGGAATATCACTTTAGGAGGTGATGGATTATGACAAATATAGTGCCATAATCTTATAACAACGGCCCCTCAACTCTGGTATAGTGTGGGCGGCTAAATGAAGTGAGGAAGGCGTGTTTGAACTCGTAGTATTCGATCACGAAACATTGCCAGCAAGCTGAGTTCAACATGTTCTGCGAGAATGGTGAAAACGATAAAAAATCTCGCCAGAACGCATCAGGCTGATCGTATCCGAAAGTCAATCAAAGCAAAATTTTGCGTGGATAGCTCGGTACTCTGGGCTACATCTAGAGCAAGTGTGTTGTTTAACTGCATGGAAAAAGGATACTTCAAAGCGTGTTTCGTGATATCCTACTGAGCGGTATTCGCTGTTCAGCGAAGGAACGTTAGTTCGACGGTTATAATTATGACTTGAAAAATGATACAATGAGACTTTCAGGAATTGCAAAGAACGTGGCGAAGTACAAGAATCCAAGGGGCGTCTATTCGCAAGTTCAGGTCCAAGAAGGCGCCATAACAGCGATGCGCTGTCCAGAAGAAGCTCCGTAAAATGGCTAGGAGGAATTTTTGACAAAACCTCTTCCCACCTGCCGATATAAGCTCATCATGAGCGCCTCAATAAAGTGCGTATGGACTCGAGAGTCAAAAAGAATCGATCGGAAATTTTTTTTGTGCCACCACCACTGGCCATGACAATTGCCAGTGAAATAACATGGTCACTTCCGTCCCGGCATGCAAGCAACTGTGGCAGAAAACGCTAAGTTGACCCCTGTTGAAGGTGGAAAACAAGAATGAAGGGAATATCTTAAATATACCACATGGACTGCAGTCCCATTTCGCCAAGCTCCGAGTGCACAGGGATACGCACAAAATTGCACTTGCTCCAACTGCGGAACATTCAGCAGGTTTTCGCGCATGCGGACGTATTACTACTTGTGCAGGCCGCACGCGTACGAGATGCACGTCGATGCAGCGAATTATCATACCTTAAGTACTTTGCCAAGCATTCGTTAGTACGTGCCGGAGACATCCACTCAGAACCTTCGCGCTGCGCTCCAGCTCTTGGGGAGCTCTCAAATCGCAATACCTATCGCAGTGGAACTGTGGAACTTTACGGTGGATAGTTATCTTTTATCTTCTCAGTTAGACGCCCCGAGCGAGCGAAGCCCGATATTTCCAGAAGGCCCGTCCCGCGTTTATCGCTTCGTATATGGTAAGGGGTGCGGTAGTAGGGTGCAATAAAAATGGTATAGTAAGAGCACTACATTTAAATTGATAGTTGTCTTCAGCAGTCAGGACTCATAGAGAGAAGTGAATAGAGTATAGCGTACTATGATTGCCAGACGACTATTTTGCTCTAACGCAAGACAAGGCTTTAAGAGAAAGTCATCACAGAATGATATATTCAGGACGTTACCAAGAGTCCCGACAACACAGTTTCTAGAGAGCAGGGAGTTGACTCGAGATATACTGTTTAGTGGGTATAGACCGATCATGTACCCCGTCAAGCAGAATCCTCTGCTCGCCGATAGAAGCCGCAACGGTGAGGTAAGGCCATCGGCGGGTGAGGCCACTAATAAAAGGCAAAATGACAAAGAGGAGGCTGACAATCATTCAACATTGCCGGGATCTCGTGGTTGTGGAGGAATTCACACTGGTGGCGTCAATGGCACATGGAGGTATGGTCCTAAACTACCAAACAAACTTATGCCGTACAATCTTTGGAGCACGACAAGCATGGGTATGGAATATTTTCCTGAGTGGCTCAATATACCACGCCAGGTGGCAAGGAAGCTCAAACCGTTTGATAGAGCGCTGAAGAAGGATTAACAACAAATAGGGGGAAATGATATGAAAGGCTTGTGCAATACATAAATACATAATAAGATATTTACAGTTTAAACCACCTTTTTTTTCTTGACTCAACCTGCGCGACACACTCCAGCTCCACTTTGATAGAATTGTTTGGGAATGACACAAGTATGCAACTTCTCGCCGGCTGGTTAGGGAAAAATTCCTTGTAGATGTCATTTACCGTTGTCGCATACGATTTATCACTCAAAAAGAGTAAAACCTTTAGCACTGACTGGCCTGACGATCCACTTGACTCCAAAACTTTCATCAGGTTTTTAAATGCATTCCTAGCCTGGATTTCTACGCTTTCTGGTAATTCGCCTGTTCTGTCATCTGTGCCAACACACCCGGAAGTGAACACTAGTTGTGACCCCGAACACGTAACAAAAGCCGGAGATAAAAGGTCACTCGAAGAAGGGGAATCAATTTGCTCCCAAGTGATTCTCTGCACCATATTAGTCTGTTCCAGTTGCTAAACCTGAGCTCTTCCAGTCCGGTTGCGTTATCGTGATGCATTCGTTGTGCGTGTATATATAACGTATTTTTTTGCAGCAAGACAAAATGATCAGGGTAAACAACAAGGAAGGTTATATCCCCTCGCTCAAGTAATAGCCAATCAAGCCATTGTATGCACTGAAGTCATTCGCTTTTAGAATATTGGCGATGTCTACATCTAATGGAGAGTCAGGAACCGGCTCCTGAAGCAACTGTTCTATTGCCTTCAAAATGTGCAGTAAATCCCATACCGGCGACCAATGTTGTGGGGTCAATATATCTAGACAGATATCACCTGTTTGAAAATTGACGTTGCAATGTGGCATCGTCCGAGGTTCAAATCGAACCAAAGGTGGGCAAATCGGATACTCTGCAGGCACATTTATTGTTAATTTGAAAAAATGATCGTGATATGGAGTTGCTGGTGGCCCTTTGATGGTTGCCTTCCAATCTACCATATTAGACTCATGGATTGGACTCAAGTCCACCACAAAATCATTGAAAGTGTCGTCACTGCCCAGAGTCTTTTTAATCTTCTTGTACTCTTTCAATATTCTAGACATCTTTCGTCTTTTTCTGTAGATGGGGTGTGCCAAAGCCGAAGAGATGTGTCTCGTCCCCTGCCCGACCTTTTAAAAACGCTCTTCCTCCTTAGCAAAAAAATTGCCACTCAAGAGAGCAAGCAGACGAAAATCGGTAAAGAAATATGTCTAGATTAGCTGAAACTGTGGCAAAGATTGCATTGCCCGTTGGTATCGCCGTGAGTGCGATACAATATTCGATGTATGATGTCAAAGGTGGCAGTCGTGCGGTTATATTTGACAGATTAAGCGGTGTCCAAAAGCAAGTTATCGGCGAAGGTACTCACTTCTTGATGCCATGGTTACAAAAAGCTATCGTGTACGATATTAGAACGAAGCCTAAAAGTATTGCTACAAACACAGGCACGAAGGATATGCAAATGGTCTCTTTAACCCTGAGAGTTTTGCACAGGCCTGACGTGTTGAGATTGCCAAACATTTACCAGAATCTAGGTTTGGATTATGATGAAAGAGTGTTGCCTTCTATAGGTAACGAAGTGTTAAAAGCGATCGTTGCGCAATTTGATGCCGCGGAATTAATCACTCAAAGAGAGTTAGTCAGTCAAAAGATCAGAGATGAACTATCACATCGTTCTAATGAGTTTGGCATCAGATTGGAGGACGTTTCAATAACGCACATGACATTTGGGCCCGACTTTACGAAAGCAGTTGAACAGAAACAAATTGCACAACAAGATGCTGAGAGGGCCAAATTTTTGGTTGAAAAAGCGGAGCAGGTGAGAAACGCAAGTGTTATAAGGGCAGAAGGTGAGGCCGAATCTGCGGAATATATTTCCAAGGCTTTGGACAAAGCAGGAGATGGGCTGTTATTGATCAGAAGACTAGAAGCCGCGAAGGATATTGCCCAAACGTTGTCCAACTCATCCAACGTCACGTACCTGCCCGGGTCGAGCGCAGGTGACGATAGCACGTCAAACTCTTTACTGCTGAACATTGGTCGTTAAAAAGGTGGTAATTTTTTTAGACTTGTATATATTAATAGCCACAAAATCTCAAAGTCTCTTTATTCTATGGTGGCGCCCATCGGAATTCCCTCTTTTCGGTTCTCTTATGGTAGCTATGCACAGTTAAATTCCTCGCGTACCAACTTACTCTTTGGGGGACGATTCATTATTAAAGTCCAAAATATCGTGAGATTTGGTGCAGTTTCGAAATGGCGCTACCTGCCATATCTTAATTGGAATTACAAGAAGCTTCTTTGATTTTAAGCGTAATCTTGGGTGAATATCAGTCGTTCGTGTTATACTCATGCTTTAGACTGGGCATATTCCTACATTGGGATATAAATTTATTACATCAGGTATATGAGCATTACTGAATGCTACAATCAACATTTCTAATGTTGGAGCCCTCTTCTTTTGTTGGACTGGTCGCCAAACGTTAAGCTTTTTATATGCTGGGTGAGAAAACGCATATAGTGTCTGCTACTTCCAATCATTGGGTGCTCAGAAGAGCTTGAGGCGATGAATGGCTCTTAACCAGCTACTTACAGGTTGACGCAACATTGATTTTTCACCGCGTGTTAAAAGTGCTATCGTTCATATTCTTGCTCAGCATATTTTCAATTCTTATATCCACGCGAAAATGACTCTTTAATTCACTTGAACGCGCAGGGTGAACAGTATAGCTGGCAGTTAGCTCAAGCACACCATTTTCTCCTTATCTGTCACCTGCGTTTGATATCTTCGTCTTCTGCAACAGATATAAGCCGCATCTATTAGGTGCCGATTAGAGAAATGGCGCAGCACCTTGGCGGCTATACTATCCGGCAACTAACGCCTGCTCCAACAGTTTACAAAGATGACAGTAAACCGCTCCAAATAGACCAATATTTGCGACAGAGCTTGCTCAAGACGGCAGATACTGTTTTGGCGGCGGACACGGCCATTTTGCCTTACCTTATAGAGGGTATAAATGGCCGGTCATCTTTCAGGCCTAACTGATTTTTATCATTTACTCATTGAAACAAGGCTAGAGAATTATTTCTTCGGTGCATAGCTTGGCGTTATGGAAAGAGTTCGTTTTGCCACCGGGGATGCTAGAATATCGCAACTGCTGTGGCTACGACATCGACCACAGTGCCGTCTTAGCAAACTCAGTTTGCGCAAGAAGAGGCCAACCAAAAATGGCGCTGGCATAACTAGACGAAAAATCCACCCGTTCAATACTGGAAATGCACAAGAAGGCCGCCCTCTATCTCTGCAAAAAAAAAAAGAAGAAACATCATGCTCAAGTAGCTTGCCAAGCATTTGATGGAAGGTAGCGGGGACAACCAGCGCCTCGCCACTGGGCCCTAGCCCGCTGCACTAGCGTGCGTTGCAGGTCCTTAGTGGAGTAGAAGTTCACATAGATTAAATATCCGTGTAGGCGCGTCGGGGCCACCCGGTGCCTAGGGAAGGAAGGGTAAAGTAGTATATAGTAAATAATTATTAAAAAATAGTAATAATAAAAGAACTTCAGATAAGGTATGTTGAAGGGGAAAATAAAAGCTTTTCATCGTAATTTAAAAGGGCGCCACGCCCGTAGTAGCAGCAGCTGTTCAGAATAGTAGCAAATCTAGACTTGAGAAATGGTTGGGACACCGACTTGAGCGGTCTTTCTTCTTCTAGTAGAGAACCCACCGCTTGCGCTGAATGGACCATTGGTCATCAATGACAAACCAGATAGGATCATCTTGGTCAAAAAGATGAAAAATGTAAAGTAGAAGAATGCGACAACAGCTTGGGACTCACGACATCTTTGAGTAGAGCCCTGCGTGATGCCGTTCGACTCCAAATACGCGGTGTTTGTACAGGAGTGGGTTCTGATGCCAACTGCTAGCACGGTACCTGCGGTGAAGGTGAACGCAAAGTTCAAAAAATCCAACACAAATAGAATGATAGGCCAAGCCAGAGGCTCTAAGAAGTTTGCAAACAGACCGTAGAACGAGTCAGTGACAATAGCAAATGCTGCAGTGAACATACAGTAGTTCACCCTGGAGCTGCTTTCAGACTGTGTGGCCAAAAGCGAACCGACCAAACCCAGCAAAATGACCAAAAAACAGAAGTTAACTATTCTCAAAATATTATCAGTTAAAGCCAACATTTCCAAAATGTGTTGTGTAGTGTACTCTTTTTAGTCTTGTATACTCTAGTATACTGTTGTATTAAAAATTCTCTTATAGACTCTTGCGCTGGGTGCTGCAAATTTATTTGTCATGACATTGAAATACACATCCCTTTTATAAAAAAACCATTGCCAATTACTCGGAACAATGTACTGTACCCAGTATAGAGCAATTTTGCATTACCTAAAGAGGGATATTGACTAGTAGCAAAAACAAACAACAACAAGCGCACCGAAAACCAAACCACACGGGGCCCATGGGAGATACCGGCCGTGGGCCGCTTTGGGCTCCGTGGCCCAGGTCGGACATCTTAAACGAAACGTGACGTTTTTGACGGCCTTCTAGAAGCGCGCTTCCGCATTTCGTTCCGAATTCGGTGGCTGCTGTTTTTGTTTTGCCCCTTTCGGCCTGCGAGGGGTCCACGTTCCGGGTAGCGCCCCCTTTGAAAGGCTGGGCACTACCCGGCCAGCGAGGCCCATGAAGCTATAAGAGAGCAAAGGATACTCGAAGGACGCCAATCGGCCGCCCCTTGCACTCCCGCAAGGAGAAGAACAAGCACGGTGACGGTGACGGTGAGATATGACAAGTGTAACCCATGGTAATGTAATCGGCGACTCTGAGAGTGTAGCCTCAGATGCCGAGCTGGATTATGTGTCGCCATTTCGAGACGCAACGGCGATCCAGATTGCGCAGAAGAGAAGAATGGCTCGTTTCCCGACGACCAGTGCCACGTCGGGGTTCTCGACGGTGAATCCGAGCGACTTGGGGTACAAGACGATCGATGCGCACCAGCCCAGGGCGAAGGATATCGCGTTCCCGGTCTATCTGACGAACAACGAGAAGAGGCAGGCACTCCTATTGGAAAAGTTGAAGAAGAAAGAGAGCTACTTGAAGCATTTGCGCGACTCGCAGGTCATCACTGATTTAACGGCGAAAGCTGTGTCGAAAGACGAGGAGGCTGCGGCTGTGGCCGACGCGGCAGCCGAAGATAAGGCGGTCGCGGAGACCGAGGACGCGGGTGCCGAGTTGGAGCCTGAGACCGAGGTGGAGGTCGAAGCTGACACCAAGGTGGAGCCAGAGGCTGAAGTAGAGCCTGTGGTGGCTGCAGCGGAGCCAGAACAAGAGGTCGAGCCTGTGGTGGCAGAGGTGGTTGCATCCGAAGTTGAGCCCCAAAATGAGGTCGAAGGTTTGGCGAAACCAGAGGCGGAAGTTACTGAACAAGAACCGGAGGGCGACAAAGCCGCTGAAGCGGAGGTCGAGGCCGTGCCAGAGGCAGAGGCAGAAGCCGATGAAGAGGGAGCGGTCATTGGGGACTCCGTCCCTGCTGTCGCTGGTGAGCCCGAAATAACAGGCCCACCGATCGATCCGCTCTTGGCGCCTAGAGTTCCGTTGCCTGCCGACGTCGACAAATCATTTAAAATACCTTTTTTCAAATCGTCTTCGCAACCTAAGACAGAATACCCTCTTGCTACGCCAGAAAATCCGGAAGAAATAGTCAAAACTGAGAACGAAGGTTATCTCGACAAGGCTGTTTACGACAAAATCCAATATGAGATGAAAGTCCACAAAGACTGGATAGTCAGTCACAACGAGATTGAAGAGAAGAAATACTACGACAAAAAATTGGAATATTCTCTGAAGTTGAAGGGAGTGCAGGCAGAAATTGACGAGATTCGCTCTGAGATGGGGAAACTGAAGGAGGAAACTCAAAAGACTTTAGAGATCTGTGATGCTGAATTAACAAGAAAAATGCTCGAAAATACCCAGGTTCACGTCAATAGAAAACACAAAATTTTCAGAGAAACAGAGTTTTTGAAAGAGCAGAAATTGAACGAGAAAAATTTGGTCATTGACAGTTCTGCTGAGTTGCAAAAAGAAATTGATGCATTAAATGAGTCAAAAAGTGAAGCCCAGGCTGAGTATATTGGCTGGTCGAATCGTATTGCCGATTTGTCTGCCCACGTAGACGCGAAGGTTGCCAAGCTGTTCGCCATAACCGAAAAATCTAAGAGCACCCAAGCAGAAATCGACAAGTTGAATGCTTCTAAAAAGCAATTAAATCTGCAGATTGAAGAGAATAAGGCAAAACATGTAGCAAATTCGAAGGTCGTGGAGGATGTGGACACTAAGCAATACTTGCCTAAGCTGAATGATATTGACAATCAAATTTCAACTCTCTTGGCTCAAATGGCTTTGATAAAGCAAGAAAGCGCGAATGAAAAATGCGAATTGAGTGCGGTTACCAAGAAGATTGAAGACGAACGCCGTGCTCACGAAGAGAAATTGAAGCTAGAAGCTGAAGAAAGACAACGCAAAGAAGAGGATCTATTGAATAAGCAACGTTTGGAATTGGAAGCAAGTGCCGAAGAAAGTAGGGTGCAGCACGAAGAAGAATTGAGCAAGTTGAAAGAAACATATGAACAGTTGGAATTAAAACTGCAAGAGCAGGAGGCCAAAAACAAAGAACTTGAAGAACTCCAAGAGCAAGAAAAATTGAAAGCAGTTGAGAAGGAAAAAGCAGCTCAGGAAAAGGAGGATTTGAGAACTGCGGAACATGAGAAAGCTCTTGAACAAGAAAGAACGAAAGCTTCTGAGCATGAGAAGGCCCTTGAACAGGAAAAATTGAAAGCCTCTGAGCAAGAGAAAGCCCTTGAACAAGAAAGATCGAAGGCTGCAGAACATGAAAGGGCTCTAGAACAAGAAAGAGCTAAAACCGCAGAACATGATGAGGCTCTCGAAAAGGAAAGAGCTAAAGCTGCAGAACACGAAAAGGCTCTTAAGGAAGAAAGATTGAAAGCTGCAGAGCGAGAAAAGGAACTAGAGAAGGCTAAGGCACTTGCTGCATCAGAAGCCAAGAAGGAGGCTGATAATGCTTCGTCTTAAAACTTCTAAGACCGACCAGGAAAAGTTCAAGTATTTTTTTTTAATAACTTACTTAATATATTTTGTATTCTTAATTTTCAACCTAAACGGCTTTTTTTAGCATCTCTGGTAAAGAAGATTATTTGGAAGGAAGGGCCGGGCGAGACTCAAGAAACTTGCCTGAACTCCTTCTACCCTTACTGAATTTAGTGCAATTGTACAAGTTCAACTACAGAGAGTACGATAAACACGATGTCCAGCTACTTCTCCAATTTCTCTTTGAATAAGATCACTGACTCAATAGCAACTGCTGCTCATAGAACACAAGATACTTTGACGAATGCCATCGCAAATGTAAACCTGAATGATCCACAAACGAAACTATCAATCAAGTCACGTACTAGGTACTTACAAGAATCCCTAGGTGCTGTTGATGAAATTAGCAAATTGCCTCCTCAATACGAGTCCCTGGAAAAAAAATCAGATGCTCTAGAGAAATGCTGTAAAAGAATGCTACTAGTCACTAAAACTTTCGAAGTGGAAGGCTATGATTACCCCCCAAATTTGACAGAGTCTATTTCAGACTGGTGGTCTATCAGTAAAGAGGGCTGGTTTGGCTCCTCATCAAAGAACGTCAATAAAGACTCAAAAACTGATTCCAATGACAGCGAAGTCTCAGAAACATTTATGCCAAGATCATTTGCCCAAGCATTGGCAAAGGCAGCGTATGATTCAAGCACTATCTTCCCGAAGTTGCAGGAGGGAAATACGAATGATAGTCAAGCAAATGAAACAGATGAAGAAATGGACGAAGAATTCGAAGATATCAACGATATCAAGAAGATGTTCGAGACACTCTCGAAGTGTTATAAGAACTTAGATGAAGGTAAGCACGAGATGGATGCTTCGATAGCTAAAGAGTTTAACGCTAAATTGGAAAAATTAATCAACGAAGACTTCAAAAAAGTACATGAATTACGTAGAAAGGTCGAAGATTCCAGGTTAAAATTTGATACTGTTTTGTATGAGATTAAATTAAAACAGAAAAAGACCAAGGAAACGGTAGAGAAATCTTCACCACCAACGGAAATCAAAGAGAGCGAGATACCCCAACGCGGTGATGATGTTAGCAAGACTTCCGCTGAGCCAGCCAAAAAGGACGATGCATCTCTGGCAGAAAAAAGCGAGGGCATCGACGCTGAAAGTAAACTGAAAATTGAATCTTCCAACAAGAAAGAAGCAGAAGAGGCAAAACCATTTTCTGAGGATCAAAAGCTGCTTGAACAATTAGAAGACGAGTTTGTTTCGAACACCAGCGCTGCGGTTGAAGTTATGGGCGAAATTACTGATTGCTCTGAACTGCTTTCCCTAATGAAACTTCTTCAAACTTACCAGCTCGTCTACTTTAGACAATGTGTCCAGGAGCTTGAATCAAGTTTGAAAAGCCTGACTGAGTTAGAGGATGAACAGATCTAGAGCACTTTTATCGCTCAGTTTTTCTTAACTGCCTATCTAGTTTTTCGTTGAACTGCCTATTTTTGTCGTTGATGTAACCGCCAGGAGTATTGCGGGAATTTTTGCGCTCGATTTCTTTCTTTCTTAGCATATATCGTTCCGTAGTTAGTTTTCTAGATTCGTTTGCTAATTGATCGACTAATTTGTCGTCGTCGTGAACCCTAATTTTACCATTTCGAACGTCCTTTTCAATTTTTCCGCTGCTAACTACACCAGGCGGACTGTGCGTACCATCTTTCAGCCGTCTTAACTGTTTCTCGTATGTATGCTTCGCTAGTTCCTGGAGGTCAGTGTTCCCAGTGTGCTCTTTCACCTTGCGCCTTTGTTGCACCTGCTCCCAATTTTCGTATTCTTTTATCTTATAGTTCAAAAGTTTATTTTTACGATCATTAATTGGGGCTGTAATAGAGTCTGCCACTTGAACATCCTGTTTCATACTGTACACCCTTGGCTTACTTTTCATCGACAACTCCTTCATTTCCTTGTCTGCCATCTTCCTATTCTCGATGCTGATTCTTTGGCTCTTCTTTTGAAGAGCCTTGAATTTCTCCTTATGCTTTTCGAGATCCATATTTAGACGAAATTGTTCGTTTGCAGTCCCACAGGATTAGTGCACTTCCTACCGCCTCTTCTCACTAATAGTTCGCTCATCGCATACTTTCTTATTTCTTGACATTAACATCACTAGCAACGTTTTAGCTGTTCTGCAGTATTTTGAAAAAAATTTGAGATGAGCAGCGAATTGCACTATCGATGAGGATTAGACTAAAGAATAGCAAGCCTTCACTGAACCAATGCCCTCTCTTTCCCAACCGTTCAGATTGGCATCCTTGCCAAGGCTTACCTCCTTATCCGACACCTCCGTGCAAACTGGGCTAATTCAGGTGGGCGATGATCTAACGCCTATATCAAACAAAATTACTATTGGTATTTCCGAGTCCGCCATTTCACAGTATATCCTGAATCCGACACCCAAACTTGTTTTAAGTGTCCCCATTCCATCTTCCAATTTAGTTACTGCTTGTGATGTAGCTCAGTTTGAGCAAGGAACAGAGGAACACAAGAATACACCATATGAAATATGGTGCTACGCATTGAAAGCTGGCAAGAGCAATACTTTGAATGTAATCATTAATGAAATGAGCTCAGAAAAAATCTTGAACTCTAGTGGAGAATTCAATGAATCGAGGAATCTGAAGTTGAAGGATCAAGTAGTCAGTTTAAAAATTAAGAATGAAAGAATCGTTGTGGTCCTGAAATCGGGTTTAATTCAGCTTTATGATCTTAAGTTGAAGTTGGTACACTCAACTGATATTTCTTACGGTAACGTAGGAGTAGTGAATCACTTTCAGGAGAATGATGAGGATTTTTTATTTGTATTATGCGGCTTAAATGACAATAAAGTTTGTTTCAAACTATTTGGATTGGCAACAGACAAGGACGCTCAATCACCAATCAAGGAGTTAACTTCGATAATTTTGGAGGATTTTTCACTTGCCAATTCTAAAATTTGTTATCAATCTGGTAAGCTATACAGACTAGTTGATGAACAGATATCAACTTATTCTCTGCCCCAATGTCAGTTATTGCAAAAAGTCAAGATCCCAATGATTTCCGGATCGCAGGTTATTTCCATGAAAACCATCTCAGCTAATCGAATTCTTTTGACCTTGAACAATAGAATCTATATGCTGGACTTGATTCATAACTCTATTTTGTCTGAGAGGGAGTTGTCTCATGTCAATACTTTTCAAATTCTGAGCGTTGCCGTAATAAATCCTCAATCAGCTGCTCTTGATTCTAATAGCAAGACAATTGCTATCGGGGTGGCAACTAAGCAGGGTCCAAACCCTAGTTCTTCATTAGAAATGATAAACGTGGATGTAGGGACCGGTACTCTGAAAGATTCTCTCGGCAAAAGTTTTCAGCCACTAAACAAAGCTACCGTCTCACATACTCTACAACCTTTGTTTAATGAAGATTTGCCAGAGAATATAAACCATGATGATGAAGAAAATGACCAAGAAAACTTTGACTTCGATAACATCTATCAGCAGTTAATCAAATGTAAAAGCAGTATTTCCAACTTTGATAACGTGTTTTTAAACGAACTGAATATCAAGAAAGAACACTACACGGAGAAGGATAGATTTATCTGTGACGCAGAGTTTTTGAATAAGGTCGTTCATCTAATCTTCGATAATTTCGAAGGGGATTACCCAAAATCCTTAACCTTTCTGCTGACCCATCCGCTATTTCCAGTGAAATGTACCAAAAACCTTTTATCAAGATTTAGGGAGCATCCAAGACTATTCAAACAGGCCATTGTGACTTGTCCAAACATACCACTGAATGAACTGCTATTTGAACTTTTTTCCATTCAAAATGGTGAACTTTCCTTGGATATTTCCCTGAGGATATTGCAGGACTACACCACTGATATGGTGAGAGAAGAAATTAAGCAATTGAGTAAAGTTGAAGTGCAAAATTTTATCGAGTTTATAATAAACTCGAGAGACGAGGAAACTGTACGCAATAGTCGACAACTATTTCAGCTTCTTTCCTTGGTATTGGACTCCATCGGATTATTCGCTCTAGAAGGGTCAATATTAAATCATTTGTCAGATTATATAGACGAACAAGTTGCGATCACCGAAAGAAACAGCAAATTATGGTACTTACTTGACGATAGACAAACCACACGCAAGGGCTCTAGTTTAAGTCACGGTTCTTCCAAGATTAAAAAAGAATTGGCACCCAAATATACAGTTGAATATTTAGAATTGTAGGCACTTTCAATATTAAATACTAGCATCTATAGAATTTGACTTTTTCAGTCTATGCAGCCTCTTGAAAAAGTCGAATGACCCAAGCAAGATCTAAAGAACTTATTTTATAAAAAGCAAAGACGCCGGAGCTTTAGTATTGCCGGATGAAGCTGGAACAATATTTAAACTCAGATTATCCGACTTCCATCTTGAATTTCAAGCCTTCAGATGTTGAGAGTGTTCAATTAGAGAGGCCTTTGTTCATATGGATACCAGGCAACCCCGGCCTATTAGAATACTATGAGGAGTTCCTCCAGCTCATACAAAAACAAAACCCGGAGTGGGAGATTCTCGGTATATCTCATGCTGGAATGAGTGCAGGCTACGTCCCAAAAGTTGGACGTGACAGCAAGATTTACTCTCTTGAAGAACAGATTGAACATAAAATTCAAGTCATCAACAATTTTACTACACCTTCTAGACCCCTAATTATCATGGGTCACTCCGTGGGTGCCTATATTGCACAGAGGATAGTGCTCTCCAAAGAGCTGACTGGACGGGTCATAAAACTGGGTATGTTGACGCCCACTATTGTGGATATTCACACTTCCGAGAAGGGTATAGTACTCACAAAGGCTTTCCGTTGGATTACGAGTTTGCCTCAAATAGCCGCATGGGGTAGTCATTTATTATTTAATAAAATGATACCCAAATTGTTTGTGAAACCCGTCTTGTCATTAGTCATGAGATGTCATAAAGATAGTAAAGCTGTCAATGCTTCATCGCTGCTCATTCAAAACTCGGATTTTGTGCTGCAGGCCCTAGGGCTTGCGAACTATGAGATGGACGCCATTAGAGGAGATTGGGATTTCCAAAAACAGTTACTTGACTACTGCCACACTAGGAATATAAATATCTGGCTGCTTTTTAGCGACAGCGACCACTGGGTGTCTAATAAAACAAGGCGAGAGTTGATACATTTTTACGACAATGCTCACAACGGTGAGAACATTTCAATCCAGGTTTCAAGTACTATTCCACATTCATTTGTGGTGAATCATTCCAAGTACGTAGTAGATACTTATTTTTAAAGACATTTTGCCTATGCGCTGATAAAGATATTACTTATCAATTCTGAACTTTGCTTAAATCTAGTTCAAACCTGTTCTCTTCTCTCGGATGAGCTGCATCGTACTCTTCAATATCACTATCAGACGAATGTATGATCCTTTCAACATATTTGATGTGATTACGGTCCTTACTCACGAGGACCACTATTTGCGACCGTGTCCCATAGTAGTCGCCAATTGGCATAGAGGTTCCAAGATCATCATCCGCAAAAACTTTTAAAGGTGGGGTAAATATAGTATTCATAGTAAGTTCAAGAGCATCCATATGAGCATCTCCATTCCTTTTCGTTACGCCAAAGGGACACCTTGATGCTAGAGCGAAACATTCTGTTATCACAGTCTCCTGGTCGTTGTCCTTTGAACAATGGACTAGTTCCCGTAATCCTTCGTAGGCGAGTTTAACTTTTCCCCATGAAGAGTTTTCAGCACTTTCCTCTTTATAAACTTCATTAGAAAGAACCAAATAACCGTGCCTATCGTCATCATCCAAAACCCTGAAAGTTTCTCCCATCGAATCTATTATTCTATAATCACTCTCACAGCAATCTCCGTAGAATAAATTAAAATCACCAGTGTTCGCTAGAGCAGGATACATTCCCTTGAATTTTGAGAAGTCATCCCAGTCGCCGAATGTAGACTCCTTATTTGATAGAAACGAGATTGGAATGAAACCTCTTGACCCTGTTGCAGGCGATCGCGTCTTCCTTTCATCATTCAATAATTTCAAATTGAGTACACTGGCTAGCTTACCATCCTTATTTAAACCAAACCAAGTTCCGCCTTCGCTGCTTTTTTTGCTTAATGATTCATCGGTTGGACGAAGAACAAATTCATCATGATTCCAACAAGTGGACCCCGTCTTTCTAGCAAAATATTCATCTCTGTTTGATATCAGTACCAAGTCATACTCAGGGTGAGATCTGGTAGCCATTAGAATGCACATAGTGTCGATTTATTCTCCTGATATATGGGAACTGTATAAATATTTTTTGCATGTTTGTATAGGTATGTATGTATAAAAGGTAAGGGTCCCCGAATCACATTTCTTCTTCATAGGTTGTGAAGTATTGACACAGCATGAGGTAAGGCGGTGAAATGAGCATATAGCTTTTCACTCAATCGAATAGCCTGTGCACGAACCCTTTTAGACCCTTCTCATGTTTATGTTTCTGATACTTTTCAATTTCATGCTTGTTTTTCTCAACAGCGTCATGTATATTGTGGGCATCGTAAGGTGTTTCATCTGAGAGCAACACATCGCCATTACTGCTATCATGCTTGCTTGCAGTCGAAGCGTTGCCTTTACCGCTACTTTTTCTAGAAATTCTTCCGCTACTTCCAATAGAGACTCTTGTATCTCTCCTACTGAGATCATCGAGCGTTTTCAATTTAACTAACCCAGTCTCTGTCTCTAGCCTATACTCTTCTGGGAATACCGTATCACCGGCCTCAGATGTTGCTGGTGCATTTATATCAGGTATAGACTTATTCTTCAAATTCAATCCGTCTTTCTGTAAGGATTCTTTTGTCTCCACATTGCCATCAACCGCGTTCTGGGTCACAACCTTCTCGATGGCATTGGAATTTGGCCTACGCAGGGTGTTGGAACTAGCACGGGACAAGGTATCGTCATGCTCTTGAACATTCTCTTGTTCGCCTTCAAAACCGGTAAAGGCTTGCGGCTTATAAGAATCAATTGAAGAAAAGGAAGAGATATCATCAAACTCATTATCCGTGCTAGGTTTCGATCCGGTCATCCCTACAGCACTGATGATCAGTTCCACACTTCCCCCTTTGGATTTTGGAACACTATGTAGACAAAACGACGTACTTCTTTATACTAATACTTTCATCGACTTGGCAAGATTCCGATTTTACATTTCGTAGCCTGTTCGCCCTGAAACCCCGAACAAAGATTGAAAACATCCCGTTCTATCCGCGATCCCAACAATGACGTTCTGGCATAGTTCAGTCAACACGGATGAGTCTTCGCCAAGCTAGGTATATAATTAAAATCGCAAGATGCAGGTCTTGAGGCGGCTTTGTCTGAGCAAATTGTATGCACGGAACTACGCATAGAGGGACAAATTCATATGGATTACTAGATTTAGCCGCAACTACGGAGAAAATTGGCGCTTTAAAGCTAACTGGAGGTGCTCAATTCTGGAACTCAAACTCGCCAATTTAGGCCTATTAATTAGCTACTTGTGCCTGGAATAGCAATCGAGACCTGAAAGAAAGGTTTGACTACTCGAAACTTTAACTTCTTTGGGAATGCAGCGAACGCAAGAACGGCGTGTACTCGCCCAATAAGCGATCGTATCCATAAGATTTCATATGATAATTAATTGAAGGCTGGACGCGCCAGAATTACGGGTTGAAGAGAGTATTAAAGAATGTAGAGATAGTATATATCAGTTGTTTGTTTATTTTACATGGTACTTCAATAATTAGACATGTTGCACAATAATATAATATTATATTATTATGCGCTGACCAGAGTGTAGCCAAGCAATTCCTTAAACCTTCTATCCTTAATGGAGAGGATTAGCAAGGCCAATTCAGTGTAAAGCTCCAAATTCTCCTTTCTTAACCTGTTCAGGGTCGCAGAATCAATGATCCAAAGAGCCGCATCTGTTTCTGTTTTAATCGTCGCCTTTTGAGCGATTTCAGATGACACGTTGGCGCTGGATGCTTTTCCATAACATGTTCTGTTGGACATTGTTTCATAGAGCGTTCCTTGTGGTAAATCAAATGTTACTTTCAATATACCAGTCTCTACCACAAAGAAAATGTTATCGTTGTGTAATAGTATCGATTGCGAAGCAAGTCTTCTTCTGGTGAAATATGGACAAAGTCGTGACCAAAACTCAATTTCTTTGCCTCTTATAGCAGAATCCTCTGACACAATATTGGGTATGTACAGCTTCAATGCAAATAATAGTAAAGGCAGGACAGGTGGCGTTTCTTTGAATTGCGTTTTCAAACTGTTAACGGTCTGCTGCTCATTCTTGAAAACATTTTGTGCAACAGATAGGATTTGATGATTTCGGGGTGTATTCATTGGTAGAGACATCAAACTACGTGACTGAGTGCTGCTCTTCTTCGAAATGCCATCTGAGTCTATTTTAGCGCCGGCAGCAGCCTTCAAAGCTGAATCAAAATCCATTTTCTTTCGTTGCCTGGTTTTTGCCAATGACCGTAATCTTTTGTACTGCGTTAAAAACTCATTTTCACACCATTCGAGAGCACTATTCAAATCACCAAATAATTCGACATCATCCAAAAGACCAACTTTGCTGAAAGAGTTATATATGTGATCCCTTTCCTGAATGGACGAAACAATCAATTGAATTTTCTTCGATTGGGTAAATCTTTTTATTCTATTGAAACCCTCAGCGGCTGAATAATCGATGTTATCAGAATTTATATTTTTGAAATCTAGAATCAAATATTTGATTCTGCGTTTTGAGGAATTTTTATTATCAGTAATTTCCAGTAACTTGTTGATTCTTTCTTCGATAGAAATAATCGTACCAAAAAATAAGACATTTTGTAATTTTAAGACGTAAATTTGCTCACCAACTCCATCTAAGAATTTGCTTTGCAAATAATCACGGTAGACAGTACTTTTCGCAACTTGCCCATTGTATTCTCCATTTATAGTCTTCAACTTGGCGCTATCGATCAGGAATGAAAAACAAGCTATTAGAATTCCAACAATTACACCCAAAACAAAGTCGAATATACCCATAGTCAAAACTATAATGGCAATGGTTAAATATTCAAAAGGGGTCACTTTGCCCAAAGTTTCAACCAATGCCTCGTATATCAGTTCATAACCAAGAAGAAAGATCAACGATCCAACAATGCAAATCGGAATGTACGAAATAAGCACTGGTCCAATTACCATAATCGCAAATGTTAAGATGGCCAAAATATAGCCAGCCATAGCCGAATCTGCTCCTGCACGAATAAACAACACACTGTTCGTATAAACCAAATAATTCTGAATCGAACCAAAAAGGCCACTGATGAAATTAGAATAGCCATGAGCAATCAACTCTTTATCAACATCAACCTTATCCTCCTGCAATGAGATTGCCAAAGCTGGAATGTTTATGGGAACGTGCAGAATACCGAAGAAAGTCAGTGCCATCATAGTGGGGAACTGCCTCAAAACTAAAAACCAGTGTACTTTCGAAAAATCGAATAGCTTATAGTGGTCATACCATTTATCACTTGAAGCGGCGACGGGAAAGATCCAGCCAATCTGTCTTAATTTATCCAAAGAAACATTGGGGATTAATGCCACTACAAAATGGAATGCAACTAAAGTAGCAATGTAGAAAGAGGGCAAAACGAGAGAATTTTGAAAACATCGTTGGGTAAAAATTAAGATCACAGTAAGGAGTGCTGGCAAACCCCATTTCATCAACGTATCTATGTTGGTGAAGAGGTTTGAGAAAAAAGACCATGTGTATTCAACTTTTGCTACTCTGGTGGTCACTTCGAGACCTGTGGCCAATAGGAAATAGCCAACACCACCAATACAACCAATCAAGATATGACGGGGGAAAAATCCAACTATTTTACCCAATCTCAACTTTCCCAATGAGTAGAAAGTGATACCTGTAACTAAAGAACTAATCACGTAACAAAACAGGGTTGTAGTAATAATCTCATCATCTTTACCTGGCAGTCCTTCCTTGATCGCAAGAGCCATGGTATGGAAAAACGGCGTAACTTCGATCATTTCACTACCAACCCCGGATACAAATGACGAAAGTCCACTTGAATATGTAACCTGGGATATAATAGTAGAAATATAAAAGATTGAAAGCCCACTAGGTCCCAGATTAGAGAATACAGGATCCGTTATGGGGAACATGATCATACCGTATGATAGTCCATCCAAAATGTTCAAAAGTAATCCTAATATACCTGCTGGTAAATAGTGTATGACTCTGTAGCAAAATGTTGAAACGGTGCTCCAATAAATTGAACCACTCGGATTGTTGTCCAGAACAGGAGGAGCACCTGTATCGTTAGATGAAGATATCGCGCGATAGCTTTCACCGGGGCCGTGCACCAAGCTTTCGTATTCGCCTCCAATAGCACCTTCAGAATTTCTGTCACCGTCTGTGAGAGAACGATTTATTGAGGACAGTACACTGTTCCTATGATCAGCCTCATATAGCCCGCCACTCGCGTCATAATCATCATTATCATTGGTATTATCGTCCTTAAAGGCATCTTCATCAGCTTCTTCCTCGTTGAATTCGTTAGACAATTCAGCCGTTTGTTTATGCAGATTCTGCGATGCATGAATGGATTTGGTTCTAAACCTTGATATTGGTAAAATATCCGGTTCCATTGCATTGGCGTACGGCGAGGCAGATAAAAATCCACTAACATATGACCTGCCTAGATAATTATTACCTTGGTGAGCTGACCAATTCCACTGGTCATTATCGTTGCCACTCCATGACCCGTCAACATCCTGCGTACCATCTGGCTTGTTCAAACCAAGCGAAATGGAAATGGCTTCGGATATCGATTGTCTCCCAATTCTTTGACCTTTAAAGTACGGACTACTTCCAGTGCCGCCACCAGTTGTGCTTGAAGCTGCTACCATTGGGTGCTTGCAATTACTCTTGTTATAACGGAGTCTGAGTCTTCTGTGTTAGCTTGTTTAAGTAGTGTACAAACCAAAAAAAAAAAAAAAAAAAAAACTAATAAAAGCGTCGCAAGACTTTTTCCAAATTTACTCGAACGTGGTTATAGGGTTGTGAAGAAGGCATTCTATTCCATTCAAGGTGATGAAAGTTGACAGTTCTTCAAGAAGTAATATTCTGTTACCTTAAAAAATAATCAATTTTCTTATCATCTGAAAGACTTTTTCTCTGTGTGGCACTTTTTTGCACATTTCGTGCTGTTTTGCAGCGCTCCTTCCTTATCTATTTTTTTCTAATTTCTCATTTTCGACTGCGACGCTCCATTGGTTCGCTACTCCCAGCCGAATCAAGAAGATTTTCTGCCTTATCAACGACGAAGGCTGCCTTTTGGAATGTTGAGAATTATTCTTTAGATTTCTTGAAGATTATTGGCATCATTATCTATGGAAGAGCCCAAAAATGTAAGGAAGCTTACTCGGCTAGATAACATACTTCAGGTTTCTCCCTTCACCTCCCGCAAGCCAACAAGTCTCCCTCACGATGTTTCATCAACCACCTAGCTCTTCTATCCGTAAGAAAGGTCTTCTCTTCAAAGTATGCTCTCAAGCCATACCTTTTGCTTCATGCTCACAAAGGTTGGTTGGTCCCTTCTCGAGTCGGAAAAATCCTATCATTAAACCTAGTTCGATCATCATTGCCGAAAAACGTTTTCAGAGCTATCTTAGCTTTCCTCTCCCATCTTTTTGTAGGTTTCAATTCATCTCTAGTTCTCAATTTTCGATCCGACTGCTTGACTGAAAGGTTCTCACGATTGATTGGCATTTTCTTCTTTTTCCTTTCTCTCCAAGACTTGGAAGTCTTTGTCCTGGCACACAATTTCTTCCGAAAGGACATGCCATATGCAAGAAATAATATGTGTGAGCCTATGAGATACTTCGCAATTCGGGTACCCAAGATGCGAGTGTCGAAAACTCCCTCTACTTCTAGGGCAAGACTGCAGCTGGTAAACGCCTGCAAGTATTGTGCAACGATCTATATGACGTTGCATTTAGGGCTGGCATAGCAGCGACATCCAGAATAAGTAAAAGTTCGTCTTGGTATCTTGGACACCCGTTGCAAATTCGTATCTTGTTCATTGTCCGTTCGAGAAAAGCCGGAGCACACCTCGGCGGCTAAACGCTACACCGCGGCCTTCTCAGAGGGCAAATAGATGCGACACTAATCGCTTCAAATGAATCAAAACTCTCGTAGTAGCGACATATATAAGTCAGTATGACAGGAACTCTCTGGCGGCTGAAAAGGCACGTCATACTGAGGAAATTCATGAACAGAGCGTCATTTCGGAGAGAATAAGTGAACCTTGATCTTTCCCCTGCTGAAACAAGATTTTCGACACAAGTGTCGTTAGTTTCTCTCGATACGAGAAGAGTCACTCTCGAATCAGGGTGTTGATGCTGTGTCGGCGGCTAATCGGCGCGAGGATATATTCGGTCATGAAATATTGCAAGTTATCTATATTCAAGACATCTTACCAGGTCTCGCCTTCAGCGAAGCGACAAAAATGTGTTCAAATCTCAATGGAGCCGACTAAAACCCGACACTTCCCAAGAAGCCACCTGATTTAAATGCTTGGAAACATAGCGCTACAGATACACGGGCACGGTTCTGCTGCGTAAAAGAACAACACCCTCACAAGACGTGTTTCGTTTTTGTTCTCCGAATAGCGAGACAAATACCTCACTGTCAAGAAATATCGGTTAGACGATCATAGCTGTGACTCGAAAAATGATAGAGTTAGATGTTTTTTGATGACTACAAAAATAGCCAGGACAAGTACATGAAAGCAAAGAGACCATTCGGGCTAGGTCCAAAAAAGGCGCTGCTGGCGAGAAAGCGCTTGAGAGCACTTGGATAAAGGCGTCAAGATAACTTTCAATTCCGGGACTTTCTCGCCTACCAACATGAGTGTGTCGCAACCTCTCCCTTGCGGGCTCTATGGACTCGAGATTGCGAAGGACTGTCTCAGGGAGAAACGTTTTATTCTTTCCTGACAAGCAAGCTAATCGGTAAAGCGAAGCGCCGTGCCGACTTCATGTTCATATATATCCTGGCATTCAAAAGTTCCGGAAAGCCGATTTCAACAAAATGTAGCCACTTCGTAAAATGGGTGTCACAAGAGCATCAAAGCTGTTGTACTGGTTACTTCAACTGCAGTCCTGTCTTGCTCAACTCCAAGCACACCAAGAGGCAAACCATCAAAGGGAAATAACCTGAAATATCACCAACGCAGCCCTGAAAATGTATATGAAAGCCATTCTCTTAGGCCGCGAACAACATGAGCGGCTTGCCGCGATGTAGTTTGACCCACACAGACTGCTGGAAATGCAGTCCCATTTTCTGCAGGGGCTTCAATAAAGCGCAGAATATGAAGCATTTCGTTCTGGGCGATTGCCAATCAAAATTTATTAGATTAAAGAGTGTGTGGAACTGCAGTAGCTCATCGGATCTTTTCTAGACGTATTACGTCTATCTTCACCCTCTTTTTTGTTAGCTCCCTAATGGATTGAATGTTTACGTAGTAATACATATATATTTGTGTGTACATAGGCTCGTCGTACGAGCTCAATTTACCTCGTCGCATTCCTAAGCGGGTCGGCTAATTGGTTTATTTTTCAACATGTTGTTCATGAATCTTGGCGTATCTACCGGAAGGATCTTCAGCACAACCCCAGTCAGCTTTTGGGACCCATCTCATAACGGTGTCAGCAACTGTCTGCTGTGGGAATAGTGCGTCGAATTTCAATCTGTACCAGTAAGCTTCCTTCGTGGTTGGAACATCCTCACCCCATGAAGCTTTTGGAGAAGAGAACATTTCATCAGATATGTTTCTTTCTGCAGCATCCTTCAAACCGTCGATCCATGAATAACCAACACCATCAGAAAATTGTTCCTTTTGTCTCCATAATATCTCTTCTGGTAAATATGGTTCAACATCTGGCTCGTCTGTTGTGTCAAAGGCTTTTCTCAAGATATACTTCTCAATACGACCTTCCTTTGGCTTTATTAATTTTTCATTTGGATCAATGTTCATGCATAATTGCAAAAATTCTTTGTCCAAAAATGGAACACGAGCTTCCAAACCCCATGCCATTGTTGATTTGTTTGCTCTCAAACAATCAGCAAGGTGCAGGTTCTTAACACGTTTGACACACTCTGTGTGGAATTCCGCTGCGCTTGGTGCCTGAGCGAAATACAGATAACCACCAAAGATTTCGTCAGACCCTTCACCAGATAGAACCATCTTGACGCCCTGAGCTTTGATCTTTCTTGAAAGTAAGAACATTGGCGTGGAGGCTCTAATGGTAGTAACGTCATAGGTTTCCAAGTGGTAAATAACGTCGTCCAGCGCATCCAAACCTTCTTCAACAGTAAAAGTGTGTTCATGATGAATAGAACCAATGAATTTAGCAACTTTTCTGGCGGCTTGTAAATCTGGAGCGTTTGGTAGACCAATGGCGAAAGAATGTAAACGAGACCAACCTGCACTGTGTAAGTTGCCGCTATCGTCCATACCAGCTAATTTTTTATCTTCAGAATCATATTCAGATACATCCATGTCGTTGTTTGCCTTTTCAGTCTCCCGGGCGGCAATAGATGCGATCAATGAAGAATCTAGCCCACCAGACAAAAGAACACCATATGGAACCTCGGCCATTAATCTCTTCCTGACAGCCTTTTCTAGAGTGTGTCTAACCTTCTTGTAATCAAGTGGTGTGGATGGGATACGTTCTTCATCTAACCAATCCGGCGTGAAATAACGAGTAATTTTATCTGTCTTTGAGTCGTAGACATGGCCTGGAGGAAATGCTATAATACTATCACAATCATCAGTTAAACATTTCAATTCGGATGCAAAGTAGATGGTCTTTGGAGATGCGGAGCAACGACCCATGTACAATGTAACAACGCCGACTGGATCTCTGGCAGCGATTATACGGTCTTCTGCAGCATCATACAAGCAGAAAGCGAACATACCATCCAAATATTTTGGAGCATCGATACCATATTTCTTATACATTGGAATAATAGGCTCGCAATCACTCAGAGTTTTATATGGGTAGTCAGCAGTTTCTTCCCTGAGTTGAATATGGTTATAGATTTCACCGTTCACGCATAAAGAATAATCACCGCTTGGACTGGTAAATGGTTGAGCACCCGAGTTCAACCCAACGATAGCCAATCTTTCATGGACAAAAAGGGTGGAGTTCTTGGTATAGCTACCAGTCCAATCAGGACCACGGTGTCTGATTCTCTTGGAGAGTTTCAAAGCCTTTGGCTTGAAAGCTTGGACATCCTGATGTCTAAAGGTTGCAAAAATACCACACATGGCTTAACGTGTTCGCAAAAGTTATTATTTTATACCAAGTAATACTCAGAATCCAAACTATAATCAAAATGAGAAAAGAGTATTTATATTTTCGTCCGACTCAAAGATAAGTGAATTTTATCCTCATGGTATCGTTGAAACTTCCAAATTTCATGCATCATCGTCGCCATGAGTCAAACTCGAGAATAAATTTTTCACCGCTGCGCAAAGTGGCCGCCTCAAGCGTAGCGCGGAAAGGTTTCCGAGAATCTCAGAAGAGTAAATAAAAGTGACTAATCATCCGATTGATTCGCCGCAGTTACTTGTACATGTATGTAAACTCTCAAGATTATTCCTTGTTGCTCATGTTTATGTGTCAAGACAAAAATAGTGAATGTTGGAGCATTTTGGTAAACTCAAGTTGATATTGCATAAAGCTCAAAGAGTTCTCGTTTGTAAATAAAAAAATGATCCTTCCTTGATTATACCCTTCATATCGTAGATACGGACTCAAGTTGAAAATGTTCTTTAACATGTTTATATTAAACATATCTGAATCCACCTTTTTCAAAAGGGAAGTATCATCTATGATGATTGGCTTTCTGCACTGGTGCATTCGAGCATTTACTAAAGAGTGCAGTGATGACGCCTGACGCCACGACACGCTTAGACCTTCGGTAGACAGAGAACATTGAGAAGAATCAGAATTTTCTAAAAGTAACGTCCTTGAATCATGATTATGATGTAACAAGATATTGTCTGCGCAGGAACCGTAATCTCCACTAAAACCTCGAGTATATCAAACACTCGAGAAGAATTGTTCGACTATATACGCAAATGGTATCATCATCTTCTTTGAAAACTTGGAAGGTCATGGGGATTTTAAACAAAGAAACCTTTCACGTCGGGGGAAGGAAGAGAGCAGGGTTGCTTTCATATTCCTTATTTATAGTTGAAAAATTTTAACAGTTACCCGGCTACTGTAAAAATGAAAAATTTCAGGTCTTCACTATCAGAAGGCGATGAGATGAGATGAGTTAAGTTGGATTGGCATACTACACATTCAAAACACATTGTTAAGCACTGGATTCGATATATTCAACAGGAATAATTAACTCAGAATGGTTATGGAAATGGAAGAAGTTAAAAAAATCGCCAAACAGATTACCGCTGCTGGCGATAAAAGGCATTATAACTCTGTTGTCAAGTTAATCAATGAATTGAAGGTCACTGATGTGTCGAAAACATGTGAGAATGATTCCTATGAGAGCAACATCAGATTTATTGTAGTGGCAGTGCATCAGATATTTAAGAAACTTTTCGAACGAGGTGACCTGACTTTAGACTCAGCTACAAGGCAAAATAGCGAATTGCTTCAATTTACCCAATGGTTAAGAAAAGCTTATGAAAACTTCAAGACGAACATTTTGCGTATGATTACTGATACAACTGTCGAGACGTCTTTGGCCTTGGACTGCCAGGATGTTTATTTTCAATTGCTAGAATTAGAATCCACTTATTTTACCTCAAAGAAGGATACCCCGTACTTTCCCAACAAAACAATGAAAAAATACATTTTAGCACTTTGGGACTCCGATTTTGGTGACCTAGAGCAAAATAAATCCACCGGACAATCAGAGAACTCTATTTTGAAAGAGTTTCTGGAAAAATATTACAGCTCTTACATCGACATACAGTATTATTTCCAAGCTGAGTTCAATCAATTATTGGAAGATCAGAGGGAACATTTTTCTTCGACGAAGAGTATTGGTAAATGGTTAACTCTAGTAAATAATCATAGCCATTGTTCTGAGAATGATAACGAATTGGAAGTGTTTGTGCCTAATCCACCTACAGCCTTCAATAACATCTCCAAGTATAAATCGAATCTCGAGAAAAATTGGTTAATTTTATTGAGCGGTGAACTGTCATTAAGTCAATACAAGACAATTTTGCTTGTTCTACATAAGAGAATTATCCCGCACCTTCAGAATCCAACAAGGTTGATGGATTTCTTGACAGACTCATACAATTTACAGTCTTCAGATGTTGATTCAGGCGACATTGTTCCAATTTTAGCTCTGAATGGCCTGTTTGAGTTAATACTTCGATACAATTTAGAATACCCCAACTTCTTCGCCAAGCTATATCGGTTACTGACTCCAAATCTACTGCATGTTAAGTATAGGGCTCGATTTTTTAGATTGATGGACACTTTTTTATCGTCAACTCATTTGTCTGCTCACTTAATTGCATCATTCATCAAAAGGCTGGCAAGGCTTACACTAGACGCCCCACCAGGAGCTATCGTTTCTGTGATTCCATTTGTTTATAATTTGATAAGAAAACATCCAAGCTGCATGATCATGTTACACAGTCCATCTTTCATTTCATCACCATTCATGTCAACAGAGGAACTAAGCGAGCTGAAAAAACTTAAAGCAGAATATATGGATCCTTTCGATGCCGCAGAGGAAAACCCAGAGAACACCAAAGCATTAGATTCGTCCCTTTGGGAGCTAGCTACGTTAATGGAACATTATCATCCCAACGTGGCGACCTTGGCCAAGGTTTTTGGTCAGCCTTTTAGAAAATTGAATTATAACTTGGAAGACTTCTTGGATTGGAGCTACGATTCTTTATTAGCAGCAGAGTCATCCAGAAAACTGAAGATTCTGCCCACATTGGAGCACGAACCCTTCGATCAACTTTTATCGGGGGAAGAGAACGCAGAAAAGAATTCTTTCTTAACCGGTGTAGGTTGGTGAACTGTAATTGTAAAGATAGGACGTTACTTTAGAAATATATACGTACTGTCAATTAAAAAGTAACTTCTCCACCTCACAGCGATATATCACGGACTGTAGAGAGATCTAGAATATCTTATGATTCATGAAGGCTGAAGATTCTGCGAATGCAAAAATAATGGTCTCTAGCGGGATCGAACCGCTGATCCCCGCGTTATTAGCACGGTGCCTTAACCAACTGGGCCAAGAGACCATTTTATCTTGATATGATGGATGAAGTAGACGTGCCCCATATCACAAAGTACCTTTCACTCTTTCTATAATTAAGCTTTTCGAGAAACTTTATCGCTACGATGATGCGACCGAAAAATAGCGGTGAAAAATTATCGATGCTGTCGCAATCATGTAAGAAAATTGTATTACATTTTATCTCAAACTTTATAAACACTCAAATTATGAAAAAATTTCGCATTCTTATAACTTCATATTTGGTGTAACTGTGTGATTTATTCAGCATGACTGCGTTGTCTCCTGAAGATATTGCTAGAGCGATAGAGCTCAAAAATGAAGGTAATGCTTACATCAAGAAGCAGGACTATCCTAAAGCGGCCGAGCTCTACACCAAAGCTATTGAGCTGGATGATTCACAATCAATCTACTTTTCTAATAGGGCGTTAGCTCAGTTGAAGCTAGATAATTTTCAAAGTTCTTTGAACGATTGTAGTTCGGCATTAAAATTAGACTCCAAGAATATAAAGGCCTACCATAGACGTGGACTTTCTTATATTGGTTTGCTGGAGTTCAAAAAAGCCCGCAACGATCTTCAGGTGGTGTTGAAGGGCAAACCAAACGAAGCGACAGCGCGTAGAGCACTAGAGGTGTGCGAGAAATTCATCAGAGAGGAGAGATTCAAAAAGGCAATCGGCGGAGACGACGAATCTAATAGAATCAGGTTTTGCGACACTTTGAATCTGGAAACATTTGAATCTAACGCTGATTTGCTGAAATATGATGGCCCGAAATTGACATTTAACCAGTTGACTGATGAGAGGGGTAAAGCTGCAGGTGCTGAAATTAAAGATATTGATTCGACATTCATCACAAAATTAGTGAAAGATGTTTTCCTTGAAAGTAAAAATCTTCCTAAGAAATACACTGCTGCTATAGTGTCCCATGCAAATAGGCTCTTTCGCAACGAATCTGCTGTGGTCGAATTGACTAATGTAAAAACCCCTGATGTGAAGATATCTGTATGTGGTGATACACACGGTCAACTATATGATGTTTTGAATATTTTCCATAAATTCGGCAAAGTTGGACCCAAACATACCTATCTATTCAACGGTGATTTTGTTGATCGTGGTTCCTGGTCTTGTGAGGTAGCTTTACTATTTTACTGCTTGAAGATTGCCTACCCAAATAATTTCTTCCTGAATAGAGGTAACCATGAAACTAACAATATGAATAAGATATATGGGTTTGAGGACGAGTGTAAATACAAATACTCCTCTCGTATTTTTGATATGTTTGCTGAAAGTTTTGAAAGTTTACCATTGGCAACAACCATTAATGATGAGTATCTAGTTATGCATGGCGGTTTACCAAGTGACGTATCTTGTAGTCTGGAAGATTTTAAGAAGATTGACAGATTTTCTCAGCCACCAAGGGAGGGTACCTTTATGGAACTATTGTGGTCTGATCCTCAAGAAGCCGACGGATTCGGACCATCTCAGCGTGGTTTGGGTTTCGCATTTGGAGCAGATATCACACGACAGTTTTTGCAAAAGAATAAATTGAAAAAGGTCTTCAGGTCCCATGAAGTCAGAATGGGCGGTGTGCAATTTGAACATCAGGGCAGATTGGTTACAGTTTTCAGTGCACCGAACTATTGTGATACTCAAGGTAACCTTGGTGGCATAATTCATGTCGTTCCAGGTGAAGGCAAATTGTTACAAAACGGGAACGACGATGAAAATTTGGTCATCGAAACTTTCGAGGCTGTCCAGCATCCTGAAATGAGACCTATGGCATATTCGAATGGTGGATTAGGCTTTTAGCATGTATATTCAAGCCAAGTTACATCCTACATATTCACCAATCATTCCTCTGTAAACTCTGTAGTATAATTAACTTACCGAGGCGCAGGATTACCAGCACAGACATTTATTCTACGTGAACTTATAATCTTCTGCCGCTTGCAATGCGAATTCATGGGGACTGGGGAGTAGAGTAAGAGACTGTCGGTCTTGCCGCTTGCCACTGGATCCTTAGCAAGGTATTTGAGCATGATTCTTTCTGTATTTGTTGAGGCAGAGGGCAGCTTTCTTGCGCATTTTCAGGGCTAGACGAGCGATTTATCGCCATGTTTGGCCTTTAGAGGTTCTGGCATTCCCTTTGTGCTCTGAACATAGCAAGAAGGACAGTAGCTGGTTAGTCGAAGCAGCAGGTTTGATATTCTCGTCGCTACCGGCAATTCGTCTTCAATCACTTCCTGTTCGGGATTATAGCTGGTAAAAAACGTTCAGATGAAGAGATCTGTGTATCGTCGTTGTTTCCGTTGAGCAGTATTGGTGATGTTAAATAGTCTGAGGAATTCGTTTCATTACGCCGAGCTTTGCGTCGGAGGTAACACTCACGTGAGAGAAGTGTCACTATAGTGAAAGTCGAATAAGAAGTAAAAGAATCTGTGCGAGTTGGCTTCTAGTTAAGCGCTGTTCCAAACAAAGTAGGCTCTTGCGGAAGCGTTGATGATTTTTAGCTTTTTAGCCGCCGCAGGGCCGCACTTCTTGTCTTACCGAAAACCAAGTTTTAGAAAAAAAAGATATTTAAGAATGGGTATTTCATATAAAAAACTATTATGCATTGACATGAATATGAGTGATAATTATGACATTCATATTTTTCAATAGGAAAGTTTCATTGCGGGATCAATTCATTAAAAGATGATGAGCGGCAAATCCTTTGCTGAAGCTCTTCTTAACGCCGAAAAATCTCGAGCGATAACCAAGATATATTGGCGACATTGTATGTTTCAGCGAAAGATTTTCAGGGAGAGTTTCATACCGGTCCATCAACGCCAAGCATTCTCGTGTGAAGCCCACAGATTTCACTCTCGTCTGATTGAGAATGATCGAAGTTGAAGATGATATAGAATTAGAATATTGTAATATGGTACCTTTCTAAATGACAGAAAGGATGATCAAATAAACAGCGTAAGATTGAGCCTTAACATAGGATCAATCGATAGGAAAGAGTGAAAGTATATCGGGTGAAACGTAGTTGCAAGACGATTACAACTCAGGAATCTTACCACGAAGAAATCTATGATCGCACAATATCAGTCAAAACGTTGCCACATTTTCTACTGAATCAAATAAATAGGCGTGTTACGTTTCAATACGCGCATTTCACCAGTTATAAATACTGGCGATACTGCCAGAGATGAATACCTTTCGATTTATACTTGGTTTCACTTTATAGGAAGAGAGAGAATTTATATACTTCTAAAATTGAACAACCAACAATTAATCAAGCAATGTCCAATATAAACAACTGCGAAAATTTCACTAAGGAGCATCTCTTTCGACAGAAAGATCTCTTTCAACAATGCCTTAGGTACGTAATATGCTATAGCGATAGTGATTTGCCGACCTTATAGGTCGCTAGCTGCAAACGCAATATCGATTTCATGTGATACATGTGCGGCTGCGATATTGTGAGCTGATACAACATTAAATGATCGCAGTCTGTATGAGCAAAAGGAAGCTATAGCGGCTACCGAACATTATCTGAGAGGCATATTACTCTAAATCGTTGGCTGCATTAAGACTGCCTCAGATTGCGTATGGAATGCTACGGGACATATACGGTGCCGAGCCTTGCAGCGTCTCCTATTAATCCATGTGGTATCAATAGAAATCCGGTCTGTATTACAATTTTTATGGTAAAGTTAACGACTGGCGATTGGCGGCCGTACTTAGAAATAGATGATGTCGGAAAACTTATGCATTTGAAGAGCTAAGAGCTAAGAGCTAAATGTACAACCCCTCGAGCATATGTGTTGGCAATGCATATGCCTATGTGAGTACGCTTTTTGAGGCCTACAGAACTCCATCCCAGTGCTATTCTATAGCGCTATGATTTCATAATCTAGGCCTGGGAGATTCCTCAATTATCATTTATACTCTTTCTCGACTGCAACTGGACAGCGCTTCCTCGATATATGGCCACAACTCCGAATTTAGATATCTAGTGGGGCTGCACTTTTTGGCGAGAACGTCTGCAAAATGACGTCTGAAAAATCGCTCACATTCAGTCCCATCGAAGAAGAATTGATCAGAACCCCAAACTTTTTGCTCATACAGGTATGAGTTCATTTGTCTGGCAACTGTATCCCAGTCTTGCTCGTTAATGATGTTCAACAAAAATTGCATCTTGTCTTTCAATTTCATAACTGAAACCCGATTCCGAAACCCCTCGTATAACGCATATGTATTGAAAGCAAGGTATCCCATAGCATACGCAGCGCCACCCAACGTTGACTCGCACTTGCTTGCAAAATGCAACTCAGCGAGATAGCACATTGTTACAACAATGAACTCACGACGCCCAATAACAGATTGCAAGCCCCAAGAAAGCTTGCTGTAGCAGATGTCTCTAGGTAGTTTGAAATTTACCAGGTCATTTACACTCGATCCTTTCCCTGAAGTCATGAATTTCCAGCGTTTATCTATCTCTTTGCGATACACCTCCAAGGCCTCTTCGCCGCAAGGAATCGAGGTCTCAAGCGCACGAAGCTTCTCAGGGTTATCTTGTCTCAGAGTGAACGGATCCAGGAGATGTACCCTGAATATTTCGAAGCAGTTGGATCCGTCGTAGATGCAGTATTTGGTGTTCCAAAGCTTTTTTTCGTATAAATAGGTGTTCACATGGCTTGCAACAGACTCCCAGCCTTCCTTGTCAGCGCCTGGTGCCTCCGCAATGATTTCTCTCAAAAACATGTCAAGCTCTTTCGATATTATACGCTTCACATGAGGGAAATGTAAAATCCCTATACATGGTAGGATCAGCAACATACAAAAAGTAGATATAAGCGGCAACAAAAAGCTCCCAGAAAATTTCCACCAAAAAGCAAGTAGAACAGATAATACAGCCCATATGCGAAATACCATCAAGTTTGGAATCTCGTAGCAAATCCAAGTAAAGCGATTTATGAAGGCATTTTTGGGTAGAATCTCAGGTAGAGATTCGAGAGGGAATGGGGTTCTCATACTGCTCCTTTTCTTATCCTCAGTCGTGTTTGTCATCGTGGTCTGCGAGGATACAATAACTAGGGAAGATATTTCAGATTAGATCTCGCGGAAGTCGTTTATATAATTTCGAGCCGCGAGAAAGAAGTGTCATAAGTGCAAACTGCCGAGGCTTCCTCTATATAAGGCCACAGTTCACAATTTAGATCACCGGTAGGGCTGCGTTTTTTGAGAGGGACATCTGCAAAATGAATTCTGAAGAGTCGCTCACATCCAGCCCCATCGAAAAAGAATTGATCATATCGCCAGACTTTCTGCTCAAACAAGTACGAGTTCATTTGTTTGGCAACTGTGTCCCAGAAATTTCCAGCAATAGAGTTTTGCGCATTAATTATGGTTGAGAAAAATTGCATTTTGTTTTCCACTGTCATTGTCAAAGCTCGATTGTCAAATCCACTGTATAATAGATATGTATTGAAAGCAAAGAATCCTGCAACGTACGCATTACGACTCAATGACGACTCGAAGTTCCTTGCGTAAATAATGGGGAATAGATAGGGCAACAACAAAGCAAAAAATTTTGGAGTATGCGTGTAAAATTGTAAGGCCCATGTAAGCTTGTTATAGCAGGTGTCTCTAGGTAGTTTGATATTTACTAGGTCATTTGCACTCGATCCTTTCCCTGAAGTCATGAATTTCCAGCGTTTATCTATCTCTTTGCGATACACCTCCAAGGCCTCTTCGCCGCAAGGAATCGAGGTCTCAAGCGCACGAAGCTTCTCAGGGTTATCTTGTTGTAGAGTGAACGGATCTAGAAGATGTTCCCTGAACATTCCGTGGCAGTTGGCTCCGTCGTAGATGTAGTATTTGGTGTTCCAGAGCTTTTTTTCGTATAAATAGGTGTTCACATGGCTTGCAACAGAATCCCAGCCTTCCTTGTCAGCGCCTGGTGCCTCTGCAATGATTTCTCTCGACAGGGCATCCAGCCCACTCGATATAGTACGTTTAAGGCGAAAGTGATAGTAAAACAAGATGACTCCCAGCAGCATGACCGCAAAAAGATTGAAAAAAGAAGCCACAAGAACGTTGCTGGAAACCCTCGACCAAATACCGAGTGGAACGCACAATAAAGCCCATAGGCGAAATGCCGTGAAGTGTGAAATTTCATAACACAGCCAAGTGAAGGCATTTCTGAAGGCATTTTTGGGTGGAATCTCAGCTTGAGATTCGAGATGGTATGGAGATCCCATACTACTCCTTTTCTCATCCTCAGTCGTGTTTGTCATCGTGGTCTGCGAGGATGCTGTCACTAAGGAGAAGGCTTTCAAAATAGATCTCAAAAGGGAGTCGTTTTTATAACTTCGAGCCGCGAAAAAGAAATTCGAGATGCCTGCCAAGAGAAAAGTTCAATAGTTGGCGTCTCAATTGACTCGCAAGAAGAGAGGCGGATAAAATGATATTCTCCACTATAATAATAAACAGTGGCGAAGCGAACTTATATTTCATATGTTTCTTATGTTTCTTATGGTTCACTCCGGCAGGTAAGCTCGAATCTTATCGCAAGTTAAGATGATAGTATAGCATTGAAATATTGTAGAATAGCATCATCCTAAATGAGACAGAGGACGGTCAAACAAACAAGCTAAAGATCGAGCCTTAATAAGGTATTAATGAAAAAGAAAGAATGAAAATATGTCGGTCTGACTGCGAGACGATTACAAATAAGGAATTTTACCACGAAGGAAGCTATGGTCGCACAATGTTAGCCAAAGTGGCACCACATAATCTATCGGATCCAATAAATGGGTGTATTACGTTTCAATGTGCGCATTTCACCAGGTATAAATACTGGAGATACTGCTAGAGATGAATACCTTTCGATTTAGACTTGGTTTCACTTTATAGGAAGAACGAGGATTTATATATCTCTATAATTGAACAGTCATCAATTAAACTAAACAATGTCCGGTACGAACAGTTTCGACAATTTCACTAAGGAACATCTCTTTCAACAAAAGTAAGAAGAAATGCTATATATATTGCATTCACGAGTTACGAGGTAGGGCTTCCGTATATTTGAGGGCAAGGGGCTCATTGCTTCAAAAAACACTCACGGTGGGGGTCGAACCCACAATCTTCTGATTAGAAGTCAGACGCGTTGCCATTACGCCACGCGAGCTATTTTATTCTTGACAATTAGCCATAAGCACATTGCCTTGTTCTCTTCGAAGAGAGGCTCGGGAAACACTGACTCTGTATTGTTTGAGCTCTTGTTTTAATGAGTAGGATAAGCGTTAATAGGCTGTAGACGTATTCAGTCTTTATCCAATAGAAATGATCCACTGCCTATCTATCGAAGGTGAAGATGATATTATAGAACTGAAATATTGTAACATAGTATCTTTCTAAATGACAGAAAGGACGACCAGATGAACAAGGTAGGATTGAGCCCTAACATAGGATCAGTCGATAGGAAAGAGTGAAAATATATCGGTTGAAACCTAATTGCGAGATGGTTACAAATCAAGAATCTTACCGTGAGGCAGTCTATGGTCGCCCAACGTCAGTTAAAGTGGCACCACTTATTGTATCGGATCAAATAAATGGGTGTATTACGTTTCAATGTGCGCATTTCATCAGGTATAAATACTGGCTGGCAAAGATGAATACCTTCCGATTTAGACTTAATTTCACTTTATAGGAAGAAGGAGGATTTATATATCTCTATAATCGAACAATCACCAATTAACTAAGCGATGTCCGGTACGAACAGTTTCGACAATTCCACTAAGGAACATCTCTTTCAACACTATCTTCCTTGGTTGTGCCCAAACTATAGCTAACGGCTACTAGTTTAATTCCTGTAAATAAAGTATTCCATATCCTTTTAATAAGCAATATGTCGTAGCAATAGTGGTTTCTTGTGACCAGCCGCCCTTGTACCTCGCTGGTAGCTACAGCCGCAATATCTACATCACGTGATATATATACCACTACGATGTTGTCGATCGATGCACGGTTAAACTAATAATCGATTATTAATCTACGCTCATGTACTACTTTTGCTCGATCGTTGTGATTTGTGACTGCCCGCACTATTTCCTAAACGACGTATATCTGCTGCGCAAAGTAAATATGATTATTCTAAACTGTTCATGATCGAGATCGAAGCTGTTTAGTGCTGGTCGCACTTTTTTAAACACTCATCCTTCAACCTTATCCAAAAATTCGATTCATATATCTCTGAGTGCTCTAATTAACTTAAGTTTGTAAATGTTGCTCAAACGTTACTCAAACGTTACTCACAGCATTTTGTAATTTGGACTGAGGGCCCTGGTCGCCCCCATCTGCAAATTATAATAGATTATACATACATACATACATACGTATGCACAAGCACACACACACAATACTTACTTACTGGCTGGCGGGGCCGGCTGATTGGAAATTATCTTGGCAATATGCATGGGTGTTGAAGTTTCCTTGATCAAGTGTGAAACTTCGGCTACCGACGCCTAATTAACTAATGAAGGAATGAATGTAGGAGATATATGTACGTGTATAAAACTTTCTAATTGCCCATTATTGTACAAATCCCTACCAAATTCTAATTTACAGTTTAATTAGTCTCAGGACTTTCTGAGCGCTTCAAGCATCTAATCCTCGTCTCCTGCTGCTTTGACCATGTCAAGAAATCTTTCCTTAGATACCTCGGTAATAAGCTGCTCTCTCTCTTGCTTGTTTCTTATGTCTCCGAATTTATCCTTTGCATCCCTGTCAGTCTTGACTTGGGTGGAAAGGATCGCGTTGAAAAGTTTGACAGCACCTTTTCTTGCTATTTTCCTCAATTTCGTTTCCTTCTCTAATACCGTCCTGATCTCTTCACCAGATTGTCCATCTTCAGTGATTCTAGGTATTATCTCCTTGTTTCTAGCTTTATCCAATTTTTTCTTTCTCTCTACAAGCAAAGCCTTCTTTGCTTTCTTCTCAAGCTTATCCGACTCATTCTGTTTCAAGACTTTCTTGTTTCTCGCCATAATTGGATCATTTCTATCATAAGCCTTCAGATGAGAAGATAGAATTGCATTGACTGCGCTGGAGAAATCGTTGGAGCCATCATCATGTTTGCTCTTTTTCGATTTTTTTTTTAGAGGGAAGTCGTCATCATCCTCTTCCTCCTCGTCTTCTTCATCTTTTTCTTCTTCTCCTTCAGCTGACGAATCTTCAACTTCATTATCTTTCTCCTCGGCTTTTGTATCGAGCAGTGGGGAACCTTTTACTTTGTCACCTCGTGGATTACCGCTCTTAATTGCATCTCCGCTTTGTGCCTTATTCGAACGCACATCCCTAGTCTCTCCGCGGGCTGGAGAGAATTGTTTGCCGTCTCTGCCTCTCCTTTTTTGCTTGGTAGCACTATTTCCCTTAGACGCCATCACTTTAGCTTCAATAACCTACAGTTATGCTATAACGTATACTATTTGTCACATCTTTTCTCTCTTTCAAACTCATCGAGTTATGCTCATCGGTTTTTTTCTTCGCTGAAAAATTTCGATATTCGGGTAACAAACTGGAAACGCCAAAGGTCCCACATACACACATACAAACAAAATATCAATTGTCAAACCAATCTGAAACTATTGACGCGGACGTAACAGTTCATGTCCAGAGTATTTAACCCTTCACAGCTCCCAAAAATCGCTGAACTATTTAAGATTGCTCATTGAACGTGCTTCTTAACCTTCGACTTCAGACGGTATTACTTTACATGTACACTAGGAAGTATAATGAGCGATCTTCCCATTACACCCACCAAAGTAAGGTACTCTGTAAGCTCGATTCCATCACCCAAAATTGGATCCCGATCCCCAGGACAGTATAAACGGCGCGAGGCTAGTGCTAATTCAACTTCAACCTCAGGTGCCTCGGAGAAACTAGACGAAAACTCGAATAAAGGGAGATCAACTGCAAAACCAGCCATGGTGAAAGATTGTCCCTCGCATTTGACTTCCTTTTATAAGGAAAATATTCGGGAGCTCAATCAATTGCAGGATACTCTTTTTCAGAAAAAAGCTTTGCTAGACTCTTTAAACGATGAATTTAATGAATGCAAGGTAAAGTATAATGGTCTTGAGTTTAGATGGGAGACTTTAAGAGAAGAAAAGAATACGAAAAGCCAGCAACTGACATTGAAATCAAATGAATTGATCAAGCTGAAAGAGGAGCAAGCTGGTCAGCGAGAGTTCATCGGTCAGGCTCATCAATTGAACTTACAGCAATTGAAAGCTAAGAATGAGACTGAATTGAACAAAATGGTTTCTGCTTACCGGGGGAAGATAGATGCTTTGAGATATGCAAAAATAAAGAAAATTCAAATCGAACGAGATTCCCTGCTAGATAAAGTGGAAGAAATACGTAATACAATTTTAACAAATGACGATAAACTGCGAGACATGCTCAAAGAATGTGATACAAACCATTATGTTTCTAAGGAGAAATGGTTGGCGGAATATCAAGAGAGTTGGAAAGAGAATATTCGAATTAGCGAAGCTTGTGATTTGAAAATTGATTCTTTGTCCTCGGTTATAAAAGAAACTCTGGAACCTGAACTCCAAACTAAAAGAAGAAAGTTAGAAAGTCTGGAGGTTCGATTAAATTCGCTGAAAATGGCCTTCAAAGCTGAACAGGCTGAAAATGATCACTTGGGAGAAGTGCTGACCTCCACGGAAGAAGACATTGATCGCTTGAAAAAGAGCAGGCTTGAGTTAGAAGAATATATTGAAAACACAGAAATGGAGCTACAACAAATACATGAGATATTGATAAAAGAAGAGACCATGAGGCGTACTCTGCACAATGAATTGCAAGAACTTAGAGGAAATATGAGAGTATTCTGCAGAGTACGACCTCCCTTGCCTCATGAAAATTCGAAGGCGAAGAATATATGTGTGCACCAGTTTGATGATGGAGACGGAACTCAAACGATTGAAATATTGAAGGAAAAGGGTGGTTTATCAAAACATCTTTTTAAGTTTGATCGTATTTTTGACGAAAAGGAAACTAATAAGGACGTTTTCGGTGAGATTTGTCAGTTGGTTCAAAGCTCTCTCGACGGCTACAATGTGTGTATATTTGCATATGGTCAAACAGGTTCAGGTAAAACATATACCATGCTTAATCCTAAGGATGGAATTATACCTGCCACGATTAGTCATATTTTTAGCTGGATCGATAATTTGAGAGAACGTGGTTGGCACTACGAAATCAATTGTCAATTTGTTGAAATTTATAATGAGGTCATTGCTGATCTGCTGAGGACGGAGAGTGGAAACAGCAATGATCATTCAAATGAAGAAGGTTATAAGAACTTAAAGCACGAAATTAGACATGATCAAGAAACGAAAACTACTATAATAACAAACGTAACCACTTGCCCTATTCAATCAGCGGATTCTGTGGATGCGTTATTAAGGAGAGCCAATAAGCTAAGATCGACAGCCTCCACCGCAGCGAATGATCGATCATCTCGCTCTCACAGCATTTTTGTGATCCATCTAAATGGGATAAATAATATAACTGGCGAAAAGTCAAAAGGTATTTTGAACCTGGTAGATCTTGCAGGATCAGAAAGAATAAATATGTCTCAAGTTGTTGGAGACCGTTTGAGGGAGACTCAAAATATCAATAGGTCACTAAGTTGTCTCGGAGATGTAATCAATGCTCTTGGCAGCCCGGATGCTGCTAAAAGACACATTCCATTTAGAAACTCCAAGTTGACATACCTTCTACAATACTCGCTAATGGGGAATTCAAAAACTTTGATGTTTGTCAATATATCTGCATGCTTCGACAACATAAATGAGAATTTGAATTCACTGAGGTTTGCTTCTAAGGTAAATTCTACAAAGTTAGTGACACGAAAACTCGATGAGGGACGCAAAGTTTATAAATAACGTTATACTTACAAGAATTTAAAATCAGGGCTTTTATAAAATAATCGTTGAGAAGGGGCCATAAGAAAAAGATCATCGAGATGGCTTCTCGCTCTTTTCCTCTTGTTCCGTCAAGAATGTTTGCAATCTTCTAATCGCCCAATTCTTACCTATAAATTTGACATCTGGGTCGGATTCCCCCTCTGTCAGAGTATATCTTTTCCACCACTGCGGCGATTTGAATCTGGGGTCTTCTTTTGGGAACAGTCGCTCCTCATGACGAATATCAGCAATATATGTCCTCAGCTTAGCTGCTAGTCTACTTCGTAGATCCTCAGCTTCCTTGCCATGTTTTAGTTCTGGAGTTAAATCTTCTGGATTTTTTGGATCGTGGTACTTTTCAACTAATTGTTGCCATTCTTTTCTAAATTTCTCTATAACATCATCTTCAATTGGATCGCCAACTGTTACGTTTATTTCTGCCCCAAAATTTGCTGGCATGTAACGTTTGAATGTAGAGCCAGCAGCCTCCTCAGATGCAATTTTCTCGAAGCCAGTGGTAAAAATTGGCACGATGATTGGCGAAACGGTTGACTCTAAAATCATCCTCGATACCCCCCATTTGAAATATCTCATGGAATTTGAAAAAGGAGGATGCAGCTGCAAAACAAACCCCTCAGGATAAACGTGCATCCACGATGGTTTACAACGTTTGACCGGAGGCAAGTATTGTTTCTGGATGGTATTTACTAAAGGAAATGAACCCAATTTTGCGCCACTTTCCTTTGCGGCTACACTGCCAGGGGTCCATTCAAGGTCAAGCGTGTCATCGGGACTTAATAATCTAATTGCTGCATCAATGGAACCCTGGAAAGGACCCACGCCAAATCTTTCGGTAGATAAAACCTGACCCAGCGAAAAGAAAGTTGCTAAGAATTTATTCTGAAAACAGACGTTGTTTGCGCCAAGGCACCATCTAATACTATCCAAGTCCTTGTAGATTCTCCAAGGAAAAACACCCCATATGAAAGGATCGTCAACCACTGACATGTGGTTCATCATAGTAAGCAGACCTCTATTTTCCTTCTGTGACCTGTCGATAGCATGGTCTAATCTATCCATATTGTTGAGTTGAATATTGTAGAAGCTTTTCAAAATTAATTTGGACATGCCTATGGTAAAGACACATGCGCCATAGGAAAAGAATCTCCACAAGGGACTATTTCGAGGGTACTCCTTCAAAAAATCATCCCCTCTCTCTAAAACACCTGGAAGGGACATGATTAAGTTTTGAAGAGAGGACTTTTAGTGGATTTCCTGTTTTCCTGGCATTTTTAATGATTTTTCTTCCTCATTTTTCGACAGAGCATCAAAATATCTAAGAAATGAAAAAGTACGTATTACTGCCCAAACAGCCACGGCAAGTTTAAAAGCAAAAAATCGATGGAAAAATTCACTAATTGGAGGGATAGAGGAACTGGTATTGCGCCATTTCTACCACCTTCTGTAGGGGTGCCCAGTTTCCTATCCAAATTAGTGGTTTCTGTTACTCTCGTCTTCAAATGCCTTCTTATGCTTCCGCTTATTATCGCCTGGTCAATAACCAGATCTAAGATAGTTCACAAGTGGATTTTGTTTATTCTATGTGCGTGGAATATGGACATAGTAGTCCAGGGTGTGAAGAAACGGGATATAAAGGAAAGCAAGCATTACCCACAGAAGAATAGAGTTTACATCTGCAACTGTTCTTCTCCATTGGATGCATTGGCCCTGTATTTGATAGCGCAGGGGCAATCATGTTTCCTGTTACCCTTGGAAAATTTGATATTCAAGATGTCTAAAGAGCAATATATGGGGTTTGTACTTGATGGTTCCTTAAACGTCAAGAAATTTGGCCAAGAAGTGAAAAGTCTTGATCAATTGAAAGGCAGCGTCGTTTACATGTTTCCCGAAGGTACCTGCTCAAACGGGAAGAGTGTACTGCCCTTCGAAATAGATTCTTCCAGTCTGCAAGATTTTTTCGGGTCTCCCCCCATTCCAGGCTCCATTAGCCCATCCGTACAAACTATTCATTTAAAAGTCAACGCTTCATTGGTAACTCCTCTGGCTATTTCAAAATTTAAATACCTGGTTAGAATGATTACAAAAGGCGTCAGTATCAAAATCAAGATCAATGAACCGCAGCCGATCTCCTCAATAGATAATTTGAGAATTTCTTTGAATGATGGTAACAAATTCAAACTAGTTTCAAAGACACTCGACATAGAGTCAAAGAGAAAATTTGTGCAAGAGTTTTCTCGCACGTAGCAAGACTGTCAGTAGTAGCCATTGGAGTCTGAAGTAGAATTTCTGACCGTTCCGTTGTTTGTCATAGTCGCCAGCTCCTGGAATTTCAGAGAAGTCTGATCGAAAATCCACTCCGACCCTTGTAGGGCTGGTGACGTGCCTCTTGGAATTTTTTTCCGCAGAACAGATTCCTCTTTCTCGACTGGTTTGAACGTCAGCTTTTCGTTCGTCTGGATATACCTGTACCGTAGTAGAATCGTCAAATGGACAAGAAAGTCGTCCAGCGTTTCTTTCAACAGGGGGAGAAGCTGATTTTTTTTGGACTTTTTTGACCACACCTTGAAACTATTAGTATTTATCGCTGTAGCCGTGCTAGATTTGTATTTGCTCCTCTGAAACGCACTTTTCAGAATATCTCTTTTTTTCCTCTTTTCTGATATGATGGAGTCGCTCAATTGTGCCTTCGGCACTATTCGTTGAAGATATGAGACAGTTAGATCGATCATGCCCACCGCGACCCCACACTCGTCCTTGGAATACTGATCGAGAGAGAGCAGCAGGAAAATCAGCCCATTCAGGTATGAGATCACTGCCTTGTTGATAATCGATCCCGTGTCGCCTTCACATTTCAGTGCGGTATCGAGGCAGCCAATCACCAATTTCGCATACAGCAGGCTGTTATTGGAAAGTTCATTGAGGTCATTTTCCTGGAAATCCAGAATTGCATCCCTCTGGTCTCGGTAAACCCTTGCCCTTAGTTTCGACAGCGATAGCACGACGATGCCGATCTGCTGTAAGAACTGGAACTCCAAGACCATCTCGTTGATAAGCTTTAAGAACCGGAAGCGAGCCTCGTTAGGGATACAGCCCACCACGCTGCATGCCGATGGCGACAGGACGAACTGCAGCAGCCCCAGACCTTTGCGCAGCTGATTCCCGCTTGTAGACCACATCGGGGTTGCCATAGCCGTACCGTACGCGCGCTCCATCGTGTCAAGCGAAATCTCCTGGTAGTAGGAGGAGGCATTGATCAAGGTAATGACAAGGTCCACGGCAACGCCGCTCGGTCCGTTGCCGTGGGAGCTCTGCAAAAGCCCTAGCAATGATCCTGCGTATGTTATTAGCGAGTCAATGCGCGAAAGCCAGTCCACTGTACCTTGGGCATCGGCAACAGCATTGACACACGCATTTCTTTGGAGCGTGATATCAGCAGTCAAGCCCTCTTCCAACCCTTGCAGCTTGGGGGGGTACTGCAGAGGCACCCCGCTGCTAAACACGAGCCCGAGATCACACATGCTGCCACGAATATCCGTCTTCAGCAGTCAACGCACCGTGAAGAATCCCTGAGAGCTGTAACTTTCTTCATTAGTCTGGAGAAAGCGCGCCTGGCGGCCGCCGGGCGCGTGCATCGACACAGGTATATAGCCTACATACGCCTACGATCGCGGCCCCAGGAGGCAAGGAGGGGGGGGGGCACCAGTCCATTACTTGATCGCCGCGCGGTCCCACCGTGCAGCGGTCCCTCAATGCTGACACGCTTGTCATAGCTTCGGATGGCTAGTAGTGAACCCTCAGCTTCCCCCGCCGCTCGTGGCCCGCACTCGCCTCCCGTGACAAGCGAGCGGCCCCGACTGCTGACCGGTTGCTGGATCAGCGTGGACGGCATGACGCGGCCGCCCAATTGGCGGTTTGTCGCCGTTTCTCGCGCACGACGGCCATGACCAGTACGGCAAAAACTGGGGCCTCAGGGCCTCGTGCGTGCGCTTGTCCGGTTTTAACGCGCCGGCCGCAGAGAGGACGGCACAACGAATTGCGCCCGGACGCGTTCTTTGTCCGGTAGACGTGTGTCAGCCGCTCCTGCAGGTTTCTTTTTGGGCCACCAAGGCCCTGTTTTCTCCACTACACGCATGATGCCGTGTGGTCATCCTACTCACGTCCTATTAACCGCTCTCAGCTGCTATCAGGAGAGCGCCGAAGGCAGTAGGCCAGCTCTCCTCTGGGACCAACATGGTAAACTCTGCCGTCCGAGTGTATTCTGTGACTCTGGCAGGTGGTAATGCTCGTCTCAGACTATACGAACATGCGCCTATCATCACACGAGATTTTCCTTTTCTTATCAGAAAATGGATAATGGATAATGGACAATGGATTTAGTTTTAGTCATTAGGATTTGAGCTTTTCTGCATGGCGATGAGCTTGTAAATATATTCCTGAAAATTTTAGATTATAAAGTTCTCAGACTGAGTTTAGTTATGTACATATTTAGGGTTTCGTTTTCCAGGTCCGCTTACAGCAATCGGATAATATTACTGGCGACGGGCTTGATAGTATAATAATGGCTGCTGAAGGGTATCTGTGGACAGAAACCTACGATGAAGGGACTGTGGGATTTATGATCCTGGGTGCGGCATTAGTGTTCATCATGGTGCCTGGTCTGGGGTTCCTGTATTCTGGGCTGGCTAGAAGAAAGTCTGCGTTGTCGCTCATATGGGCAGTAATAATGGCGACGTTGGTTGCAATGGTACAATGGTACTTTTGGGGGTTTTCTCTTGCGTTCTCGAAGACTGCGCCTAACAACAAATTTATAGGAAATCTGGACTCGTTTGGGTTTAGGAACGTGTATGGGCAGACCGCTCCAGATGTGGTCTATCCGGAACTGGCGTTTGCGGTTTTCCAGATGATGTTTATGTGCGTGACACTCAGTATTGTTGCAGGAGCGACGGCTGAAAGGGGCAGACTGTTTCCGCACATGGTCTTCCTTTTCATGTTCGCGACCCTGGTCTACTGTCCCATCGCGTATTGGGTTTGGGCGCCAGGCGGCTGGTGCTACCAATGGGGGGTGCTAGACTGGGCCGGGGGTGGCCCAGTTGAGATTTTGAGTGCTGTAGGAGGATTTGTGTATTCTTATTTCTTGGGTAAGCGCAAGGAGAGCTTGTTGATCAATTTCAGGCCGCACAACGTGTCCATGGTCACTCTGGGCACTTCGCTGCTTTGGCTCGGCTGGTTGCTATTCAACTCGGCCACTTCGCTCTCACCAAATTTGAAATCGGTGTATGCCTTCATGAACACTAACATCAGCGCGGCGACCGCCGGCATGACCTGGTGTTTGCTGGACTTCAGACTGGAGAGGAAGTGGTCTACAGTGGGGTTGTGTTCCGGCATTATATCCGGTTTGGTTGCGGCAACGCCCAGTTCCGGCTGCATCACTCTATATGGATCCTTTATACAGGGAATCGTTGCCGGCGTCGTTTGTAATTTTTCGACAAAGATCAAATACTACCTAAAAGTGGACGACGCCATGGATATCCTCGCAGAGCACGGTGTCGCGGGAGTGGTTGGTTTAATCTTTAATGCGTTTTTCGGTGCCGATTGGGTGATTGGCATGGACGGTGCGACCTCCCATAAGGGAGGCTGGATCTCCCACAACTATGCGCAGATGTATAAACAGATCGCTTATGTGGCGGCATGTATTGGCTACGCGGCTGTGGTCACGGCAATCATTTGTTTTATCATCGACAAGATACCGGGCCTGCAACTGAGAATTACAGAGGAGGCCGAAGCCCGCGGTATGGACGAGGATCAAATTGGAGAATTTGCTTACGATTATGTTGAAGTAAGAAGGGATTACTCCCAATGGGGGTTCGATTCCGAGAACAATCATGAGGAGCACGAGATGCAAACCCACCAAAGCATTGCGGCAGATACCACCACCTCTTCGTCGGGAGAGCCCAACGATGGCTCCTCTCAATTAGAGAAGGGAAAAGGAGTTCCAAGCACAACATAATTAATAGTTTCTTGCATATATACTGATATTCAATATACCACAGTGATGAATCATGGATTACAACGTAACGAGGGCAACCCCCCCTCTGAATGAAGCAAAAGACATACGGATCGCGTACTAAGTGGGCCCTTGACCGGGATTCGGGTAGCTCTGGCTTTCTCATTATTGGAGACACATCGATATTCTTGAAAACAGATGGTAAGTCGGCAAAAAATCCGACCCCAGTGAGGATTGAACTCACGATCTTGCGATTAACAGTCGCACGCCTTAACCAGCTTGGCCATGGAGTCTACGATTTTTCTAATGTTGCCAAAAATTTCGGCAATATATAAAACTATGCTTCATACACTATCTCTAGGAAACAGAGACAGATTACCTTTTTTTTTAGTGTTTAATTTACGTTTTGCATAAGGTAAACAAAATTTGTCCTTTATCTCACTACCAAACATACATACGTTTTATGATACATGGTTGTTATTTATTTACTCTATGTAATGGTAAATAATACATGACTAGCAGCAATTTTCATATCAAAAATTACCTTGCTTTATGACTGCTGAATAAATACCATTTCTGGCACCCGGAACCTTCGAAATCCATCTACCTAATTTATGTTCCTTACCGACACTTGCTAACACACGAAACGTTTCTTTTTCATGTTTTCCATTCTCCACTGCTTGGATTTTGGTGACAACACCTTTGCAATTGGCTAGCTCGCCAAGCAATTGAAATTCTCTAAAGTTTTCAGCAATCTTCCAAACTTTTAAAGAGCCATTCCAGGACCCGGAAATGAAGACGTTGGAATATGGTATGGAGTGAATCGCAGTGACCCAGTATGGCCTTGCAATTCTTTTTTCTTCTCTTTGCTTCTCTTTCAATTCATCGCTAGTCTCGGCTGAAATTTGAGACAACTCAGGTAATGGAATGATACCATGTGTGGCTCTTTCTGTATAAACAGGTTTTTTCTTGGCCAATGACCATAGGCAAATGTTACCATTATCAGAGCCTGTGACAAAGTGAGAATCATCTATCATACTGACGACGTCAATGCTCCCCTCACTATAGAAAGCCGGTATCTCGGACTTTTCAGGAAATTTTTGCTCTCCATCAGCTGCCTCCACGGCGTGCTCCTTCAGCCATTTCTTCTGAAGTCTCTCGGTATCATCGCCGCCTCTAAAAGTTAGCCTTGTTTCGTCTGGAATTTTCCAAAGCATGGCCGTCTTATCACGGGAGCCTACGGTCACACACCTTTCGAGTGCCAAGGAGGATATATCGACCACTATATCATGATGTCCATATAAAGTCTCCAACTGTGAAAATTGATTAATAGAATATGTCCTTATCTTATAATCTGCGCATGAGACATATAGTTGATCGGTGTTTCTTCTGAAAACCAAGGATAGAATTTCACCTCTACGATCTTTTGTTGGAAAGGCTTTTAGAGGTGCCAAAGATTCCGTACTCCATACTATCACTTTTTTATCTCTACCACCAGTAACGACATACTTACCATCTGGGGAAGCAGCGACGGATAATATTTCACTGTGATGTCCCAGCGTGGTGTTTTCATAATCGTGCGGCTTTTCTGGTATAAACTTAGCACTTCCTTTTGTGAGTTTCAGTTTTTTAGGTCTCTTTTTGAAGTCCGTCACATCATACTTGGTAAGTTGTAAATCTTTGCTGACCGTGTAGGCAAAAATTTTGCCTTTATTCTTATTACTACCCTGATCTCCACGATGATTGAACTTATTTATCGGGGGCTCATAACAACTTATGCATGTCAAGTTGTTTTCACCAACTCTTGTGAAAGAGATTTCAGCTTCTGATAAAAGCAATTTGTCGCCGATGAATCTATGTACACGGCCGTGTTGTTCCGCAACATCCTTTTGTAGTCTAGACGCTAAAATATCCTTGTCCATTTCGCGTGCATCAAAATTGCTATAATCATCTGCCAACTCTTCACTTTCGTCATCTACTTTGGTCTCTAGCAGTTCTTCACGCATTATATCATTGGCCTCTTCCTTCAAATTATCTAAGTATTGCTTCGCAAGTCTTCTTCTTTTGTCGGCTGGATTCTCAGCCTCAAATTCTTCATCTGATTTGAGCTCTTCTTCATCCTGAGCACCGCCTGATTCTTCACCAGAGCTTTCGTCATTGGAGGACGGATCTGTGATATCCTCATCGGCGACATTTGATGGCTTTTCCTGGTCTCTCGATCTTTTCCTTCTTGCACCCGTTATTTCTGCCATCAGATTCTTTTAGAGTGGAGCAAAATTTGACTTTTCGAGTTGGCTTTTAATTAATTGAGTGAATGCTACCAATTGCAGGTATTAATCTTTTCAATCTCATCGCATCTCATTCTACAACTAAAACCTTGAAATTTTTTTCACCTCATTGCAAACGAGAACAGCATCGAATTGCGTTACCCGCTATTTGGGACGCGCACCAAGATCTAAAAGCGGCTAATTTGATGAAAGCCCATTGCTCGTTATTATTTATAGCCAAGAGACAGGGTTAGGTGCAAGTTCGAGTTCTCTGTTTAATTCGAAAAGTTAATAATCATAAAGAGCTATGAAGCATGTGATTTACTTTCACTCAAGGCGCAGTTGGAAAATAAGAGACACAACGGCATTCGGATTCTATTTGATTAGCAGAAGTTTAATGGCTGCCGTACACGGCAGACAAAGCTCTTGTATTTTACTCGAAGTTAGAGAAGCAAGATAATTATTAAGAACATTATACAGAGTTTAATTGTTGTTCGAATCTAGCCTCTCTAAGCTCGTTGACTCTTTTCACCAGAGTAAGTAACTCGGCCCTTTCGGAGATCTTTACAGCAGCAATGAGTGCTCTATCCTGCTTCAACTCTTGTGCAAGAGATAGGGCCATATCGCTGTTTTGATCAGAGCAGGCAGTTGCAAACAGCCTAAGGAGGGATTTGTCATATGCGCCATTTAAAGAAGCCAAGATCTCATTCTCGTTACCATAAAGCTCACCGTCGTTCTCAAGAGAGTCATTGAGTAATGTCGAGAGGACTTTTGAGCGTAGGAACTCTTCTTCAGCCGCCATTTGTGGAGGGATGATGATCTCCATTTTATCGCTGGCTCCAGAATTGTCATCGTCTTCACCTTCATCTTCCATCGGCCTACCTTCGTCTTCTTTCCTCTTCTTGCTTTCTTGCAATATGCTGCTTTTAACATATATCGGTATTCTCACTTCCATTTCAGAGGGCAAAGGCAGAGGGAAATCCGGCCACATATTTTTCCCCTTCACAAGAATACAATTCAGCGTATCATAGGTTAGACCCAGGGGCCAAACGTGAACTTGTGACTTTTCATTACCACCAGACATTTTCCAAACCTCCATGTTTGCGTCTAATACTGGTAGCCATCTGCTTTCCATGGTCAATCTCCATTTGGATAATACCAACAAAACATTGTCGGAACCAAAAATGCACGGATCACCATAAACTGAGAAGAACAAACTCTTTATTCCTAATGGATTGAAGTTTGCAAATTCCGAATCTGGAAGAGTGCTGTTGCTGGTGACATTTTGAAGAAGTGATAAGGGCAGCGGACACTCTCGTTGATAATATTTTGATATCAGCGATGAATGTTCGAATAGTGAGTAGGAGACGCCACTGATTTGCGAATAATGCACCGCGAAAACTTTGCAGCCTTGGGCGGCAATAGCGACTACGGGAGACATCTTCTCGACTAGCAATGGGACTCCAAATTGATTGAAGATTCTCATGTAACCCAGTGAAGTTCCAATGAATATTCTTTTTGGCGTCGCAGCGACGCAAGTCACCTTCTCTCCCCTTTGAAGTGGGATCATTTTCGTCCAAACTGAGTTTAACATGGTGTGTGATCTGTAGTGAATCTGTCCAGATTTTGACTGAGCAAATAATGCACCATTTTCATTTAGACAGCATACATCGTATCCGAAAACATCTTCAAAGTGATACTCTTTAAAACGACCAATATCAAAGAAAGAAACGGTGATGCTGTTCTGCTGATTATTATTCACTAAACAAACGTATCCGACATTATTCATCGTCAAGTACCTTCTGTCACTGCTGCCAAATGGAGTGGCACCGGGAGATATTGCTTTGTAACGAAAAGGGCTTGTAAAGATAGCGACAGGAGTTTTGGCGCGATTGCCATTTGTATGGTTACTATTCCAATCGCTCTTGGGTTTTTTTTGGGTGATATAACCTGCACCGTCGTCATCATCAATAAAATCCTCCTCCTCGTCAAAATGATACTTACGTTTACCATCCCCTTCGTTATTCTCATTGAAAATGTTTTCACCCTCCTGCTCGTTGTTGACATTTTGGCCATCGGTACCCTTTGTAACAGACTCCGAATCGCTCTCATCAAGATCTGATTCCACAAATAAGCTAGTATTCTTTGAACTCCCTGGATTGACGGTATCATTTGGTTGGTTACTACCAAGAGATTCTGCGATACCTCGAACAATTACTATCTCTCCAGACCATGTTCCAAAAATCAAATCCAAGGTTTTCAAGTCCGTCTGGACCCTCCAAACAAAATTAGTTACTTTCTGCCGGAATTCCTTCTTGTATAACACTTCTGAGGTGTCCCGATTCCAAACAGTTAGGCAGTTTTTTAAATCAATAGCTGCCACGTATTTTCCATGCAAAGGCTCAAATTGTAGATCGATGTAGTGAGATTTTGAGACTATTGGGCTTTGTAGGGTCTTAATCAATTCGTAGCCTTTAATAGAGAAAATTTTGACTGTAAAGTCATCGCAAGGTAGGGCAAATTCCAATCCAGTTGGATGCCATGCAGCACGAGTACATATTCTGTTCTCATCACAAAACTCTGGATCGATAATCCTTTCCTCATCTTCCTCATCCTCAAAAGTATCTGAGTTTAGACCCCTTTCGGTTTCGTCGGCCATCTTTGTCAAGATTTTATCTCGATGAGTATCGTTATAGGAATTCACTGGAACGTAGCCGGTCAACTCATGAACTTTGTTGGGTCTTGTGGATGAGAACGATAAAAACTGCACTGTGCCATTTATGAAGGTGACCGAGAGTAGATTAGTCTGAGGGCTATATGATAATTGTGAGATCTGTTCATTAACTTTGAACGTATGTTTTGTACAATTGTCGTCTTCTAGCTCGACTACCAGCATTTCTAGATCGTCCCCGCCGAATATGCCCATCTTACCAGAGTGTAAAGCAGTGCAATCGCGAAGTGGTAGTGCGGACCTTGCAAGTAACTGGTCTTTTAAAGTCTTGAGGTTATATCTATAGACATCACCTTCCAAAGTTGTCACAAGACAACTGATATCAGTATCGCAACGGATTGAGGTTAAATTCTTCGCGATTTCGAGGACCTCTGGTTCCTCCTCGGGCTTATTAAGCTGCAGCACTTTGCTTAAACCATTCTTATTAGCGACACATAGGGTGTTATTATTTGATGCCAAGGACACCAAAGTCTTTCCACCATAGTCGAATACCGACTTACCTATGACCTTGGACATATCCCAACTCAATTGGATAGTAATTCAAACCTTTTAGTTAAATCTGCTCCACTAAAGAAATACGAAGACGATTGTCTGATAAAGAATGCCTTCATGCTTCACAAATATCTTCATTGATGGTCTCATCGAAAGGACAAGATGCCTATTTTCCTGACGTGTCGCGCGTTTAAAATGTCACGTGAACACTTGCAAGGGTAGTAGGATAATACGGTTACATTTTGTCTTGAGTCGAAAACAGTGTCTGCAAGACTTCGAAGAGACTGATCGGCAGAACGCACCGTGCACTATAGCCCTCGTTATTACTTTTCATTCTATTCAAATATTTCAGTGGGCATAAGTGAGGAGATAAAAAAAACTTCAAATCGTCAGCAAAGCAAACAGTCGTAAAACATGGACTTTTTAGATGAACAAATAGTTGACTTAGACCTTCCAACGGTCACTGATGTTAATAGAGATCTGTTTTCGAGTGAGGTTGAGAAATTGGGAAGTGACCCCTCCATGGAGGAATCATTTAATGTGGATGAATTTTTGATCAAGAATAATTTCCATTTCATGCCATTGGAAGACCTAATCAAGGACTTATCAGATCTTTCGCAAGATATGGTACAAGCTCTGTTGGAAAAGGTAACAAGCAAATACCAGGACTATTTGAAATTCTGTCAACCCTATATGAACCATGACAACGAGAGCGCGTTGGAATTACAAAAGACAAGGACAGATGTGGGCAGGTTTACCGCTAAACTGGATAGTTTGGCTCACAGAGAGCTTGAAAGAACCAAAGAGGTAATTAGAGACGCCCTAGACTACCTGCGGAAACTAGACGAAATTGCGAGGCAGTTGCATGATGAATCACAAATGCCCGATATGATCGTGCTCGCAAAACAGTTAAGCCGGAACCTCCATTTAATGTGCGGCACAGATCCCCTAGAACAAGATCTATGTACAGAACTCACCAATCACTTACACACTCTGGTGGTCAGAATCTGCAGGATGTTGGAAGGTCTATCAACGATTGATTCGCCATATGTTCACCAGCTGAGAAACGAATACCATGGCCTTTTGCAGGAGTTCCAAATTTCGCTGAAAATTCTAACAGAAAGGTGTCTTCAAGATCCGGAAGAATTTAAACATCTGTCCAAGGCTCTGGTATCGACACTTCCGCCATAAGAATTATTATTTAATGATCTCTGTATTATCATCACTATCTACGCACGTTTTTTTTCAAAAGTTTTCCACTTTCATGTTAGATATGTGAGATATGGTAATAAACAGACATTGATGATCTGAAGGCCAAAGGGAAATTGAATCGTAATTAAAGGGTAAAAACTGGAATTGAGCAATTGATTAGATCCTAATGTTCAGCTTTGGACCTACAAACAACAATGTTGCCGGTGCGAGCACCGGTGGTAGTCTCTTTGGCAATAAACCTTCCGGTAGTTCATCATTTTCTTTTGGTCAAAACAGCAACGCCAATCCCACTTCAAACTCTTCCCAGCAACCTGTAGGTGGTAACAATGCGTTTAGTTTTGGAAGCAGTCAGCAGCAAGCCGGTAATCAGGGTCTGTTTGGTGCTACCCAGCAGAACAATACAAGGCCCGCTGGGCTTTTCGGAAATCCACCGGCCAGCAGTGGAACCACGAGCACAGGTCTCTTTGGGAACAACGCCAGCTCTATGAATAACACTGGAAATTCTTTACAGGGCCAGCAGCAGTCGACTGGCGGTGGCCTCTTTAACAATAATAAACCTGCTTCAGGGAGCTTGTTTGGTAATGCCACTCAAAACACTCAAACCAATACAGGTGGATTATTTGGCAATAACAACCAAAATGCGCAGGCAGTTCCTGGAGGAGGGTTATTCGGCAATAGCAATCAAAATGCTCAACCAGCTATTGGTGGTGGATTATTTGGCAATAACAATCAGAACACCAACGTCGTGTCCAATAACAGCGGAGGACTCTTCGGGGGCACGGCCCAAAATTCTGGAGGACTATTCGGTAACACTAATCAAAATGCTCCTAATACAAGTGGTGGGCTCTTCGGAAACAAAAGTGCTAGTGTCTCTTCTGGTGGAGGGATGTTTGGCAGTAAACCCAATACCCTAGGTACCAGTGGTGGACTATTCAGTAATCAGCAAGGTGCTAGCGCTCCTGCGGCTGGTGGTTTATTTGGTAGCAAACCACAAAACTCTACAAACAATAGTGGGGGCTTATTCGGGCAAAGCAATACAAACAATAGCTTATTTGGCCAAGGAAATAATCAACAACAACCGCAATCACAAACCGGGGGCTCTGCAAATGGTTTCCCTACCTCAACGCAACCATCATTTGCTTGGTCGCAATCCCAATCTAATCAGGCAGGACCACAGCAACAGCAACAACTACAATTGCAACAGCAGCAATTACAGCAACAACAAAATCAAATTCTTCAACAACCGCAACAGTTGCAGTTACAGCAGCAATCAAATTATCCATTACAAATTCAAGAGCAGGTGATCAAATGCAAAGAATCTTGGGACCCTACTTCCCATAACACAAAACTAAGAGCCTTCGTTTATAATAAAATTAACGAGAACGAAGCTATGTTATACAATAGACCGCCGTATGTGACGCAAGAGGAATGGGATATTGCCCTTGACAAAAAACCTTCTGCATCTTTCATTCCAGCTGAAGTACTTGGCTTTGAAGGTTTGAACCAACGAAGCCAACTACAAAGAGAAAATGTAGCGCAAGCTCGAATAATTTTGAATCAAATATTAGAGAAATTTACTCAGCTTCAACAAAAACATGAACTGGACACAGCAGCAAGAATTATGAAAGCTCAATCTAGAAATATTGAAATAGAGAAAAGAATTCTACGATTGGGTACTCAATTAGCCATCCTCAAGAGTAGAGGTTTGCCGCTAAGCGTATCAGAAGAAAAAATGTGGTCACAATTCCAATCTTTGTTGCAGCGTAGTAACGATCCTGCTGGTTTAGGTAAAACGAATGAGCTTTGGGCGCGTCTTGCAGTCCTTAAAGAACGTGCAAAAAATATATCGGATCAACTGAATAGCACTTTGATTGTTATCAGCGAAAATGGTGGAAGTTTCTCAAGTGCAACCGGAACTGCAGATGAGAATAGTTCTAAGAGGGCGGACGAGGAAGTTGAAAAGAGAATAGATAAGGTGGTAGAAACACTGGGCAACCAACAACGAGGAATATCTTATTTGAACGATGTTCTTGAAAAGGATCATAGCATTATGGATAAGCTTTTGAAGAAATAAGAGATCCTTAAAATGGTTCCCCTTCATGAAATTCATGTGCACATTGAGATATTTAGAGAATAAATATGTAATGCTAATAGAATATATGAACATCCAAGTCATTCCCAAAAGACTATGGAGCGTCAACGTTAAGTGAACCCTTTGAATCCATGCAGTAAAATATCAAGCTCATCCAGCTCTCTTGAGCCACTTCTATCTAAGGATACCTGCGGTTTGTCTATATCGTGTAACCATTTCTGTAGGCAAACAGGCAAAGAGTCAAAATCTCGATACAATTCTGGTGTTACTGCGAGATAGTGAGTAGTTTTAGACTTTTTATACTTCTGAATAAACTTGTGGAAATCTTTGGCATTTTCATCCATCTTCAGATGATTATGAGCGCTGATATGCGGCCCAGAATTTTGATGTAGGCTATCATTGGCGCTTAGGGCAAATCTATCAAGGTTCAAAAACCTGCTTCCAGAATGATCTTTTATGTCATATTTGTATGGCAAACTAAGGGAATCACTAAACCTCAATGATTTTTTAGACGTAGTAGATACATGCTCTGCTGGTTCACTGTTAAATAGCAAAGACGACAAATTAACGAGCGGCTGTGACTCCCTTCTTTTACAATCGCGATCGTGATTGAATACCTTCCATCGTCCTACTAACGATTCGTAGAGTGCATTTAGATCTTTACTTTCTCTCGGTGATTTGAATGACTCTTCAATGGAGGAAATGCTATATTTTGCAGGTATTGGGAATTCTTCCAGCTCGATGCCCCTCAAATTAAATATAATGCTTGAAAGCTGGTTCACGTTGGAACTACTTAAAACCAAGTCCAAACTGGGCTGCTTCCGAGCTATCGAATTTCCAATGTATGAGAAAGTAGTTTTGGCATACAAAATGTTGCATATCTTGTTGAGCTCGCAAGTAATGCTACGAGTCCACAGTAACTCATTTGGAATGGTCACAGGCCTGTGAAATAATTTAACAGTTAAAATTAAACAATGCTCCTGCAAGAATTCAAGCCTCTTTGACATTGCTAGAAGTCTCTTTGATGTGCCAATAGCTTTCACTGAGCGTTGTTATAATGTGATAGTTAATCATTTTGTTTTTCCTTGTTTAAAATATATAACTTATATATACATGGTTCATATGTATTTGACGATTAACATAAAACGTATTTACACATTTTCATTATGCGGTTTCTTGACACAATCAATGAATCATTTCCATTGTCTTTTGATGAAATGCCAAATCATTGGAGACACCCATAAGAATGCGCCCAGGTAAGCAGCGTTAGTCAAAGTTTGATAGGTAGCTTGCTGATGAAGTTTCTTCTCCTCTTCAGAGGCCTCTTGTTGTGGTAAGCCGAACATGATCTGTAATAATATTGAATACCTTATGTGGTTTCTTGTGCGATTATTTGTATTTTCTGTTGCTATCTGTAGTTGAAATCGTTCAAATTTCAAAATTTTTTCAAATTTCTGTCTGCCTCTTGGATATTGATTCAAAATGAGATATTGATAGTCAGAGAGAAAGCTCCCATTACTGAACAAGACAAAAACGGGTACTTCAAAGAGAGGAGTTATTAAGACATGAGCAGTGGAGACGACCTGATGCAACCGGAAGAGAGTCCAGCTGAAGAAGTCAGAGTTGGTGGTGAAGACTTCAGGAATGGTGATATTCAACAAGAAAGACAACGCAAACACATAGATGTTGTAGATTCTGACGAAGAAAACGATGGTCTTAGTGTAAAGAACATGCCGCAGCTTATTCCTGGTATTAATCGCGGTGACTCTGTGGAAATCGATGGATCGTATCGTAACCGTCAAGAACTGGAGGAAAAATTAGATCGTATCTTAAAGAAACCCAAGGTGAGAAGGAGCAGACGTGATGAAGATGATTTAGAGCAGTACTTGGACGAAAAGATCCTGAGGTTAAAGGATGAGATGAATATTGCGGCTCAGTTAGATATTGAAACTTTAAATAAAAGGCTTGACACCGGTGACAATTCCCTAATCGTAATGCAAAAAGTTAAATTATTACCAAAAGTTGTTAGCGCCTTATCAAAGGCCAACTTGGCTGACACTATATTAGATAACAACTTATTGCAAAGTGTAAGGATTTGGTTGGAGCCGTTACCTGATGGATCCCTGCCTTCGTTCGAAATTCAAAAATCACTATTCACAGCTATCGAAAGGCTACCAATAAAGACTGAACATCTTAAGGAAAGTGGACTGGGTAGAGTCGTAATCTTCTATACAAAGTCCAAAAGAGTAGAACCTCAGTTAGCAAGACTAGCGGAGAGAATTATCGCAGAATGGACAAGACCAGTTATCGGAGCATCAGATAACTATAGAGATAAGAGAATTATGCAGTTAGAATTTGATGCCGATAAACTAAGACGGAAATCAGCCTTAGACTCTGCAAAGAGTAGGAAGAGAAAAATTCCCAATGGCAAACGTCCAAGTGCCAATGGATCCTCTGCGCAATCCTTGTACGAGCAGGCTGCTGCAAGAAGGAATAGGGCCGCTGCACCAGCACAAACAACAACAGACTATAAGTATGCCCCAGCAAGCAATTTGAATTCTGTATCCAATAATGCAAGAACCACAGGTGTTGGATCGACCTTGAATAACAGTGAAATGTACAAAAGATTAACATCAAGATTAAATAAGAACAAAAGATCATCGAAATGAGTGGCGATGATGTATATGAGTAGGTATAGTGTGTATATTAATCAAGGGTAACCGAGAAATGCGTTACAAATTAACGTTCAACTTTAAAAATATTTTTTGTTATACATTCCTTAAATAAGTGTAAACATTAATTTCTTGAGATTAATGAGTTCTATATTCTCTAAAGAAATTATCATTGTGCGGACAAAGGAAGAAGATACATGAAGAGACATGATCGCTTAGGATCTTGGCTTTTCCTTCTTTTCCTTCCATAAAGCTAACAAGGAGACACCAGAGACTTTAACGACCTTAAATCTGACACCTGGGATATCACCCTTAGCCTTACCTTTTCTACCGAAACCAGCTAACAAAACTTCGTCATTTTCATCGACGAAATTCAAACAACCATCGTTAGGAACAAAAGCAGTAACTTTCTTACCGTTCTTGATCAATTGGACTCTGACACACTTTCTGATAGCAGAGTTTGGTTGTTTGGACTCGATACCTAATTTTTCCAAAACGATACCTTTGGCGTGAGAAGAACCACCGAATGGAGAAGATTTGAAGGCAGTACCCAATAATCTCTTCTTATAGTTCATTTCGGCCCAACGGCTGTAAAAATAATAAAAAATGGTATGTTAGTAAATTGTTCGCCTGTTCATCGTGAGCATCGATTGACAACTTTTCTAGCCAATGTCTCAACGGAATTGTGACACTGCACAACATGACAAGCTCAAAATCTTCCTGCTATGCTCCTCCCTCTTTGCTCATCAATCGACACTTCTCTGTAGGTTCATATTATAACATACTTGTTCCTTCTGTGGACACGCAACTTTCTTGCGGAGTTCAAACCTCTTGGCTTACCCTTACCCATCTTTGGTTGTTGTTAGTTGTTCTAGTTTCTACCTATTATGAAGTACAACCAAAATTTAATCTTAAGTTAATATAAATTTCAATATCTCAACATATCCTGTAATAACATTCAAGTTGTCCAACGTCAGCTAGCAATCTTTGCTTACCCCCATCGAGGAGGTGGGCGAAACGAGATCACAAGGCAGATGCTGCGCGGTGCAGGTCCGGCCAGACACAGCGAGAGTTCCCTCTAGTCTCCAAGAGATGGGCGGTGCGGATCGACCGCGTCCTCTCCAGGACGGTGCGCGTTAGGCAGAGGTTAAGAGGAGCCCTGTGCTGAGAGACGAGTTACAACCCCCCAGCGGGCTTGCTTGGGACCTTGGTTGAAACACGCACTACGCAGCGGCGAACTGCACCTCGATGCGCGGTGACAAAAAGGCCGTGAAGAGGTATTGAGATCAAAACCACAGGGTGTCTGGATGTAGCTACGGTGTTTGGGTGAAGGAAGAAAGCAGTCTCGGATTAGCCGCATGAGATACTCTAGCATCGCCATCACCTGCGTGGAAGGCTGTATTATTGTAATGAAGTGTGAGTATCACTGACCCAGTAGATTAGCGAATACAGAGGCAATTGTGGTGAAGGAGAGGCTATTATGAGCAGGAAAACGACCGTTGATGATTATTCTAAAGTTGTAGTGGCCAAATATTTGAAAAAAAATGGGTTTACGGAGACGCTGAACGCCTTTTTAAGGGAATCTGGTCAGACTTCTAAAATCCTAGCAGATGGCGGCGAGGCTACCCAAATCGGTGCCAACCATAGTGCGTTCGAAGAATTAGAGACTCTACTTAGTGAACGAATTGAGTATGCGGAACATATTCTATCGAACGGCATCAAGGAGATGACCGTGAACGATTCGCTGCCTGCATTGGACACAGGCAGATACTACGTACCTACATGGAATCATCATGCGGCTTTCAATGAGGTGCCGTTCGAATATAAAGAGTCTTTGACTTCTGGACTACCCCTCAACGTGTCTTTTTGTGAACCAGACGATTCGCTAATAATCTCTACCTCTAGCAAAGAGGTTGTAGTATACACAGAGAATGAACCGCCCAAAAGCTTTAGCAGCCTGAGCCAAAAATTCGGGATTATCAGGCTATGTGGCTCTGTGGGAAGCACGGCCACTTACTATCTCTGCTGTCTGGATGGGACATTAATCCTGCAAAATGGAGACTCTAATTCAGCTTTCAAATTGCATAAAAGAATCATAAGTCATATTAAATTCATTCCAGAGGAAAACAATTTATGGTTTGTAATTTCCTGTGGGCTCGACAACTATCTGAAGCTACATCTGCTGGATCTGACAAATGTCACCCTTCAAGAGGTATCAAGCGTTAAGTTAACTTCTCCCTGCACGTCACTACAAGTGGCTCGTGACGGAATAAGTGGTGATCCCACGATTTTCTTGACAAGGCAAGACTTCACCCATGTCATGTGCTACAAGATTGTACAGCAAAGATTGATTTTGTCTTATAAGATCGCGCTAAACAATTCGCAATTTAGCGCTTTTTCATTCAATGTAAGAGATATGGTAATTTTAGGCGACATAGCTCCCGATGGGCTGCATAAACTATCTGCAAGGAGTACCCTCGCTGTTGTGACATCTCATATACCCTTCATGAGACTTCTTCTTGTGGAAATCCCGACTTTGGATACCGCCGAGACTTCAGAAGCCAATGCGAAAACTTTCTACGATAAAGTCTTAAGAAATATGGCCACTGAGGTTTCGCAGGATCCCTACTCTCAACCAATTCTTGCCGCACTACAGCACGGCAACGGAGTGCTTGTCGGAGGCAATCAGGGATTGTATGCACTTGATATAGAGCAAGGGGATTCCTGGCTACTTGATCTTGCTCAAATCCTAAAAGGGCAGAGAATCAAATGTATGCAGGTCAATCTCTCGGGGACAAAGCTCGTCTTGTCCCTTTCAAATAGCTCAGTACATTTGTTTAATTTAGATATTGAAATATGATACACTGTATTTTCGCAAGGTAAAAAAACCCATCTAAGGACACCCTTCTGGCGAAGCTTTCAACGTACGACTGATATCTCCAACGCGTGCGGATACAGATGACTTCGATACAGCCTTTTGAGGCAACAGATCTTTTCCATTTGAATAGCATTAACTTAGATATTTTAACAGAGAATTTTCCTTTGGAGTTTTATTTCGAATATCTAATACTGTGGCCTGAATTGTTCTTCAAAAGCATTGAAAAAACCATCGATGGAACGGATAGCTATAGTAATATCTCGGGCTACATGATGGCCAAGACCGAGGGTAAGGGCCATGAATGGCATTCCCATATCACCGCAGTTACGGTAGCTCCTACGTTTCGTAGAATTTCGCTGGCATCGAGGCTTTGTGATACTCTAGAGGCCATCACCGACTCACGACCTCATGAGGTAAACTTTATAGACTTATTTGTTAAATGCGATAATTTGCTAGCAATTAAACTTTACGAGAAGCTGGGCTACAGTGTATTCAGGAGGGTGGTTGGTTATTATAACTCAGGCGAGAACAGCTATCCCACAAGCTTGAAGCATACTGATGATAACTCAGATGCATACGACATGAGGAAAAGTATGCCGAGAGATAAAGGCCGCAGCGTAAGGGCTGATGGTAGAAAGCATAAATGCTATCCACATGACGTAAAATTTTGATTTTTTCAGTTATATTAATTATAGAATTAAACTTGGATATAAATTAGTTTTTGCATGAGCTTTAATCGACGTTATTGACTTAACTTTTGATCTTCACAAAATCTAAAACTCAGTATCACGTAGGCGCGAGTTTTGATCACCATAGTTACTGCGATTATTATTATTAAAATCATAACCACCTCTTCCTCTTCCTCCTCTGCCTCTGCCACGACCTCTGCCGCCCCGGTTACCACCACGACCACCAAATCTTGGCCTGGCTGATGCTTGGCCAAAGGTGTCTAGATTCATAACCTTTTCCTCTTGCCATCTCATGTTTGTACTGTTTTCGGTCGACGTCGAAATCGAATCAAAAAATGATGACTTTTTATTATAAAAATCATCGGTATTACCGTCGGTCGTTTTCTCAATCGATTCTTGTGGATTACTTTTCAATTCTTCCATCTGATCCGCCGCCTGGTTACCACCTTTTGAGAATTTGGCGTTATTAGTTTGGAAATCAAAATCTTCAGAGGGGATTTCAACCTTCTTCCCATGCGAGCCACGACGTCTTCGATTCTGCTCTTGAGGACGAGATTTCGGAATAGATTGAGGGTTAGATGCTTGAAAGTTTGAAGCCTGCCTTGCTGAATTAGCTGAGCTTGCCTCTGGTGCTTTAGGGGCATAAACACCATAGCCGGCAACAGCCGCGGGAACTTGCTGTGTTTGCTGTGTTTGCTGTGGTTGCTGCTGGTGCTGCTGGTGCTGTTGCTGCTGTTGTTGTGGTTGTTGCTGTTGTTGAGGTGGTTGCGCGTGCACTTGCACAGGTTCTTGTCTCAGTGACTGGTTTGCCTGTGATTGTGGTGGGGAGGGATGTGCCTGCTGTGGCTGTTGAGGTGGTTGTCCTGAAGCTTGCTGTAGCGCACTTGGAGGAGGTGCCAACGGTTGAACCTCATCCAGCTTACAATCTAGAATACTCAAATCTTTCACTTCGTTACCATTGAACTTAACAGATTTGTAAACTGTTGGGTTGGGATAGATTTCTTCGGACCCCCAATTCCGACGTCCTTCAGTACCGAAACAACGAACCTCATTTAGTGTAACAGTACCTTTCTCGGAGTCCACATCTTCCAGCAAGCCAATGTACCTATTGTCCGTGACCGAAATCAGCGATATGGTTTTCCCAATATACTGAGACATTTCAAACGACTGCAGATGTTGCTCAGAGTCCCCTTTAGTCTTACTTTTCTCTACCTGACATAGCTACAGCTACCGCTTTGAATGCCACTCGTTGTTATTCTTCAAAGGTTCAGCAATCTCCTCGTCTGAAGCGACTTTGAGTAGCTTTCGGATATACGCAACCTCGATCCGAATATCAAACGGTTCATTCCCTTAAACCTCGAGAAACTCTAATCGATGAGACATTTCGTTTCATAATAAATAAATGCAGTGGTCTAAGGCGCCAAAGGGTTGACTAGTGGGGACAACTAAGTCAATTGTAATCTATACGTACGTGATGGCAACGCTAGAAGCCGCAATCGCCGGTGCCGTAGCCTCCTCACTAGCTAACATTGCTGTTTATCCCCTAGATCTGGCGAAAACTTTGGTTCAGACACAACTGGTAGAGGAAGGTACAGAAGAGAGTGGTAGCGATACAGTTAAAAATACGAAATACAAGAATGCCCTCGATTGTATTTACCGTGTTTTCCGCTCTCGAGGCTTCAAAGGGCTTTACAGAGGAATGTCGACCTCTATGCTCGCAAGCTTCATTCAAAGCTTCTGTTATTTCTTTTGGTATACATTCATTAGAAAGCGCTACTTCCGAATAAAGGCATCCAGAACTGCGCCAGGAAATAGTGTAAGGTTTAACACCTGGGAAGAATTGGTGTTGGGTATGGTTGCCGCCGCGACATCGCAACTATTTACAAATCCGGTTTCGGTGATATCTACTAGGCAGCAGACGATAAGTTCAGACTCATCTGAGGATTCGAAGGTCACGAGCATCGTCAAACAAATAATAAAGGAGCAGGATGGAAGCATGTCGGGGCTATGGAAGGGCTTGAAAGTTTCATTGGTATTGACTATCAATCCTTCCATTACTTATGCATCGTATCAGAAATTGAAGGGTGTGCTGTTTAGCGTTGATGCATACGCGATTAATGGAAAGGAGTTGACTGCAGTTCAAAACTTTGTCTTGGGCGTATTATCAAAGATAATCTCAACTGTAATCACTCAACCATTGATAGTGTCGAAGGCGTCCTTGCAAAAAGCCGGCAGTAGATTTGGCAGTTTCCAGCAGGTCTTGAAGTACCTTTATATGAAGGAAGGCTTTTTGGCCTTATGGAAAGGTCTAAGACCTCAGCTGGTGAAAGGTGTTTTGGTGCAAGGTTTATTGTTCATGTTTAAAGGTGAGCTGAGCAAAGTGGTGCACGCGCTTGTTTTGCAATATTCCAAACAATTAAGCCACTGAAATAGCGGCAATGTGGTAAACAGGATATTTTCCGTTTTCACATACAGAGTATTTAGTTTTATACATACAGGAAGGAAAGAATAAATTGAACTTAAAGTCCAATCCTTGGTAGAGGAATTCAGCTTGCAAATTCGTAGCGATCACCGACAGTGCGGAAATTCTTCAAAAAGGAGTTTATCTTAGCAAACTCTTCGTCGGTAATAGCCACTCTAGATTCGTCCATGTTTTCCTCAACCTTGGCGACGCTTGACCCACTAGGAATTGGCAAGAAATGTGTCTTGGGAAACTGACCCGTAGAGTTCCAATGTACAATCCACCCTAAAGCGACTTGTACCAAGGAGATTGGGTTATTAGATGGACGCTTGGACACGATCTCATCTTTCAAATACTCCACCAGGACCAGGTTCTGGCTTATGCTGTCGTCACTAAATCTTGCAAGCATTGATCTGAAATCGCCCTTTGGAATGTCACTTGCCCCCTTTAATTGACCAGTCAACAAGCCTCTGCCCAGAGGCGAGTAAGCAACTGTGATTACTTCCAGCTCATTATTTGCTTTGGCGACACCATCCGTCAGGATTTGAGGGCTGAACATAGACAGTTCGACTTCAACAGCCACCAAATACTTCGACCAATCCTTGCCGATTGCAGCGACCTCTTCTGCAGAAACCTCACTCAGGGAAATACCACCAATGGCGCCATTTTCGATCATTTCGGCCAATGCCTGAAACGACTCGTAGGGGTAGATTTGCCCATGTTCACACAAAGACTTGTCTAACCGGGCGCACTCAAATAGGTCGATAGGGCCGCCAATTTCCTCCACACATCTCTCTACACTCTTGATGACGTCATCGTACTTGCCCAGAGGGCTGAGGTTTGCATTGTTCATCCCACCTTTGCAACTGATGATCACTTCCTTTCTCAACGCAGGATACTTCTCAAAGAAGTCCCTCACGAGTTTCAAATTCGACCAGTCTGGGCCATAGAATTCGCCCACGTTGAAGAAGGCCTTGTGCCCATGTTTTACCGACATCTCAATTCCCCTTTTAAGGGCAGGGAACGCCTGATCTTGGCTGATCGGCTCTGCCCTCCAAGTTAGGGACATTAACCCGTAGCCGATAGGGATGTTGGCGAGATCTTTTCTCAATTGCACAGTCTTTGGTGAAACGCTCATGTTTTTGGATGTAAGTTTGCTTGCTGCAGTCGTAACTAGAGGACTAGCGAAACCTGTGGAGTGCTGTGACCTTTGTACATTGGGCGGGTACTTATATAGGTTGGCAGTCAGCCGATGAGCATCCCCTAACTTCGTCGGTGGCGAACTTCCTCCGTCTAAGCACCGAGATTCTTGCGCGCCTATTACATAATTGCCCAGGTGTACAAAAAAACTTGGCAAAAAGGAAGATCTGGCCAAAGTAACGCGACCAACATCCGTTCCGTTTGCGGTTGTATCAACGTATATGATTTAAATTTTGAGTAGATATAATATCTGTGTAGAAGGAAAAGCACGCTGGTTTGGTACAGCGCACCTCTTCCTAGGTATTGTCTAGAGTTCTATTTACAGCGTCTTGTCGGTGTTGCTCTTTTGGGCAGCTGGCTGAGCTGGCTGTGCCGAGCCCAATGACGTCGACTTGGGGTGATCGGGATGGTCCGGGTGGTCTAGCTCGTCCAGACTTAGTTGATCCTTGATCCTGACAAGAGAGTTTTGCTCTTGCTGCTCTTCCTCCTTCATGATTTCCTCTTGTTCTTTCAACTGAACCAGTCTTTGCTTGGGGGAGACGTGGTCCTCTTTGACTACATTCACCTTGACCTCATGATACAGTTCGTCTGGAATTCCACTCAGGACGTCGCAGAGAGCATCGTAAAGAGATTTCTTGGAGGTTATTTCGCCGTAATTGTATGCTGTAGCCATGATCAACAGCGTGGAAGGAATCTTGTCCTTCAACCTCATGTTGAGCCATATTCTCAAGTTATCTCTCAGAACCGAGTCTTCGACGTTTAAACACCTGATCCCTCTTGAAGAGCAGGCCGTGAAAAGTTCGGCAGGGCTCAGTTGGTCGACACCTTCATAGTAGATCGAAAGATCATCCTTTTTCAGCTCTAGCATCTTGTATCTGATACGATAACGCAACATTACATCCGTGCCGAACGGCTGTAAGTTAATATACTTTGCGAGAGCAACTAGATACGATCTAGTGACATTGTCTAAAACAGTATCGTCTGTGAACAATCGCGCCACTTGAATCAACTGATTTCTTGATTCGGGCTCGCCAGTCTTGCGGACTTGCTCGTAGAATTTGTTGAAGACTGTCTTTTGCTCCTCCGAAATGTTGACCGGTTTGAAGTGGGACGTGTTATCTTTAATAATCTCTGCCATCAATTTCCGGCTTCTTCTCAGACTCTCCAGTTTGGATTGCTTATCCTTATGCGATTCGTAGGTCGAAGGCAATAGATTTGGAAACAATTTTAAGGCCACTGGCAATAACAGTTCAGCAAACGGTACAAGAATGAAGGCGGCGAATGGGACCAGCCTGATGATATCCTGCGTGGTTCTCTTCAATTGCAGCATTTCTCTGCGTGACAGTTCGTAGCCAGCAGACATCTTCAAAAGCAGTCTACATGAAATCTTAATCTCTAAGCCAAGTAGTTTGGTACCATCTAGATAATGTCTTACTTCATGTTTAATTCTTGTCCAAAGGGGGGGCTTTACCGCAGGAACTTCACCCTCCTTCGGTTTCTCCGGGGCAGTAGACTTGAATCGATATGCGGATAAAATCGTGACCGGTCTTGCCCTTACAGATCCAGATATTGAAGGTGTCAGCCGAAAAACTCTCTTGTGGGCTATGGCGCCGGCCTTGTGACCTCGATTCAAGGCACTACAAAATGGCTTGAACATCCTATAAACCTTTTTGAATTATTTGTATAGGACTAATTATTCTTCTGGGGCCCTCGGATGGTTCAATGATATAGTTCGAAGAAATATATGATATGTGTGTTACCATTACTGTGAAAATGATTCCCGCTAATAGCTCGGCTAATGTGCAAACCCGACCAGAGAAAAAAAGTGCCTTGCCTTCTCGTCTAAATGGCTTATTATCCACATGGTGCTTAAAGGGCACGTGAGTAGGACGAAGTAAGAATGCTCCGACTCGAACTGCGAGGTTGGATCAGCAATGTCATAGCTATTACATAGCTGCAAAGCCATTCGTGCAAACGCTTTTTTTGATGAATGTCAGCATTTTCAAAATGGTAATTGAAGTTCATCCCCTAGCCTCACTTATGGACCGATACTTCTCTCAACCACATCGAATTGAGGACGGGGTTTTGAACAGCTGCAACGTAACTACACGCAGCGTGATGCGGTGGCCACATACTTGAATCCGATAAGCGATCCTCATTTCCGGGAACAAGGATTGCAATTAAAAATACATAATATACAAGTACATATTTACCGCGCCAGGAAGACCTATCGCCCCATATAGCACGCAGCGCTACAAAAGCCTACTGCCCATGACAGAGAGCCTGACTAATGGTAAGACGCTGTCTTGCTTCTGTTGGTACTAGATCTCAGTAAAGTCTTGAAACCATTGCATAATTGAATAACACTTGGATAATTATAATTGACCAAAAAGAATCCAGTGTGGGTTAACTTGACATTCCAGGTGTACAATGAGCTTTGCGCGTTGACCTTGAACATCAAATAAAACCAACCCGGATTGCTGTAATTGAAGGAAAAGTAGTAAACTGATTTGTTTGGATTAACCTTGGAATAATCCTCAATGAATTTGACCACATCCTTTTTATTCCCACTTTTAAATTTTTCATTAGACGTGATTTCGTTCAGAAGCCTAACCTTATTTTGTAAACATTCGACAATAATCTGATCCAAATCATGATAACGTTGCCCTTCAACAACTAACACCCTTCCTAAGGCAAGAGGATTTTCTTTCTCAAGTTCCAAGATGTCGATATGCTGGAATAAATCCTTATCCAACTTCCATGTGATTACCAAATGGTCATCGCCTCTACTAGATTGTCTAATGACAAAGTCACCGCGCTCCTTACTTCTTAAATAATCTTCCGCCTGTTTGCCATTGAAAGGTACGTAGTATGGGTGATTTATAACACGGTGCGTTCTTTTAGCACGGGCTTCTGCCATGGTGATCTTTTTCTCCTCTTCTGAGTCCTCCATTTCTTGCTTCAGATCCCATATCGAAGGATCTTTGCCGTAAGTTATTGGGACATATTGATGTTTGATATCGTGTTCCAATAATGAGACCTCTGCCGTTATATTTTCATAATCAATGAAAATCACCTTCGAAGGGTATGTTTTGCCAATTTCGTACAGTTCATTTGGAGGTCTCTTATATTGTACACCAGCATGTCTTTGAGCGTTGACAACACAGTCAACCTGAGAATTAGTGATACACGAGATATCGTTGTGCCTAAACCTTTCGATTCTAACAGGAATAATTGCACCCTTGAAAAAGGTTTTCTCACTCTCGCCTGTTAAACTTTGGAAAATTTCCTCTCCATGTAGGGGATGGAAATCGTTCCTTAATTCTTCAAACCCCTCAAGGAGTTCCAAAACAATGGTATTCAGATTGTTCAACTTCTTTTGACCGGTGTTCTTCTCTAGCTCCTCCGCATAAGAGTCTAGGTTTAAGGACTCTAGCTTGGATCTACGGTCCGGATCTTCTCTTAGAATCTCAATGAATTCACTCATCGTTCCTTGTTCTTCTTTTTCGGCGATAGCATCCGGATCATATTCTAGGGCGTCAGCAGCAACTTTAGTGGCTAAGTGATAGTCCTCGGGGTGAATTCTGGTACTATCTAATTGATCATGTTCTAAATCCTCATATCTTTGTCTCTTTTCATTCCAGGAAATATAAAGAAAACCAGCAGAGTTCATGAATATCGTCTTGTGCAGAATATTGTGGGTAATCAATTGCTGACGAGCTAATAAAGGCTCGTTCAATCTTTGTAACGATTCCAGGAAATCTATTGCCTTACGCTTACCGAATCCAGAGATGTACTTCAAGACACTGGCATAATAAGTGTTATCGGTGGCCCTGTTAACTTCCACACCAACAAGATTCACGATGTCAACAAAAGCAGTCTCTAGGGCTTTGAGAAGCTTTTCACGCGGCAATAATGATTGATGTGGGTGAATCGCCAAAGATGTCAACTCTTCCTCGGATAAATTACCATACTCAAGTAAAGGTGAGTGCATGTAACGAGCCAGCGCAATACAATATTTCACTAATGGCGGCTTGTTGGGGAATTCCTGAGCCGCACGCTCGGAGTTTTGATAACGAATAGCAACTTCGTCTTCCACATAAATTATAGGTATTGTATGACCCCTGCTATCTACTATCTGCTTCTTGTGGAGTACTTCTTGAACTCTTTTGAAGAACTTTTGAGTCTTAGGGTTTGGTCCGTTGATACCTATAACGTTTGGTTGAAAGTTTTGAATAATTTCGTCCAATGTTTCTTCAAATTTTTCAGGATTGGACCGGTCAAAGGGATTATCTATAATTTTGTAATCTCTCACAAAATCACTCTTACGATTTAAGCAAACAGCAATAATTGCATCAGCACCAAATCTTCCCTGGCCACAGGTCAATGTCAATACCTTCGGCATTTTTTGATCCTTTTGATTTGGAATGAAAGGAGCCTGGTCTAGCTTCGTCATGAATTTGTGGCGAATCGTTTTGGATACCAGCTTCTCACATCTCTTGGATAAGTCGTCCTTGATCTCACGAGATATATCTGCAAATATTTTGTCCATTGCCTGATCAAAAGCACGTTTTCGGAAATTATTCCACTCAATAGCCAACTGGGAAGTATTGGTAGTTTCTAAAGCCACTTGAAACATATGATCCACGTATTGTGATTGAGATGACATGTGCAGTTTTACGGTTAACATGTTGAGCGATTCTGCTTCCAACATACGCAAAAATACATCTGGATCTCTACGGAAATGCATTGGTGTCCTGTTTATCGCATATTTTATATCCTCATATGTTGAACCTCTTTGGATTTCTCTTTTACCTTTGGAGGTTAAGATAACATCAGCCAGGTAATATTTGTAAAAATCGGTTCTAACTTTCTCTCTGACCTTGGTATTCTCAGAAAGTTCTAAAGAATAGTACTTCTGTATTGTTTCTAGAGCCAATTTCGTATTCGAAGTAAAAACTTGAAGATCAGCACTATTAGCATTCAAAATAGACTCGACTGCCTCTTGAGGTTTTAGAGTAGGATGATCTACGGGTACGTGAATTTGATGCTGTGAGCTAATGTTCTCGCCAACTTGGTCGGCAGTTATTCCAATGTCATTGATTGCTTGGTAAAGCGCACTAGATTTGAATTTCTCGTAGCTGGAGTTTTTCAAATGTTTCTTGCCCGAGTTCCTTAGTAACATGTCGTTTATCTCATGAGCATACTTGAACTCCAGGAAATTGTAGATGTCTTGCAAGGAATTGAGTTCGGCGGTAGATGCAGTACTTTGATTTTTGAAGTACTCATCAACAATTGGATCAGAGATGCCCAGTTCCTCGTAAAACCTTTTCACATATTCTCGCTTGTCGATGATACTATGGAATTCGATATCTAGGCTCACAATTTCCCAAAGATCATCTTCTGTCAATACAAACCCATCTTTTTCCCTGGAGGAAATGTAGTTACGGCGATAAGCATAAATGAAAGGTACTTCTAAATTTTCGTTGGCAATGAACTTTATAGCATTGCTAACACATTCCTTAAATTCAGTTAAGTCATAAGAAGGATCAAAATTTTTGTCGATAGAGATCTTGTCACTAATCCAATTCTTCTCCAATTCTTGGTCTTCATCGGAAAGGTCGGTGTATTTTGCCAATCCGGCTCTTGTTTCCTGAAATCGTTCAGGAATATCTGCTCTTCTGATCACCATGTCTTCATCGGTCATCAAATTCCTTTTCAAATCCTGCAAATCATAAATATCCTGCAGGGTGATCTTTTTTTTGGTCGGTTTTGGAGCTCCAAACTCGCCATCCTCTTCACCCTCATCGGCTGCAACGTCATCGAGAGTACCTTGATCAAGTTCCTCATTTTCAATCTCCAACGCCCAATCATAGTCATGACCATCCCCGAAGATATCATACATTTCATCAATCTTATCTGATGAAAGGCCCGTTATATGTACAGGTTGTTTCATTCTCTGTTCTCTCATAAATTTTTTCTCTTCGAGCCTCTGCTGTCTTGTTTCTTCGTCTTCATCAGAAAACTCATCATCTTCAATAAAGTCATCCAGTTCATCAATAATACCACGTTTACTGGATTCAAGATGTCTCTCGCCATCAATTTCTTCATCATCAAGATCGTGGCTGGCCCGATCATTATCAGCTTTATTTTCATCTTCCTCTTCTTCATCAGAGAAAAAATCCTGCAAATGTGAGCTATCGTCGACTTTAGATGGTAGCTCTGTTGTGGATTCCCTGTTCTGAGACTCTTCTTGATCACCTGCCCTTTTTAATCTTTTCAACTTTCCCGTCGAGCTACTTGGCTTGGTCCGCTTTACTCCAGCATTTTCCATTAAAAGATCCAAATCATCCTCTGATAGCCGATCGTCCTCTTCCTCAACTCTATGCCTCCTCTTGTGTTTTCTTCTTTTTTTGGTGGAGCCTTCTCCAACGTCACCGTCTTCATCTTCATCATCAACGATGAATCCTTCCTTGATATTTCGGGCTTCTTCCTCATCATCTTCCTCGTCTTCATCGTCGGAGGAATCAAAAACGTCTTCTCCTTCCTCTTCGTCGCTCGGTGCATTATCTTCGTTGCCATTGATTATAGGATCCTCCTCATTTCTGCTAACAGGAGGCTCCTTATCACCATCTTCTATGTTGGACATGCTAAGAAATGATATTGTTCCCTGGAATGAATTGTTTGGGCTCAAATCGCTCCCTCAATTACTATAGATGGACCTGTTGTGATTAAAATTTGGCAGTTTGGTGAGTATTATACGTCTCCAATGCTTTAGCTTCGTTCTTTTTTCATTAACTGAAAAAGCAAACTTTCGTTTAAAGCGATTGATGAGGTGGTAATAGTAATAATAGTGAATATATTTGTGTTAGTAAAATATACTTAAAGTGAAGAATACATATTTATCAAGCAGCTTGATGCTAACGAAATTTTTCCGCTGGCAGCAGATTAGAATCCATGTTTCCGGCCTGCTCCTGCAATCTGGAGTTTTCCATGATATTGTTTTCCATTTCCTTTTTTTGTTCGATAGCTTTGTCAGTGCAGCAGCAGGGTGCTTTCTGGCGCCCATCAGAGCTATGCTCCTTTTCATTACTGACTGACTGTTCGTTTGTCGAGCTAACGGCTAGCTTGTTGTCATCTGGGTTACACTGACAATCATCCTCACCTGATTTTGCTCTTTCAATTTGCGCCTGGATTTCCCACCTTTGTAACATACAAATTTTGCATCTGTTGAAGAAGACCTCAGCTAGAGCCAACCCAGTAATTACAGCAAAGACGTAGGTTAGCACAAATGACATAGCAGCAAGCATTAGCATGTAGATAAGCATTGTTGAAACAAAAGTCAAAATGGCCCGAATAAAATCATGAGCTAATTCGACTGATGAAGGTTTGAACACATGGAAGACAAAATTTGGAAGCCTTGGTAAGTGGGCCGTTTGTAGGGGGTCGTCATTATAGTAGTTCAAACCTCCAGTTGCTGCTGCGGCTGTAGGTTTGTGATTTTTGTTCCATTTTTTGAACCATTTGACTTCTAAACACCAACTCACGAACAGCGTCCACTTGTAAACAAAAGCAGCTACTACAATCAACAAAAAGATACCAAAAGCTTTGCCCTTGGTATCAGCAGATAGCTTATGGAATAGAACAGGGTAGTTTTTATAGGTTGGAGTTAGATACGAGTTCATCGATGCGCTCATATCACTCATATCGTCCCCACTACTGGGCATGGTCGTACTCATACTCATACTCGAACTTGAGGTACTTGAACCCATGTTCATTCCAGCCATCGACATACTCATAGATGATAGTGTACTACTGCTCATGTCAGACATCGACATGCTCATCGATGATGACGAATCAGCCACAGTAGAAGTTGGCATGACCGTACTAGAGCCCATACTCATATCAGACATAGTCGTAGACATGGTGCTTTGGGCTTGGGAGCTAGCCATTGACATACTGCTACTCGAAATTGCACTAACGCTGCTCGAGAAAGTAGTAGCCATACTCATGCTCATACTCGCACCCATACTCATACTCATATTTACGATAATGGTTTCTGACCTAAAAGTGAATTCGTGGAAAAGAAGTTTAAAGTCAGATCTCTAAACGCCAAGAGCCGATAATTGAACCTAGATCTGTAACTCGGTTCCTCTTATGTATCGATTGGCTAAATTCAAAAAGTTTCATTTCTTGGATAGCCTGAGGAAAATATAACAGGTTTGCGTACTTGAATACGCAATACGAGCATATACTCTGAGTATTAAACTCTATTTGCTCATTTTTTTCGGTTTTTTCTCGTTAAAATGCACCCACCAAAAATTTGAGCCATCTTACTCAGAAACCGGAAAGGAGAAAACTACTTCTAACATTCATCACGTGCTTCCCAAGCGAGGTAAAGTAACCTTATCTAAATGGGGGCCTATGAGGTATTGGCCTTGGTTTGCTGTCCATGGTGCTAGTCCTCGCTATCGCACTGGGTTCTGTAATACGGGTAGGGTGGCCGTTCATCATTAGATTGGCGGGTCTCTCAGCGGCAGGTCGATTCGAAACGATTCGCGTTGCGCCGCCAGCTAACGATAATCTTGAACGTCTTCTTGAATCATTTGTTCGCTCCATACCCGGATTTAAATCCACTGTGGAGGCAATACTATTTCTTATCGTATGCAGGATTGATTTTCTTCTCAGTTTATTGGAAGCTTCTTTCTGGTCAAGCTTTTGGCGTTTGACTGATATGTCCATCGCCGGGTTAGAAATGAAAGAAGCTTCGCTGTTGTTATCATCTTCGTCATTTCCCTCATCGTCGCTATAGTCGTTTTGGATGCCACGGCGTTGCTCTTGATCTTGCTTCTGATCTCCTATGTAGTTGGGGAGTCCCCGCTGCTGTATCTGTCTTCCCTGAGCCCTATGAGTTGGCTTTCGGAGTTGCGTTGATGGAAAAGTGGGTGCCACAAATGCGGAACTGCTGGAATTATTCTGAAATTCTTTTTCATTCTTTAGTTTATCCAGTCGTTGTAGCAGAGATTCCTTTTCGTTTGATAGCGAGTCCAATCTGCTGGCAAACTTTAATTCTTCAGCCAAGTCGTGAGAGATATGTGGAAAATCCACGCACCATGAGTTACACATTAACCCATAAAGCAGAGCGCCTAAAGATTCGTTTAAATCGACTAAACTTTCATGAATAAAATTTAACTGGGTAAAATTAGCATCTAGCGTGATCATGGAGTCACTGAACTCTCGTATCTGTGGCAGAATGTATTCTTTAACAAAATTCTCATCATCATCACCAATAGAGTTGACACCTCCAGGACGATTGGTGTTACTCGTAGAGAATCCTTCATTTGCTCCGCCAAGCGATGACCTTCGTGATCCAGGATTACTGGTGATTGATAGTCGATACTCAGTAGCAGACCTTTTGGTGGATGTCTTTGACTTCTCCTGACTCATATCAGATGTGTTATCCAAATAAGGCAAGTATAATTTTTCAGGTGCCACTTTACTTTATGTTGTGATTGTTTATCGTCATAAATAGGTAAAAGCGCGAGGCCTTATCCACACTAATAAGGGTAACGTAGAGTAACATATACATTCTATGATATCAAGAGTAATAATTTATACACAAGCGATTAAGATCCAAAATGAAATCAGCTATTTACATGAATTTTTGTGCGTGCTTTAACTTGTCCTTCTGTAGCTGCGCTTGAGAGACAGCAGTACCCTTCCTAGATTTCTTCAACGCAATAATAAGGAAAATTGAACTTAAGAAGGAAAGGCCATACCATGTCACCAAGTACTGCAAATGATTGTTCTTCAAATCTATCTTCGGAGCTTTGCCAATAGGAACACCTGCGTTTCTAAATTGCCATTCATTAAATTCTAAATCGTCTCTTGGGTTTGACGTGGTATGCTTCATGATCGATGATTCATTAGTCTTGCTTGAATGAATTTTATCAGTATTTTTCTGCCAAAATTTCCATCCTGATGTTGAAGCGTCATTATACTCAGAGACTTGCCCGTTCGCTGCTTCAATTTCTGGCCAATAATGATCCCGCATATCGTAAATTGCTTGTAAATGGATTGGAGGGCATCCTGAACTTTCGCACATTTCAAATATGTCAGGAACTTGCCACAGCCTTGAATTTTTATCCTCTTTTTCCCATTGGAATGTTCCCCGCTCATGAGGGACACGAACCAAGCACACTACCTCGACGTTATCACCCTTAGGCAAAGAAAGATGTTGCAAGCTTCTTGAAGTTGGAACTGCCTTATCCTCACTGACCCAGCCCCTTTCAATAAGCAATTTTTCGCCGGTATCCTTTCTAATGAAGGGTGTGAACAATACGTAACCCTTGATTCCACTCTTGACACGAGGGCCCACAAACATTTCTTCATCATGCAAAAAAGTTCCCTTCAAAATCACCCTCCGATATTCCCAATTTTCACACATATCTGCGGTAAAATTTTTAGGGAGAGGAATTGGATTATAAGCTAATCGACTTTCACATTTTGCAATCAATTTAGTTTTCCATTCAAGCCTACGCAATTGCCAAGTACCTAAATAGAACGAGATTATAGGCATTGCGAACATTAGCCCCAGCGCAATTTTTTTGCCGTAACCTTTGCTAGAGTTTTCTCCTTCATTCGGTGTTTTCGTACTTTTAATGGGCTTCCAATCAACAGTGGAAGTGACTGCTGTTCTCTTGAAGCCTTTACTTACAGAGGAAAGACACTTAAGCTTCAGAGAGGTATTGCAAATACTTCTTTGACACAGCATTGTAAATTGTCAACAATCGAGTATTTCAAGCTCTAGGTTTCACTCCTCTGGTTTTCTTTACGGTATGATCATCACGTCTTTTTGCTCGCAATGTCCGACAAAGTCGGCTCAAGTTCAATATATCTGATTCTAAAAAAGATGGTTATAAAAATGATAATATGGGCACCGTTGAGAGGCTGTCGTAGTATTTTGATATATATATACTGTTCCTATTGAATAGTTGATTAAAACCAACAAAATTTTGTGTTATTATTCCAGATTACTTGGTCTGCAGTGAACCCTTTGGGTGGTCTGTACGCACTCAAAGAACCATTTTCGGCATATATGCTTGACTCATGCTCCATTTCGATCATGAGTTTTTCTAGCTGTGGGAAGTTTTTGATTACTATTTCTTGATCCCAAAATACCAACTTTTTCAATCCAGTCTTCTTCGCCTCCTCGACTGCTTTAGTCATCAGTTTTCTAACTACGGCTTGAGAACTGTTCACCTCGTCTTCAATGAATACTTTGACTATCCAAAGACAGTCTTCAGTCCAATCATGATGCCATACCAAATGACTTCCGTCTTCAAGCGCAAACCCAAATTTTAATTCATCTTGAATTCTATTCGCCTTTTCCATGATGAATAGGTCCCGATAAGCAAACCACTTGTATATATCGATGTCAGGATAAATAGTGAATACGAATTTGCCGGGATTTTCTTTATGCGATTTTTGTAGGTTGGCTTCGAATCTTTTCTGTTGGAGGAAGACTAAATCCTGATAACCGTCAAATCCCAGATATCTTCCTGTCACGGCTTCGTGGCAGTAACGTGTTTCCAGTTCATCTAATTGAGTTATGATGTGCACCGGGACATGACTAGATTTATATCCCGACTTAGCGTAGTACTCACCTACTTCGCTGTAGAGAATGTTCAACACTTGAGGAGCATTTGGGCCGCTGCCGATATTGTCTTGATAATCGTTCAGGAGATTTATCATTTTTCTTGCGTACCCTTTACCACGATGTTCAGACATGGTATACACACCGCCTATGGTCCCTACTAAGCACGGTTCCATCTCATTGTTTGAGTCAGGGCTGATGCAATAGCCCAATCTGTTCAAAATTTCGCAACTACTCACAATCTGGCTGGTTTTGGAGCTAGAGTCCAACTCCAAATTTTTCAGCACAAAGTATTTAATACCCAGCGATTCGTAACCTTGGGGGAACTTTGCTTTCATCTCGGTAGATTTATTCTTCTGCCCAATTTCGGACGTGCCCAGAAGCCATTCTCTCTCACTATATTCTTCGAGTGATAAATTACCCTTCCAAGTACTGCCATTCTGCAGATGCGTATACTTGATGACTTCAGGGTCCGTCGTCTCTTCAAATACCAATTCTTTGTCTTTGAAGCTCACTGTCATGACTCCTGTCTCAATTGCGCGTTGCAAGTTGTAGATACTCGAGAACGCACCTAAAGGTGTAAGATATGTAGGTGATCTGATGCATATGATGCATATGATACTATTTATACTCTCTTTCATTGAGTCACATTCAATGTGTTATTTCCGCTTCGTTCCTGAATTTTGTGTTGCGGTTACCCTCCTCCTGATGTCAGGCCTCATTACAGTATCTTTCTTGTATAGGGCGCTCTCTGGACGGATATAAGTTCACAGCATGTGAACTTGCAATTGGACTTGCTTAATGAAAATGCTGCTGTTCTTCTATGTTTAGGGCTTACTGGAGCCTGAAAGCCGTGCCTTCCTTCTGGAACGAGAAGATGTCGCGGTACTTTAGTGCTGCTGCTTATTTTAACTATAATCATTTAGAGAACACGTATCAATTAATACTGTACTAGTGCTAACTCACTTATTATTGTGGCCCACAAGCGGATTTTGACCGTATCGAAACTCGCAGGGGTTTAATATTTAGTTTGACGTCTCGGAGGGACTTGAATGCGACTTGCAACGGGGAGTGATGAAGACTTAGTAGCGTGCATCGCAAACTCATGATGGCACGACAATTTACGTAAATTACTTATGAAACTCGCGGGCTGGGCTTTGCTCGCTCAACAAGCCCCTGGTTATGGTGTCCTTTATACATGTTTAAATCATCTATTAATTTCAAATCCATCGCGGGCCTCACATTCCAATCTGAAGGTCGTTTATCTCTTGAGCGAATATCATGTAGCACTACATTTCCCACTTCTCTCAGTAATGTAGATAATAGTCTGCAAGCTGCGTTTTTACTCTTGAAATATCGGTAAAGCTCTTTGACAAGTGGTATCGCTTTTCCCTGAGAGTTTTCAACAATCTTGCGGATCTCTTCGTGTTCAATGACCAGTCCCTTGATTCGCAGAAAACGATCTAATTGAGAGATCACTCTGCGATTTGCCAGCTCTTCATCGCCCATTGGGCTTGCCACCATGATGGATATTTTGCGCCTCTTGATAGAGTAAACCGATATCTTGTCTTCAAAGAACTGCCTGTATTTGGATAATGTGAGGCATCTAATGATGTCTAGGTCTGTGGCTATTTCCTCATTCTGGAATTCGTATTCGTTATCTAGAATATGATTCTTCAACTTCCTATGTCGCTTCATAGCCGGACTATTCAAGATGGAAAAGTCACCATTTTGAACGTTAGCAGCGATCTCATTCCATAAATTTGCCGGTCCTGATATCTTGCGCAGTTTATCGAAGCTTTTACGATTATGAAGATCGATGTACGGCTTCACATATTTGCCATAGAATTGAACCTCTTCCAATTTATTCAATATATCTTCCTCGACGTAAGCGAAATACTCATTTATATAGTTTTCGAGATCCATGCAGGGTTCTTCTGACATAACTGTAATGTGTAACCCTACGGTGTCAGAGAGTAAACGAGTTCCGCCTGCTATCATATAACCTATTTGTTTTTTGTTTCGCAGCACAGGGACGATTGAAAAGGAAAGGAGATAAGCAGTGAACACACTCAAAGTAAGAGTTTTAGTGTCCTCACGGTAGCCAGTTTGCACAAAATACACTATGCCATTATTAGGATCATCCTTTGGACCCCAATGCTTGACGTATGTGTTTCCCGGCGCCAAAAATTTGGTTGACTGCAAGGTTTCGTGATTTTTTTCCTCTTTGGCATCCCTTCTAAGGTGGTTTGTAAAATTCTGGCTCAAGTAGCTATTTATTTCGTCCGCAGGTGAGAGATCGCCCTGCACAAATAAATTGAGATATTTCGAACTGTTGAGTAACGTCGCGCAAAGCATTTTGAAAGACCCCATGTCTATATTTTCCAGCGCATTCATTCTTTCTTCCAGTGTCCACATGTTCTTTTCCAAAACGACTAGCAGGCCTATACTTGCCAAGTTTGCACAATTCTCATTTGCAGCGTCCTCGTAAATACTTCTTACCAAAATACGGGCCCTTCTGAAAAGCTCTTTTGAGGGATACTTCGGATCTATGGCAACATTCCTAATGGTCTCGATAATAGCAACAAGGAAGTTCTTTAAACCATCCGAGAATCCGCACAAAGTCATACTAATGCGCATCTCGCCTTTAGTAGAGCAAGCGAGTTCGTACGAATATCCTAACTTTAGTGAAGGGTATAAGCTGGAAGACAGAGCGATCGAAAGCATTTGGATCAATATCTCCAGATTCATGGTATTCATTGGACTCGGCTCTATATTCAAACTCAAAATGTCTAAAGAAACGATGGACTTCAACTTAAGAGAGTTAGGAACATCAGTGGGTAACACCCACATCTCATGATATGCATTTCTACTCACAAGTTGTGGTATGGATTGCATCAGATCACTACTTACAGCGAAGTTTAGGGCAGCAGAACGTGATTTGTCAGAAGAAGCTTCCAAAGCTTTGGTCAGCTTTGAATAGCAATTGGCCCATTTTGGAATGTAGGCATTTTTTTTAGGGAAATGGAAATTGTAATCTGGCGAGATGTTTCCTTTCATCGCTGAAAAGTCAAATTTACGTTTGAAATACTCAAACCCGTATGCATCATCAATTATCCATTTTATATCACTAGTATCACTAGTATCTGGCTTGATTTCATTCTTGAATGAAAGACATATGTCGGCATCCCCAAAAATGATTAATCTCATGTTATTTGCTGTCATAAATTCTTTCAAAAACGCCTGAAACTTTATCGCTTGACCTACCCATGATCTTTCGCTCTCCTTACTCTCCTCGAAAAGCAATAAGGGGTTTGAAGAGTCACGAACGATTATCGGTGATCCTTTGAAAATATATTTGGGATCCAGGGCATCTAGATCTTCTTGTAGCAGCCCGCTCAAACTCGAGCACTCTTGCATGGGAGAGTCTTCCTTGGGCAGATAAATGAATTTGAGAAAATCGATACAGTATTGATCGCTAAAAAACTTAGCAAGCCCTAAGACCCCTTTCTCTCTGCAAAAGGGTATAAATATTGAGATCACAGTTTCTAATATAGATTTCAACTCCTTCCAACCCATATTCGTTAGGTATAGTTCCAATACTAAGCCCATATTTTCAGTGGCAAACTCTGAGGTAGATGTACAACAGCTTGTTATCCAGCCATTTTCTACTAGATAATGGCAAAGGGAGCCTTCTGATTCGTCGCCAAACAGCTCCACCCAAATGTCTGCAAACGTTAGAATGTCTTTCCTCTTGAACCTCGTATTTTGACTTGAAACAGGAAAAATCAACCTTGCTCTTGGATGCTTATGTGAGCTGATGAATATCGTATTTTCCTCCTCATTTTCAGCAAAGCACGAAACCCCCGCGTATTTATCTTTCCATGTGTCATAGAGGATCCTTGAGCCAGGATTCATGTCCTGTTGTACACCGCCAGCCAAGGTCTCATATTTTGCTGACTTTGGTGGTTTCTTGGGTGATTTCATGGGAGATCGCACCGTGCCAAGGAGGCCTCTTTTTGACGGGCGTTGCATTGGTAGATTCCCAAATTCTGTCACAGCTATCTTAGCTAAGGAATTAACAGATTGAGGACCCCGAATGCATAGTGTCATCTTCGTACTGATATAATATGCATTAAAATACTCCTCCAACATGATCCTGACGTTTAATCCCTGAGCGCGGGGAAGATTCTTTAGAGTTAGCAGGTTTCCCGTCGCGAATCTTTGAAACGGATGTGATCGGTTGGCCAATAACCTTGTTGCATGGTAAAGCATTTTTGAAGTGGAAGACACATTAGCGTTGTGTTCACTTTCTATGGCGTATATCTCTTTGTTGATTGAGCTGGGGTGGAATAATGGCTCGACAAAAAAAGATGAGAATATACCGACTAATTGTTCGAAGCTCATTTCATCGGAATTGTGGGAGTCAGGCAACTCGAAAAAAAAGGTTGTTTGTTCACCTGTAGTGAAAGCATTTTGACTGCCATTATTTTTCGCAATAATCTCATGATAAATTCCAGGGTCCGGAAATTTTTTGGATCCCCCAGCCAGAATCATATGCTCGCATAGATGCGCCAATCCAGGTATCCTGTTAGGGTCACAGTGTGAACCCGCTGCTACCGTGAGTGAGCAGCCGCTTGAAGTTTCAGTCGGATCAGAAATCAATAGTGTGAGGAGGCCATTGGGAAGCATACATAGCTTGTGCGTTCTATGTTCAAAGGAAGATGGTATGTAAAAATGTGTGTCATAGTACTTGATATGTGACCATGACATATTCAAACACAAAAGCCGGTCCACAATAATTGAAAGTGCTTATTTGACCAATGTGCCAATAAGACTTAAGGTGCGCGGAGTAACGTTATATACCTTGAGGTGTTTCATGTTGCCTTGCTTTGTTTGTTGAGGCTTCTTCATTAGGGTCACCGATTAGGCGATGAGGCTACACCTCATTGAAATCGAGTGAAACGGAAAATAAGAACACAAACTCTCCTGTCCCTCCACATTTTACAAGAATTTAGAAAGTTAGTCCTAGCAGAAGTCTTCTTGCCATATATTCCAAAACAAACAAGGAATATCCAAATAAGTTTGGATTCCAATCGCTTATTCCCTTAAGAGCCATTCTGTTTATTCATTTCAACTAAAAAAAATACCTATCGATTTCAGTAGTCTGTATGTTCCTCGCCTTCCTTATCGCCCGATCATACAAAATGGGGCGACGAAAGGCAAAAAATCTCCCGGGGGCGAGTCGAACGCCCGATCTCAAGATTACTTTGTTTTAACACATTACAGTCTTGCGCCTTAGACCAACTTGGCTACCGAGAGTACCAATAAGTTAATAGTTTAGATAAAATTAGAATACTAGTTCGACATATAGTTTGCTTCTATCCCCATCTAAGGTCCTATGATTTAATAATAGCCCTCTTCGTTCGTGTGATTAGGTTGAAAGAGATGTCCCTTAGTGGAATTGTCGAAACTGTTCGTACCGCACAATGCTTAGTTTAATTGGTGATTGTTCAATCATAGAGGTATATAAATCCTGGCTCTTCATATAAAGTAAATCAAGTCTAGCTCGAAACGGATTCATCTCTGGCGGTATCGCCAGTATTCATATCTGGTGAAATGCATATATTCAAACCTAACACACCGATTTATTTAAGCCGATAGAATATGTGGTTCCACTTTGACTAATGTTGTGCGACCATAGATTCTTCGTTGTAGTATTCCTGATTTGTATTCGTCTCGCAATTAGTTATCGACCGACATATTTTTACTCTTTCTTTTCGATTAATACCTTACAAATAAGGGCTCGATCTTAGCTCGTCTGTTTGACCTTCCTCTCTCTCATTTAGATGATGCTATTCTACAATATTTCAAGGCTATAATATCATCTTCACTTTCGATAGATCAAGATTGTTTCAGAAACACAAATAGTTTATAGATGTGACTTTTCGATGACTTTTGTTCTGGTACTACTTTTACATGTAAAAACGAAAATATACAGAAACAATAATTTAGCCGCCGAGGTGCGGGGAGGTCTTTTGCAAGGCGGGAGCGGAAACAGGTATGACCACTTGTAAAAACTCAAAGACAAAATGGTGGATCTGTATGAAGAGCGCCGACGAAAATGGCGCAGATGAACCAAGGGAGAGTCCAAAACGAGCTCGCCGCTGGCACCCCCCTCAGCCACATTCGAGGCGCCCTCTGTGAACCTCCAGCGCATACACCCCGACAAAGCGAAGCTCACCGAATAGACCAATATGTGAGAAGTGTATGCACCATCAGCTTGCGCACTCGCAAAACAAGTTATAAAATCTCAGTGCGTTCAATCACAAGGTTTCTCTTTTGCGCATTGCTTCTCTCGAGCCCCGCTCATATTGAGCGCATAAGCGTAGATGGACTATATACTCATTGGACTCGGTTCTTTCGTTCTTGGCGGGTTCTCCTACTGCACTTTCTGGCTGTATTTTTTAGTATTAGATCAACAAAAAATTGAGCATACCTCGGCGGCTAGGTCGTAAGGGTTCATTTATGAAGGAATACCCAGGAAACAAAGCATAGGGTGAAAGCAGCGAAAGCCAGGAGGCTCAAATACATCAGAAGGAGCATTGCTCCCCTAGTTTTCATTACATGGAGCGTTGATATATAACCCTCGGAACAGGAGTAGCTTAGTTCACTCCATCTTTGGCTTAAGGTTTTTGGAACAAGTTTCACACGTTGTTGGGGATATTCCAACCTTTTGTAGACCGGTACAAAACTGTTTTTTTCTATGTCACTGTTTATCGGTAGCTCATTAGAGTATTTTTCGGTAAAAATCCATCCATCTTCGGGTTGGACTGAGGACAGCCTGCTCATTTTGGCTGCTTGAACTTATTTCATTTATGAAGATCCTACACTTCAGAGACCTAAGAAAAGCTGAAGTAGTTAAATATGCCATGAAGCTTCGCCACATCGCATTTATAGTACTCACGATCCACTTTTCGGATTTTTTTTCGTTTTAGGTATATTGTGTAGAAACATAGAAACATAGAAACATAGAAACATAGGAACAGAGAAACTGTCAATTGCTTGTAATTTATAAAAGTATTTACTATTAAGTTTGGAGAAACTGCGACATTTCCTCTAGAAATCTGTTCCAATGGCGGGAATATCAAGCAGGATCTTAATACTTCGAAAGCGTCGTGCTACTTGGATTATCTTGCTCGATAGGAACATCGATGCCCGAAAGAAAACAGTAGCCCCATTAGCTAGCAATTAGTCCCTGAGCAATCCTAGGTTTATATCGATTAATTATATCCGTAAATACGCTCGGAAACAATACCTCGCCTTATCTCATGGCAATTCAGAATTTCTAAGACATATTTTCATATTTTGTGCGCGAAACCTTGGTTTCAACCATATCATAAAAAATAGACAAAAATACAAGTATCAGTAAATTATTACATATTGCTCATTTCATTAACCATAACTTCATTAAAAAACCTGTAGTTGTCAAAATACAAATGGTGACCGGAATTTGGAACAATACAAACTTTGCTTATATCCCTAACGGAATTTTCGTTTAGCCTTGCTGAGACACGGTTTCCTCCCTGCACATCCATCCAATCACGCTCGCCATACATCCATAACCATTCACAATTGCCCTGATATATTCCATTCGAGAAATCTTTGAACAGGGAATCTTCTAATGGAATTCGAGGGTCACCTCCACATCTCAGAGCAAAACTCAACAAATACTCGCCGCATCCCGACCTATTGAATATGGCGTAAGAGTAACGATGTAGCGCTTCAAATTGTTCCCTACTTGAGCTTGTTCCCTCTTGTAGAATTTTACGAAATCTTCGATAGGACCAGCCACTAGTCAATTTTGAGCCTAAATGTAAAGAATTTCTAACCAAGGAGAAGGGAGATATGTTCCTGTCCCATAACCTTGAATACCACCAAGGTGGAGTTGCATTGCCCAATTTAGCCATGCTGGTTGACTTGCAAATCCCAGCAGGCGAGCACATTATCAACTTTTTGAAATGATTTGGGTACTTTGCGGCATAGTTTGACATCAAATATGCACCAAGAGAATGGGCCATAATCAAATTATTTTCAGGCGTCTTCAATAAGTCCCTTTTATCAAACCAAGTCTGAATTTTTTGATGAAACCATTCTTGAGCATCATTCAAAGTATCACGAGGATAATGAAATGGGAACCTGGAGCGAGAAGAAAATCCATAGCCCGGCAAATCAATAGCATGGATGCACCACTCATTGTTCAATAGCGGGATGTTTTCGAAGTTCTTAATGAAAAACCCCAAACCTGCGCCATAGCCATGGATGAATACTAGATGTTTCATTTTACTCGCCGGGACGTTTTGAGCTGCTGGCTTGATACAAAACTCGTTGATATAATTGCCTTCAGCGTCCACCTTCGTTTTTATGATTTCAGCTTGCTTGGAAGAATCGCTTGCAGGATAAAATGGCAAGGTCATCAAAAGTTCCTGCTGAAAAACTTCATCATTGCGAGAGCGAATATGTTGATAGTCCCTTACGGAATCAGACACAGCTCTTGGAAATAAATTTGGTAACTTCGAAATTATTTCGACCATCGAGAGAGCAGTGGGCGCGGCTGAAACAGAAGGCACCATCCTGTCAATACTTGGGGCCCGGGCCTTGATAAATAACGGTTTAAGCAGCCTTTGAACCTTGGTACGGATAGGCGGCCTTATGATCGAAGCGATCGTCTCGGACATAGACCTGGTCGACATTGCTGTGCTTCTTCTTTTACTCAGCAGGTTTTTAGGCGCACTTTTAGCGGGGGTGGGAATTTTGCTGATACCAAACTGCTATTAAACACGATTTCTCGAGCGGCTACGGAGTAAGCAAAACCATACAAATGGGCGTTGGTTGTTTCGAATGCTCGTTTTGTGACTACTAGGGTGTCATAAAGCTTTAATAAATTGTTTGGGGCAGAAAATTACTGGATTTATCGTTGACTGCGGCTCCGCGAGGGCGCATGCACGATCAATAAAAACGAACAATTCAACTAGATTCCCTGCTCCATGAGTTGCAAGTATATGAGAATCCAAAGGATCGAGCTACTGATTATCAAAGCACCGAATGCGAAGGCACAAACGTATACTTTTATGGCGGCACAGAAGAGCAAGAAGATGCCTGACTTTGCTAGAACGAGAAAATTGTCACGAAGATACTTAAAATCATTAGCCTTCTGGATATTGTCATTGGCTCTCTGGACATCATCCTTTTCCTCGTAATACGTAATAGCAAAAGCCAAGTCCTCTCCTGCCACGTGTGCTGTCTCCTTCGTTCCAAAACTATCGAGGATATACCGGTGTACTATTTTTTTGTCAATATTTTGCAGGATGTGCGCAGTTTTGAATCCTGCCAGCAAACCATTCTTGCAACTTAGCAAACGTTTTTTAACAAGGCTTAAGTCTTGCAGCGGCGGATCTCCCAGCATCAGGCGGCTTTCAATCGCCTTCAGGGCTTCCGATTCGAACGTGATAAATGAGTCTACAGTCTTCCTTAGAGTTTTTCCATAGACAGGCGTTTTCGAACACATCTCCCGTAGCGACGCTTGCAAACTTCTATGGAGCTGAGCGAGCTCATCACAACTGGTCTTGAATTCGTACAAATCCAGCGTCGAGACCACCGCCCTTTCGTTCGATATCACCACAATCTCTTCCACCGTTTCAATAATATCCTCGACCGTGTACAACGCCGATCTCGTTTCCTTGTTTACGATAGCCAAAACCTTAAGAAAGCTTATCGTTCTCTCATCACCTTCTGCTCTGCCCAATCTTTCTAAAAAGCCGGTTGTGAAATTCGTCAAGCCGTTCTGGCGTGCCCAAACATGTGCCAATTGTGGAATGAAGATGAGCACACAGTTCCAAAGAATACTCAATCTCATAACATTTTCAATATTATGTCAGAAAACATCCTACAGAAGACTATCCCCACCACACATATTCACTAATATATTTTCCATAAGCGAACACAAAATGGTTCGATGATGCGATGGCCATAAATAGGGCGCACATTTTCATTCTGTAACTTCAATTACAGCTCGTATGGCGCAGTGGTAGCGCAGCAGATTGCAAATCTGTTGGTCCTTAGTTCGAACCTGAGTGCGAGCTGTTCTTTTTGCTGCGCATACCTCAAAGCAGAAGAGTTTCGCGTTGATTATTAGAGGGCTAAAAAACTACAGATACATATAAGTAGGTAAATTCTAGGTGTCAAACAATTGATAACTAAATCTTATCGTCGATCTCAGCATGCTTCTCGGGCATGTTGATTCCGTATTTGGCACTCAACACAGGGGAAATTTCCCTATGGCCGGAGGAAACTGCGATCAAATTACCCTCACTGTCAGGCATGTTGGGTAAATCCGCGACCTTTGGAGGATCTTTGTAAGCCTCACCCTCAACTGGAGTGGCATCCTGACCGTGTTTCCACTTGGAAAACTTTTTCTTAAAATCGTCCCAGAATCCCATTATTATTATTGCAATTAATACTAAATACTAATACGCATCTTAAAAGGAAAAAAATATAAAAACAAAGGAATCTCCGAAATTAAAGCTTAATGCACTTGCGTCCGTCTTATATATATATTTACATCAAAGGGAATGGCGCTTTCATGTGCTCATCACCATGATAAGCGAGATAAGTTTCCAGGACACAGTCCGCTCTCTCCTGCAGATAACGATAAAACCCATAAGAAAAGCTGAATACAGAGCCAAGCCGAATAAAGGATGGTTACTGCAGCTGATCCTCCGAGCTGGCAGTTCTAAGGCTGGAGCGTCGACATTCGTAACGCCCGCATAAGAACAACCGTAACCATCGACAAGATTCACTGAACATCCACAGAAGATGATGCCATCTCACTGATGCGCAAACACACAATGACTTATGCCTCTACAGGATAGGTTATCTCTGCACCACACAGAAACCCCCGGACGAGGTAGCGCATCCCTTCACGATAAAGATGGCCAATATTTTTCACGCGAAGCTGAATGCGAATATATTGAATTTGGAGCCGTGTCGGCCACAAGAAAAGAGGAGGAAATGGATGATCACGAAGGACGTTCTGTATCACATGCGCCCTCCCGAATTCCTGGATCTCACGTGCCTCACGTGCCAGCCTCCACGAAAACGCGTTAATACGAGAGACGCGAAACGCGTAAACGCGCTCAAGCGTCGCCGTGATGAGCTAGCGGAATAGGCTTTTCATCACAGCATTCACTTTGTGTCCGACATGGGGGATACGAAATGTGATGAGGAATCACGCTGCGCTTCACTATGCTGTGCATTCGCAGGCCAGGGTGGCCCTGTTTAGCAGTACGCGTATGGCGACGGCGGTGGTACACGTCGAATTGAGCTCAAATCGCGTTTTGAAGCGTTGAATGTCTTTTAGTTTATAAGTTCGATAGTATATTAGCTAACGAAGTCTGTCATCGATTTCACAAACCATTTTCTTGTGTTTGGCAGATCATCAACGTGAACACGATGGCAATTTCCAACAATAGCACGAGTAGCAGCACAAACAGCAGTGCAGAGAATCTCAAGCTGAGCGATCCTGTGATGCTCAGCGCAAAAGGATTCCCCTTGAAAGGCCGCTCTGCTGATATTACGCCCAACGCTAAACCAAGACGGGCATTAAGCGAAGTTCCCGTAAACACACATCATCACATACAACAACCAAATGAATTGAGTGGCAGAGTACGAAGAGAGAATAGCGACATCAACCTGTCATTGCTGAGGAAAAGAAGAATATACAGGGACCATGAAGAACGTAATATCGATGAAGCCGAAGATGTGTCCAAAAGATTGAAGTTCAGTGATTCTGACGTTGAGCCCGAAAAGCCGCTATGGGAGGATATGGATTCCAACGAGACGAAAGACATATGCATGGTTGTCGAATACACAAACGACATTTTCACGCACCTGTACAAAAGAGAACTGCAGACCCTGCCAACACACAACTATTTGACAGATTCGAAGTCGAAATATTTTCTGCGCCCATCGATGAGAGCGATTTTGATCGATTGGTTGGTCGAAGTGCATGAGAAATTTCAGTGTTATCCAGAGACCCTGTTTTTGACAATCAACTTGATGGACAGGTTCTTATCCAAAAACAAGGTAACGTTAAGCAAGCTGCAGCTATTAGCCGTCACTTCCTTATTCATAGCGGCAAAATTCGAGGAGGTAAATTTGCCCAAGCTATCCGACTATGCATATATCACTGATGGCGCAGCTACCAAGAACGACATAAAAAATGCGGAGATGTTCATGCTCACTTCTTTAGAATTCAATATTGGTTGGCCAAATCCAATGAACTTTTTGAGAAGAATTTCCAAAGCTGATAATTACGATTTCCAAACAAGATCAATCGCCAAATATTTATTAGAGTGCATCATGTGCTATCATAAATTTGTCCATTTGAAACCTTCCGTAATGGCTGCGATGGCAATGTTTATCGCCAAAAAAATCACCTCCATAGACAGTTCAACACTAATATGGAACGAAACCTTCAAACATTATAGCGGGGGTGTGAGTCCATACGACGACATGGAGTTCCAATCTCACTGTAAAGAGCTCATTAAAGATATTGCGTCTCCAACGACAAAGCTGGATTCACTAAACTTGAAATTCAAAAAGCCAAGAAACGGTGCTATATACTATAAGGTTTTTCAATGGTGCCAAAACCAATCTGAAAACGACGAGGGCCTCAGGTCTTTGTTTTTGCTGTAATGCTGCAAGCATCGCAACCATTATCTAATTAATTAACCTAATCTAATTTAATGCAAAAATATTGAAAAAGAAAAATTAGTTTGTGTGATAACAATTAATATATTAAAAATAGGAATAAAATACAGTTGATTAATTGAATAATGGAGAAGAGGAATTAAGATTATTAAATTTAAGAACTTGAACAAAATTGAAGTGTGAAAAAAGGGAGAAAGGTTCCATTTCGAAACCTATTCATGCAGTGTCATTATATCGTATCCGTTCTTTCTAACTTTTAATGCCCACTGAACGGATATTATTGATGCTTTCATAAACCTTCTTGATTGATATTTTCTATGGAACTCATCATGAACTATAGGACTTACTAAATAATCCATCATCATGTGACATACGGGCGCTAATTGTTCCTTTGTATAGCCACCACTATAATGTATTAGATTTCCATCCCATTTGCCTTTACCTAACATTTTCCTTGAAAGGAACATCGCGGCTGCAGCGCATAAAGATGGCAAAATACCTATAAATCTGAAGTCAACCAGTGAAATCTCCAAGAGAAATTTCGCAAGCGTTCGAGACTGTATGTCGTAGTCATCAGCTTTTGATATTCTTCTTAAAAAATTCATAGGATTTGGGTAGTTCAAGTTAAAACCTAGAGTTTTCAGAATGAATTTCTCACCTTCTTTGATCTCATCTTCTGTGCATGCGCCATCTGTCTCTGAAGCAAAATGTTTTATACTAGGGGAGTAAACTTCTTCATATTTGGATGCAATGAATAAACACGAAGTTCCGACCAATTGGAGCTTGTCCAGCTGAACCAATTCCTTGCAAAGAAAACGGTCCATTGTGTTTATGGCCAAATAAAGAGTCTCAGGCAGTAAGCCAAATTTATTATGAATCTTAACCAACCAATTTACTAGAATGTCCCTATTTTGGCGAATGTTCCTATGCTTATAAAGATTCTCTTCCCTAGGGAGTGTGACGACTTCTAGGTGACTTAAGTAATCGAAAATTTCATCAACGTATTCACTAACCATGAAAGGATCATTGATATCTTCCGCGTCCAAATTTTCCCATTCATACTCTTCTTCACCATTCTCATCACATATCTTGAATTTCTTGGGAAGTTCATGCTCTACCAAAGTGGATATCGGTCTTTTCTTCCCTGCGTCTAGGTCCCTGACGATCACATTTTTGTTACTGCTCTTATTGCTGGCAGTCGCAGATTCTTGGGAGCTTCGCGATTCTAAGTTATCACTTTGAGTACCCAAACTAGATCGAGTTTCAAGCAATGCATTGTCTTCAGTAGATTTGGTACGACTTTCTTCTTCTATGGATGGTAATAGCCTCGATGATGAATACGGATCTTGATTTTCTTTACCATCACACATAGTAGAAGTACCGCTTTTTTCTGAACCAGAAACCGAGGATGAGGACGTAGCCGGTATAAAATCTATTGAACTACTACTGTTGCTATTCCGAGATGTGTTTTGTACAGTGAGTAGAGTAGAATTTACGAGACCGGGGTGAACGAAAGTATCCTTATTAAACTGTGGTATTTTGCTTCCCTCTCTTTTGGCCATCGTCAATGAGCTCTTCAAGCTCCTTATAGACGATTGATGAGAAACATTTTGTTGAGATGTTGTTGTGTTGGTAACGTTATTCAAAGCCGATCGTTGTTGGACATTTCTTAATATTTTAGCAGATCTATCATTTTGTGTATTTTCAATATTCTCTGAAGACGAAGACATGAATGTGAAAGAATGAAGTTAGAAGCGAAAGGAACTCTTTCTTTAGATATCGCTGTACGCAAAGGAGTTGAAGCCTGCTTTGAAATATTGAGAGATCAAAGGTTGAAGGGATAAAGGACTAGACAGTTTGCACTTTTTAGAAAACAATCAATCGTTAACTTCCTTCCTTGTATTGATGAGCAGAGTCCAATCTAGTTTTTAGGCAATCTTTGGGGGAAATAGTAAGTATAGAATTGAACTGATTCAAAAGAGCACAAGGGAGTGAAAATCCTGGGATATATATTTCGAATGGCAAAACCTTTTGGATCAATTCAGATATCAAAAGGAAAATTCAGGTATTGAATACTGCTTAGACAAGCTTCGATCTGCAAAAAAAATTGGTCCTCAATTGCTTAACGAAGTAAAAAACAAAAATAGAGTAAACCAAATTGAAAGGAGCACTGATTTGTGTAGCAGATTTGCAAAGCGATTTGGGCGAATATTTGTTTCTGTTTTCCCTGAATAGGCTATGCAATTTCACAACGTCGACCTGTCTGATACGCAATCTTGAGGTAGCTGTTCTATGATTAAACAATACTAAGTAACAGAGTAGAAGAATCAGAAATCTCTAAGAAATTGAGTAGAGCAATTCTACATTCACAATGCGCAATCGAAACTCCTTCTGATCCATGTCCAGGGATAATGCCCTGTTCAATGGGTTATAACAATTAACACAAACAAAATTTTATTATTGACACTTTTCCATTTTAGGTAGTCTGTTTACCTTTTGCCGTAAAAAGCAAGCCCGGATTAGGAAAAAAGTTCGAAAAGTTTCCTCTTTCGTTCATGGTGTCGCTGAAAATTACAATGCCTAAGCGGTAATAACAAAATGAATTGACACTGTATGACATTACACTGAAACCTGCTCGGGTGAGCTAAATTGGAGTTCCATACATCTATGCATGAAGAGAGTTTCGTTGAAACTAAGGCTTGTCACTTCGCGGTGGTTGCATTGCTGGATGCCCCCCTCCTTGCCTCCTGAGCGTTTCTGCTCGAATCCAGTCATTCAGCACCTGCAATGTGAAAGCAAATAAAGCTGTGCGCACGGATTGTATGATCACGGGACTCCAGCTACATGTGTCTGAGTAGAATCCAGCTGCAACAGCATATCGTTAAGGTCTTCGAAAAACATATGAAGTGCCTTGATCTCGCAAATATATGAAGTGCCTTGATCTCGCAAATATATGAAGTGTTAATATCAGGTAGACATGAGGTGGTTTAACCGACTCAGAGTGGTATATCGCTTGGAGAACTCATCCTTGTTAGCTCAGTTGGTAGAGCGTTCGGCTTTTAAGCACTAGCGAGGACAACCGAAATGTCAGGGGTTCGAGCCCCCTATGAGGAGTTCTTCTATTTTTTATTCGTCATATCAAAAACACGCGCTCCAAAATTCCTTTTGTATACGGCTACCAGCTTCTTGCGATTGCTTTCCCTAACAGAAGCATTCTTATGAGATATCTGCTTACAAGGCTAAGATACATAGATATACAAAAGAAAACATGTACACATTGCTTCGAACCGGTTTTTAGGATGAATTAATAGTTTATTTCATTTTCTTTATTTGATGCAAAGTGGGATCTTCGGCCATTGGTCAAATGTTTCAAACTGTCTAATGTGTGTTTTTTCACATCAATTCAGATAATCCAGAAACTAAACTTTTAGAAAATCCACCTTCTTTAGCGGCTATTTCGTAGTAGCCGTATATTGTAGTAGTGGCCATTAAGATGGAAGTGCCAGAACCTAGAGTGCCCAAGAAATCCGAGCAGACGGATAAAACCCCAATAGTGGCACCACCAAAAGCAGCTGCCGTTGGAATGATCTTTTTCAATTCTTTGTAGACGTTCGTTTCTCTTTTACCATTGATAACCATACCTTGATCCTTGAATTGCTTGGCGATATCACGAGGAGAAGTACCAGATACTTCGATCCAGGTTTTCGAGAACAAAGCACAAACTCCGAGAACAAAAGTAATGTACACGACCGTCTTAATAGGGTCTAAGGGAATCTCTTTCAAGGACGTTGGTGGCTGGATGTAATATGATAATCCTTTCAAAGCCCTCTGTGGACCAGGTTGACCTGGAACAACACCCCAGACACCTAACAAACGGACGATTGGGTTTGAAGGAAATTTTTGATACAAAATTTGTGATATCAAAAAGATGTTTGAAGTAAGAGCAGCTTGCAACATGATAGGGGTGTTGGAAGTGTAGAATAATTTGATTGGATAAGTTCCCATTTGACCTCTAACTTTGGTTGATCTAATAGGTAATTCATAACGGAAACCCTGCAAATAGAGAACAAATAGGAATATGAAAATTGTAGCAATGACCTGGAACATATTTGGCAAGTTTGATCTGTAAAATGCCTCGACCAATGCCCTCTTTTTGTCCTTTCTTACAGCTAATAAATGGAAAAATGCAATAACAGCGCCCTCAAACTCTTTGCCGCGACCAGATTCTATAGTGGTTGGAGCGAAAGCTTTCCAGAAAAGTTGTTCAGCGATGTTAGTAGCAGTGAATAATGAAATACCAGAACCAAGACCGTAGCCTTTAGACAACAATTCGTCTAGTAGCAAGACAATGATTGAGGCGAACATTAGTTGGAAAATTAACAACAAAGAGATTGCAATGCCGAGATCACTTGGTCTACCATAATTACCTGTTAAAACAACGACAATGGCCTGTCCTAGAGTTAAAACGATTGCACAAACCTTTTGAGCAATCTGAAATAGTTCTCTTTCTTGCTTGTTTTGCATGTCAACATGTAGTAGCTGAGTGCCTTGCAGAAACTGGAAAATCATTGACGATGTAATAATTGGCGAAACACCTAACTCCATCAACGTACCACGGTTTGAAGCTAACATAGCACGTAGCCAGTACAATGGATCGGAGGTTTCACTGGAGACAATACCATATAGCGGGATTTGACCCAATACCAGAAAAATAAGAAGGGACACTCCAGTCCATATCAATTTTTGATTGTATGGAACCTTTCTTTCTGGAGCAATCACCTCTGGGAGATAAGCTTCAAATGGCTTGAATAGATGTAATAGACCACCAGACATTATTCCCCTTCTGTTTATAAAAACGCTCTTTGTCAATTAAACAGTTCACTGTAGTATGCTTTAGTTACGAACACGTCTTTATTTTTTTTCTTGAAAAGCTTCTTAATTCTATCCTGGCGCCGGGTGACCCGGCACGGCCACATTATTAGTATGCAGACTTTAGATCCACAAAGGACTTGCAATGCAAGAGTGTAGGGCCCAGCAGGGATGTATTGGAAGTGCGCTACTTGCCATAAAATGCCCTGAAATGTACTTGAGCATGATCTCTCTATTGGAGTCGTTGTCGAATGTATGTAGCCTTTCCAGCAGCAGTTCGTTTTGGCACGCCCGAGATCCTGCTTGAAGTTTTCCCGCAGTCGGTGCAGCTCTTGACGTTTCCTCCTCCCTCACTTTAGTGATAGGTGTGCCTGCAACAGTAATACGCGGATATTTATAGTATTTTAATTATGTAAGCGAATATTAGCTGGTCTAGAATCTCTTAAGCACGATCATGGTCAATATTAAACATGCTATTAGTTGGACAGACGTGAGCTCGAAGACCGGCGAGATGCAAGATGTTGCAGGAGAATTTTTGGTGGCACATCTAGTGTCGAGGACATCAGCGTATGCCATACATGATATTACTGATCCTATGGCCGGGGCTACCATCATGCTACCATATGCAGTTCCGAACAATTTTTCGCCCCATATGGCCAAGACTACGACTGGGTACGCTGTGAATAGACCACCATAAACAATACCCATCAAAGAGCCTAATATTAGGATCTGGACTGCCGAAGGCGTAAAGAAGGACATGCTCAGACCAGTCAGCAGTAATTGCGCTACAAGTGAGAGGGAAAGTAGTGAAAAAAGTATCCATTTCGGCGAGATTGATTTTTGCCCTAAATAATCAGTGAGAAATCCTGAAAATAATCTTGTTAACGTGGAAAACACGGCGTAGGCTGAAAGTAATTGACTTGAAATTGGCGATGATCCCTGCAGCAAAAGATCGGTCAACGATCCCATATTTGCGACAAACATCTCGGATGGACCGAGCGATAGGATCATCGAAATTCCGAGAAACAACGCAACTGGATCTTTGAAGAACTTCTTTTGTTTCAGGTGTTCTTCTGCAGACTGAACAGGTAACAAGGGTTCGTTTTCTGCCAGTTCAGCGCGCCTTATACTTGAATGCTGATAAATTTTCAACATCGACACTATGCTTGTAGCAATCCAGGCGAAAAGACCTACGGCGGCATAAATGTAGGCAAACGTATTGAAGACAAGCCCCAAATTCAGAATTCTTGAGTTTCCACTCTCCATCCAGAAATAAGGTATACTCAACAGCTGAGAGCCCAATAGGGACGAAAGACCGTAGAAAGTAGTGGGCAAACTAATCGATAAAATTCTCTTGTTAGGATACAGTTTTGCGCAGGTTATCAAAGCGCTAAAATACAACGAGCTTGTGGAGATACCGATAACCGTGAAACAGAGCAGGATACAACGGAAGGTGTGCTCATTGGACAGCTCCGGATGATTGAAAATATATGCAACGTAGGAATAGCTTGGAATAAATCCGATTATACCGAGCGCACTCAACGTGATGGGACCATGAGTGTCTGCGACAAATCCCAGTATTGGCGGAGTCAAATACATGCCCAGATTACTCAAACTGGCCATCATGTTAATTTGCCAGGCGGAGTAATGCAAATGTTTTTCCCACGAGCTAGAATATAGGGAAATCATTACTATGAAACCTGATGAGACTGCGGACAACAGAGAAAAAATATACGCCACTTGTTTCGATGATTGCTTCGACAACACATGAGGTAACAATAGGCGTACGTGGTACGACAGATAATGCTCCAGCTGAGACAGAGCCATGGCTTACGTCCTTTGACCTCTGTATGTGGTTGTGTGCTTCAACTTGACAGGCGAATATCCAGCTACATTTCTAGAACGCGCTGTGCAAGCGAGGCTCGACCTAACAGATATTATTATTCCGTGCCAGCTTTCAATCCGCGACAAACTGCAACGCAAGCAAATTCGAAGGGATTTCATAGATAGTCATATATTCTTACGTAAATATCTAATTCCAAAGGGTCTGTGCAATTTCATTAAGACAGCCGTATTTCTTGTTCTTGTACTTATTATTTGTCACCGTGCCCCAATCCAGGGACTGGCCTTTCCTATTACTCTGAACCATGTTGTGATAGGTGCAGCGGCTCGACGTTGCGGAAGAGTACTGGTCAAACAGGCCTTTCATGAAGGATCTGACCTCGTCCCGATTGTAAGGCTGTCTGGGGCTTTTCTTCTTGTTGTTCTTGTTATTGCTATTATTACTGGTGTAGTCATTGCTGTTTTCATTAATCGATGCTATTGAGGAATTGGATGCAGAGTTGGACTGCGATAGCCCCTTGTCCACAGAAGAAGTTGGGGATGCAGAACCGGATCTCGATTTTTGTGCTTGCTGCTGCGACTGTTTTGACAAAGATCTTGCAGCAGCCTGTGCCCAACCAGTCAACTTTGTTCTCTGAACGTTAGCATTGGCATTTGTACTTGTGGTGGTGGTGGACGCCATCCTTGATCCAGGCAGATAAATACTTCACACCGTAAATACGCACAGGGGCAACAATTGTGGCCTTCGGCTATTCTTTGACCAGCAACTTCTGTAATGGTCAGATCGGCATTTTTCACTTATGCAATGCCTTATTTTTCCTAGAAGTGCACTGATGATGGCCATGGCCAGGGTAACATAGAGGTCTAACGTGACGTATCACGTGCCCGAAAAGGTACCCGATGTTCCCCACTGAGGCATGCCCCGGCGGGCGTTCCTTTCCTGGAAAACCCGGAGTCTCCCCGATTTTCTGTCCTCGTGCGCCAACCCCGGCGAGACCGGGACCAGGCCTATCTTGCCCCGGGAAGTGACAGACGATTGTGAACTTTCTCCTTGGCAGCGCCTCCCCAGTGTGACATCAACTCTCCGCACAGCAATGCAAAATATCGGAATTGGCCAGTTACCGCTCGCTAAACAAGCGCCCGTGTCGTTATAATTGCCGCTGTGAAGTAAGTCATCGACGTGTTATTTCGGGTTATAGGGGGACTAGATAACGCAGCGCATATGGGTATATAAAGGATCAAATTGAAGGTTAAGCCTTGATGTCCGCGCTTGGTTCGTTATGTGAAAAATATGTATTGTTTTTATATATATGCATATATACATATAATCTGAACGCAATGCCAACTTCAACTGGACAGCCGCTAAAGGAAGACTTTGATACCGATATAGTCACACTGCCCAGATTTTTGCTGGAGTCACAAAAATGCGCAAAGAACGCTACGGGAGAATTTACGCTGCTGCTGAGCGCGTTGCAATTTGCATTCAAGTTCATTTCGCACACCATTAGAAGAGCAGAACTAGTTCATTTGGTGGGGCTTGCGGGGAACTCTAACTCGACGGGCGACGAACAGAAAAAATTAGACGTCCTGGGCGACGAAATCTTCATCAATGCGATGAAATCAAGCGGGAATGTGAAGGTCCTTGTTTCCGAAGAGCAGGAGGATCTGATTTTGTTCCCCACCACATCCGGAACGTACGCAGTGTGCTGCGACCCCATCGATGGATCCTCTAATTTGGATGCGGGTGTTTCCGTTGGCACGATCGTTTCGATATTCAAACTGTTACCAGATTCAACAGGCACCATCAAAGACGTTCTAAGGTCAGGGTTGGAGATGGTTGGGGCGTGCTATGCCATGTACGGCTCTTCGACCCATCTGATGTTGACGACCGGTCAAGGCGTCGATGGGTTTACTCTGGATACGAGCATTGGTGAATTTATACTGGTCTATCCAGATTTGCAAATCCCCAGCCACAAAAACATATACTCCATCAACGAGGGGAACTCCTTCTACTGGAATTCTCTGATCAGGTCTTTCATTGAGGAATTGAAAAGACCTCACGAAACTGATAATAACAAGCCATATTCGGCCCGTTATGTCGGATCCATGGTCGCAGACGTTCACAGGACGTTTCTGTACGGTGGTCTTTTCGCGTACCCTGCCGATAATAAATTGCCTAGCGGTAAACTGAGATTGCTGTATGAGGCATTCCCAATGGCATTCCTTGTCGAACAAGCAGGTGGCATTGCTGTCAATGACGAAGGGAAAAGAATTCTCGAGATAATGCCAAACCACATTCATGACAGAACATCCATCTGGTTGGGATCTACAGTGGAGATCAATAGGTATTTAAGACATATCGGTAAACCAGAATTATAACAACTTCTATAATACTATTTAAACTCTTTGACACTCTCATGTATTCTCTCTGAGGTGTTTTCGCTTGAAATTGCTTCACTGAGATCGCTTTCACTGCTATTGTCTTGGTCAATGGTGTGCTCTGATTTTCTTCTTTCTAGTAACTTGACCTCTGGAGGAACATCAGTGTCTTTGAGATATGGAGAATAGCCCATTTTCTTCATTTCGCCTACCATTAAATCTCTGACATCTTCGCTAAATTTACCAATATCTTCTTTCTTCAAGTCTTTCGTTGGAATTGGCTCCAAAATTCTCACATTGATGCAACCTCTGTTGAATATTTTCCATTTGGGGTTCAGAAGAGTACTGGTGTTCGACACAACGACGGGAATAATGGGCACACCACCTTGTTGGGCCAAATGGAATGCACCTTTCTTGAATGGAAGCATAGTCAATTCGGTGGTGTACGATCTGGTACCTTCGGCGAAGATCCATAAAGCCCTCTTCTTCTTCTTCATTTTCTCCAAACCACGGTTCAAAACATCGACGCTCTTAGTTCTGTTGGACCTCTCCAAAAATAGGGTACCACTCAACGCCATGAACCAACCCAAAAATGGTGTATACTTTAATGATTTCTTGGCAGTAATTGTACATCCTTTAGGGAACACTCTTCCCAGCATGAAAATATCTAACGCACTTTGGTGATTGGCGATGATGATGAATGGTTTATTATCCAGGTAGTGTTCGTTCTCAACCTTGACATCGATCCCGAATACAATTGCCATGGCATAGTAAAAAAAACGCCCAGTAGTCCATTGTGCTAGATATTGTTTCCCAATCAGTGTACAGAATATCGATGCCAGCACACCGTATAATCCACCGGTACAGAGGACAAGGACGGCCAGAGCAGATCTTGTATAGTAAATCAAATTTCTTAACAAACACATTTCGGATCCAAGAATACCTGTAAAACTTATACTAATGCAATGAGCAATCGTCAAAATATGCCGAAAGATGGTATGTTTTCAACAATTTCTCACTTATATATTGAGATTCCGTTTCGGCCTTTCTCAGTAATCAACAAAAAGTTCGAGAAACCAGAAGATCTTGATGAAAAATATATAGAACGCTCAAGGGTTCAAAAAAATGGATGTTTTGGCCCATTGCCGCGTGTATCCATTGTCTAACGTAAGTCATAATTTTGCCACGCTCTCTTCTGGAAGTTCTGTTTTTACTAATATGCTATGTGATTGCTCAAGGGAAGCTATTTCCTTTTTTTTTAGTTCTATCATCCTGTTAAACAATTCGTTCACTTACCAGACAACATAATCAAGGGATCAAGATCATGTGAAGAAATAGGCTTTTTACATTTAATTGAACATGATTTTAAGCTTTCGACTTTCAAAAAACAATTGTTTCTAAATTCAAAGTCTAACGAAACAACTACGATACTGCTGATCGATGTAATATCGGGCTGGAAAGAGTTCGTGAACGAAAGCGAAAATAGCGAGCTCTTTGTCATGAATTCCATTTCGATACTGAATATGGATGGTTTATTGAATTTCCTACTGCATTTGAGTGAATCGCCTCAGGAGGCATTGAAGAGATGTCAGGTACGCGATACCTGCGATAAACAACTCGGCGGCATCATAATCGATAATATCTCCTATTATGCGCACGACGCAACTTCGTATAGCCTCCTAATCAAAATTCTAAAGTTACTGCGAGAAACCTTCGGATGCTGGGTCATGACCACAAGTTACGGGTTAGAATACTATAATGGCGTCGAGAATGCCACCTCGCCGCTATACAAGACTGGTTCACTAACAAGGTTGCCACTGAGCTATACCAATGAGATGGATGCAGTTTTAATAAGAGACACTGATTGTCTTGCAAGACTGTGCCCTATCTCAAGTCTTGCAATGTAAGCAACTAAATAGCTATTTAAAGACCCGATCGGCCTGAAAATTTGCAGGGCACAAAAGAGCTAAAATAAGGCATAATTTAACGTCATAACCGCCCGTCAAAGGAAGAGATTTCAGTGAGATACTCAGCATATTGCATTCTTGCGGCAGTGGATCATCTTTAACGGATCAACCTTGTTCAAGCTCATCGCATGCCATCGATTTTTATCAACATTGGAAAAAAAGAGTGAAAAAATAATGGTAGAGCCCAGTTTAAGATGAGCAAAGAAAAGAAGGCAGAATTGTAATGTCTGCAACCGCCGAAACTGGACCAGAATCTCAATCAAGACGCGGATCTTATGTCGCTATTGAATTTACTCCTGAAGTCTCACAACAATGTTTGAAGCAAGTTGAGTTTTATTTTTCAGATTTTAATCTGCCTTATGATAAATTCCTGCGTATGACCGCCGAAAAGAACGATGGTTGGGTCCCTATTACGACAATCGCCACATTCAACAGAATGAAAAGGTTCAGACCGGTAGATAAGGTCGTTGAATCATTGCGTTCATCCAAAGAAGTAGAAGTCTCAGAAGACGGTGAAAATGTCAGAAGAATCAAACCTTTAGATTTGGAAGGTGCCAGAAACGCTAAACTAGAACAAAACAAACGCACAGTAGCTGTTATGAACTTTGCTCACGAGAACGTATCCGATAAGATCGAATTGCAGGACAAATTGGAAGAATTTTTCAGTAAATTTGGCCAAATCAACCAATTACGTTTGAGAAAAGACCATGGAAGAAAATTCAATGGTACTGTTTTGGTTGAGTTCATGGATTTAAAGGACAGCGAGGCCTTCCTCAAGACCTACACCGGCGAGGACGCAGAAACACTCTCCTACGAAACTCGTAAGCTAGAAGTTTTTACAAAAAAGCAATTTGACCTACAACGGGAGGCCACAAGATCCAAGAACTTTAGCGGCTCTGGCCAAAAAGCAAGGTCTTTCACTGGTCACAGGAAAAATATGCCCAAACCCTCCCGCCGTCGCTCCAGTAGCAAGAAGGATTCGAAACCTGAAGTCGAACCCACCAAAATAGAAGAAAAATCTGTTGATACTAAAAAAGAGGAGCAGAATTAAACCTTCTATATATATGAATACGTAAACAAATAAAATTGGCAAAGTTTCATAAATTTTTTTTCCTGGCAGTTAAGGATAATTTTTTTTTTGGGTTGTACCACATACCATTTTCGCTTGGCATCGGCGCCGGTGTGGCATAATTCGCATCGGCAGCAAGGGCATATGATAGACCCGGTGTAATTGTTGTCATTTGGTCCAGAGATCTTCTTATCGTAGAGTAGTACGTGACTGCACTTGTCGCGTGTTTCCTCTGCCACGTTGTTGCTGTCATTTTTGTAGCTGGTTGTTGTTGCATTGGCGCAAATCTAGCTTTACCCGTTTGTAAGGAGTATGTAATTGAAAAGCTCGCCGAGTTGATTTCAATGGGCAGATCTGCTGTAGTGATTCTTGTTTCCGGATTGGGAGGCAATTTATCATTACCAGATGCCTTCTTCTCGCCGGCCATTCCCGAAAAAGAGAACCTATTCGAATAGTGAATGGTGAACCCGGCATCACTCAAGGCCATCACTTGAACATAGTACTCACCGTCGGTGCCAACGGTGTTTGGCACATTGAATGTTAAATCTAAATCTGTAATCTCATCCGCACCAAACGTTCCAAGCGAATACATTGCTTCTATACCTGAATTTGGACCAGATACTAATGTGAATATGTAAGTCTCGATGTCTTCTTCCGAAAACTCATCTTCAGTTACCAGCCACTGTATATTTAGGGAGGTGGAACCCTTTGATAAGTCGTAACTTGATCCCGGTTTTGGTTCTTGAATTTGAACGTCACATTGTATTTGAACCGCTAAAAGCGTAGCCAGAATGTGCCATATCAAAAGATGCATCTTTGCATGGCTTCTGCGTTACAAAGTCAACATAATATATCGACACAACCCATTTAATCTTCCATAAGATATATATGAGGGCAATTCTTCGTTCGCAAACATTTCTCGAAATATTTCTCTATTTATCTAATTTGTGTCGCTTTTTGATACCTATTACTGTCATGCAGCGCAGCGCAGTGTGCAAAGAAACAAGAGATCACCTGACAAAAACAGAGTCCATGATCCGCATGGAAACTATTTTCACGCGAAAGGAATTGGCTTTTTACTCCATTACAGACGAACATGTGATCATGGAGCACCCATTCACCAAACAATTCTCTTAATAGTCCGCTCATCGTTTAACGTTCCTTAAATGAAAATTTATATCGTTCAGTCTGGGCAAGCGCTCGTACAAGAAAATTCTAAACGAAATATTAAACGACTCTTCTCTGCGTAAGTGAAAAATGGTCTTACTTTTGATACCAGAATCAAGTATTGAGCAAGCAGTCTGAGCGATGGCACAAGCGTTCTTAAAATGATAAACCGTAACGGTTGAGCTGTACGATCCATCCGTTAAAATTCGTTTCGAATTCATAATGTAGGCTCATATTGTTTAAACGATCCTAAATTATATATATATATATATATATGAAAGGGTACCTCTTAGATTTACAACCGTTAATTTCGAGATTTTCTCCTTCTGTGGAAATAACCAATTAATCGTTAGGTTTTCGTAATGTCTGCAGTATTTGCTAACCAGACGTTGGTTGAACTGATTCGTGACACAACGTACTCACAAACTTTGAAAAATGTCTACAATTATCAGCCTCAATTGAACGTCTTTGAAACATACTGGGCCGCCTGGTATACGTACATGAACAATGATGTCTTAGCTACTGGTCTGATGTTTTTCCTATTGCATGAATTCATGTATTTCTTTAGATCTCTACCATGGTTCATCATTGACCAGATTCCATACTTTAGACAGTGGAAGATACAACCAACAAAGCTTCCAAGCATCAAGGAGCAAATGCATTGTCTCAAATCAGTTGTGTTATCTCATTTCTTGGTCGAAGCTATTCCAATCTGGACTTTCCACCCAATGTGTGAAAAGCTAGGTATCTCTGTTGAAGTTCCTTTCCCATCCCTGAAGAGAATGGGTTTGGAAATTGGTTTATTCTTCATCTTGGAGGATATGTGGCATTACTGGGCCCACAGATTATTTCACTACGGGGTCTTTTACAAATACATTCACAAGCAACATCACAGATATGCTGCACCATTCGGCTTATCAGCTGAATATGCTCATCCTGCAGAAACGATGTCTTTGGGTTTCGGTACAGTGGGTATGCCAATTCTATATGTTATCTACACCGGAAAATTGCATTTGTTCACACTTTGTGTATGGATCACATGTAGATTATTCCAAGCGGTTGATTCCCATTCCGGTTACGATTTCCCATGGTCATTGAATAAGTTCTTGCCGTTCTGGGCTGGTGCCGAACATCATGATTTACATCACCATTATTTCATTGGTAACTACGCTTCTTCATTCAGATGGTGGGATTTCTGTTTGGACACAGAAGCTGGCCCTGAAGCTAAGGCTGAAAGAGAAGAAAGAATGAAGATCAAGGCAGAAAACAACGCCAAGAAATCAAACTGAGATCTCTATATATATTAGAAATGCTATTTAACGTTATTATACAAAAAAATCATATTAAGCTACTCGCATATTTTCACGTCATTTGAAATCCGTACAAAATGTACTTACTTTAGAAGACTAGCCTACCCATCTTCTCGCAGATCTAAATAGTCTAATCCATGGGCCATATCCTTCCCATTCTTCGTATTTCTCACTTGGATACCACGAGTTTGCCTCTAGCCTAGAGACTCTTTCAGGATGAGGCATCATTGCTAGGACTCTACCATTTGGAGATTTAATACCTGCAATAGCACTCTCCGAACCATTTGGATTGAATGGATATGTTTGAGTAACGTTACCATAATTGTCAACATATCTGATTCCACCCAAACCTTGTTCTTCGAATGATTGATGCTGTTTCTTATTAACGAACTTAGCTCTTCCTTCACCGTGAGCCACAGCGACAGGTAATTTAGAGCCTACCATCCCATTCAAAAAGACACTTTCGTCTTTTGAGTCTTGGAAGACTTGGACCATACTGACACGTGCTTCGTATTGTTCGCTTGCATTTCTTTCAAAGCTTGGCCAGTTTTCGCAGCCTGGAATGATATCTTTTAATCTACTTAAAAACTGACAACCATTGCAAGCACCGAAAGCGAAGGTATCTTTTCTTTCCTGGAAAAATCTGACAAATTGAGAACGAACGCCTTCGTGATATAGAACAGATTTTGCCCAACCGGCACCTGCACCAAGGACATCACCATATGAGAACCCACCACATGCAGCAAATCCAACGAAATCATCCAAGTTAACTCTATTCTCCAAAAGATCTGTCATAGTAACATCAATTGAGTTGAAACCAGCCTGCTGGAAGCACCAGGCCATCTCCATTTGACCGTTAACACCTTGCTCTCTTAAAATGGCGACGTTTGGCCTTACTGAAGAGAGGCGTGCACCAATTTGTAGATCATCTGTTGGGTTATACGTCAATGAGAAATGTAACCCTGGGTCTTTATCATCTTTCAAGGCATGAAATTCTTCGGCGGCACTCTTTGGATTGTCTCTTAATTTTTGCATTTCAAAAGACGTCGAGCTCCATACCTGTTGTAGATCACCTCTAGTATTCTCGTACACGGTCTTACCTTCAGAATCAATAATCGCAATTACTTGGGAGTCGAATCTTGGCTGTCCGACGACCGAAACGTACTTATCAGTAACACCATGTCTTGCCAAAACTGATTTGAACTCTTCCATTTTAGATTGAGATACTTGGAAAACAGCACCCAACTCCTCGTTAAACATTGAAGTTAATAGTTCACCCTGCGGAGCATTCACAACAGCAGTCAGACCACATCTTGAAGCAAAAGCCATTTCCAATAGAGTAACAAGCAACCCCCCGTCAGATCTGTCGTGGTAAGCCAAAACAATGTCTGTTTTGTGCAATTCCAAGAGGGCTTCCAAAAACCCCTTCAAAACGAGATTATCACTAACGGTTGGTGATGTGTTTCCGACCTGGTTATAGACTTGTAATAAAGCGGAGCCACCTAGAGACGGCGTTTTGTTCAACGCTGCCAAGTCCACAAGGACAAGAACAGTGTCATCAAGATTTTTGTTCAACAGAGGTGTCCAGGTTTTGCTAGTATTATGGACTGGTGCGAATGCAGTTACGTCCAAAGATAACGGGGCAGTGACTTCTTTATCAGCCCATTTCATTTTCATGGACATCGAGTCCTTTCCGACTGGAATGGCTACCCCCAAGTCTGGACATAGATCCATACCCAAAGCCTGCACCGCTTCATACAATTTGGATCCCTCCCCACCATGAGACGCTGGAGACATCCAATTTGCTGATAATTTAACATGCTTCAAAGATTTAACATCGGCTGCAAATAAATTTAGCAAGGATTCTGCAACAGCCAATTTGGCTGACGCTGCTGCGGAAATTAGCGCGTTTGTTGGCCTTTCCCCCATGGCCAGAGCTTCACCAGTGGAGATGATTGAATCCCCATGAGATGTTGCAGTAACACCAACATCAGCCACTGGCACTTGCCAAGGACCAACAAACTGATCTCTATCAACTAAACCAGTGACAGTTCTGTCACCGATTGTGATCAAAAATGACTTGGACCCAACAGTAGGTAATCTCAACACTCTTTCAATAGCATCTTCAAGCGATGGAACTACAGTTAAGTCGGCATCTGGCAATTGTAATTCTTCTGTCTTGGCCTCCCTAGACATCTTTGGTGGTTTACCGAATAAGATGGACATATCGAGATCAATTGGAGTGGTGTTTAAAAGAGGATCATCAACTATTAATCTTTCTTCGGCAGTGGCGATACCTACAACTGCATATGGGGCTCTCTCTCTATCACATATTTCTTCGAAAAGTGTAAGGTCTTTTGGCGCAACACCCAGTACATAACGTTCCTGAGATTCATTACACCAAATTTCCATCGGAGACATACCAGGTTCTAAAGACAAAACTTTTCTGATATTGAACTTGGCACCCAAATTGTTATCGTGAACCAGTTCTGGTAAAGCGTTAGATAAACCACCAGCACCGACATCGTGAATTGATTGAATTGGACTGTTTTCACCAAGAGCAACACATGCATCAATTACTTGTTGGCAACGGCGTTCCATTTCCGGATTGCCTCTCTGAACAGATGCGAAATCTAAATCAGCGGAACCTTCACCGGCTGCAATTGATGAGGCGGCACCACCTCCAAGACCAATTAACATAGATTGCCCACCTAAGACAATAATTTGTGAACCGGGAGTGATTGGCTTATCCTTCAGAACAAATTGTGGTCTCACGGTACCGAATCCTCCCGCAAGCATAATTGGCTTGTGGAAACCTCTGATTTCTTCTTCGCCGCGGGCGTTCGTGACCTTTGTAGTTAATGTTCTAAAGAAACCATTGATACATGGTCTGCCAAATTCATTGTTGAAAGCGGCAGATCCCAATGGGCCCTCAATCATTATGTCTAACGCTGAGGCTATATGCGCAGGCTTACCAATATCTAGTTCCCATGGTTGTTTGTGCCCTGGAATTAACAAATCACTGACAGAAAATCCACTTAAACCACATTTCGATTTAGAACCTCTTCCGGTGGCACCTTCATCTCTTATCTCACCTCCAGAGCCGGTAGACGCGCCTGGGAATGGCGACACTGCTGTTGGATGATTATGTGTTTCAACTTTGATAAGCATTGGGACGTTCTCTTTCAATGACGTCCATTTCTTAGTAGCGGAATCTGGTGTGAAGAAAAAAGCCTCGTTACCAGTATCTACAACAGCTGCATTGTCAGAGTACGCGCTCAACGTGAAGTCAGGTGCTAACTTGTGAGTATTTCTAATCATTTGAAATAAAGTTAAATTCTTCTTTAGACCATCAATAGTCCAGTCGGCATTGAAAATCTTGTGACGACAATGCTCAGAATTAACTTGGGCAAACATGAATAGCTCCACATCTGTTGGATCTCTTTTCAGTATATCTACAAACGCTTTAATAAGATACTCAATTTCACCTTTATCCAAAGCCAACCCTAGCTCAGTGTTGGCCTTATTTAAAGCTTCATTTGCTGTAGAATCTGATGCGTTAGATACCAAAGGAATGTGAACTAGAGGCCTTGGGGAATCATGGGTAAAAAGATCATCAGAGGTTGGTGGCTTATCCAAATACAAATGCTGGGTCATTCTATCAAAAATGGGCTTCAATGAATCATCATTCAAATTTTCGAGTAATGGGAACCCTGGCACAGTCTTGATCAAAAGGGTCATTCCTCTTTCGATACGTTCGACCTTTTCATCTAACCCACAAACAGTACTAATGTTGGTAGCTTTTGAGGACCAAGGCGAAATTGTACCTGCTCTGGGCACAATCCTAACCAAATAGGTGTCTTTCTCAATCGCGGAACCGGCAACATCTTTTGTAACGTATTCATACAAGGACTTGGATAAAGAATCGCCTTCCACATCCAAAGCATCGTCATAAGTTAGCAAGGCTTGTAGTAGCTTTGAATCTTTTTCAGAAAATTCCTCTGTCTTTGCGTCAATATAATGAACAAAGCATGAACGCACCTCGGTAATGATGGACGTGCTATTAGTGTATTCCTCGATACCTTTCACAAGAGTGTCCACTCTAAATGGGGGCAACGCATTGGGCCCAACCAATATCTTAACAGCCATTACTAGAAGTTAAATGAGTAAACTTTGGGTCAGCAAAACAAAGAACACTGATAAATAGTTTGATATAAGCCTGACTGAATAAATCCACAAACTTTTCAAACGAAGATGTTAACGTGCGTTCACAAATCCCAACAAACTCGATGAGATGTATGGAGATAAGCCGAAGAAAACACTGCAAATAAGTATCGGGTAACAAGAGTGAATATACAAAGTATGAATAACAAGATAAGTTAATTAAACCAGTTTTTAATTTTTTTATTGCCCAAATTGATAAGAAGAAAAGATTTGTCAGTATAAATTGATGTTTCTTAAAACTCTTTATATATTCAAGAAACAGTAGAATCGTCGGTACGATCGCCAACTAGGCTAGTAGCGTGAATCATAATGTGGAATTGAGTATTCTGTAGGACAATTTATTGATAAAGTTAATTACTTCGATAATGTAATTTGACTCTTGTCTCCACCCAGTCATTTTGAAAATTTTTCTGAAAAATGAAAAATTTCATCTCATCGCATCTCGTAATTAACAAAGGTTGGAATTTTCAAGAACCCTTTAAGCAGATCAAATAACGATTGGACTGCAAATCAGATATAGAATGTCTCAAAAAGCTCTCAAGGTGACAAAGAAGGTCAAGGACCCACGTCGTGTGACAAAGTTACAGAAAAATTTACGTAAGGGGGCACCGTTACAGATCAAATCCAAAAAAAAGTCTCTTCACCATCTTAAGAAACTGAACAAGACAGCTTCACTTACAGCGTCTACAGAGAGACTTATAGCCAGTAAAGTGGGTCACCTAGAAATCTTGAAGGGTACAAGAAGGGAACTGGCAAAAGAGAAAGATAAAGTGACAAATAAGAACTAGCTGAACGGGCCAAAATTATTAGCATGCCCAACTATTTATAGATTCATGTGTACAGTAGATTTAAATGTTATAATGCATTAGGAAAGGTGTATTTTTTCGATCAGGGAGAGAGCTTCGTCTCACCTTATCTCTGGTATGGCCACAACCAATTCAGTATGATATTTTGCACAAATGAGTACAGTTGTGAGCTTATCCAGTAGAGAGATAGAAGCAGCGGAGCCTGTGAAGATATGCCCATCATGAATACACAACTGAGCCTTGAAATGTTCAGAATACTTTTCACACTTTGTGACATTCTTGAATACTTATCGGTAGCGACCTTTATCCCGGCACCAGAGGTTGCTGTGCTCGCCATCATCCTACCGTTATACTCGACGTTCGTTAATGACAAAGTTCCTAGGATCAATGGTATCAACATCGGGAGAGAATCTAGAGAGAGACTTAGATCGAGTGCAGATGGGATCACTTCACTTACCCAATGAAAGTTATTAGTTTCAATCAACTGTTTACCTGTTAACTCTCTAATTCCCATTGATAAGGTCACCCAGAGCGGTATCTGCACTATTGGAAGTACAATGTTTTTCCACATTTGAACATTATATTTGTTGAATAGTCTTTTTTGCCTATTCCTAGTCTCTTTAACCGCTAGTAAAGTTATCTGCTGCGGAGTTAAACTATTTTCGCGATTCGCACTTGTACTAGATACTTCACTTGTCGTGCTTCCCGATGCTGTTATGGAATCATTGCTCGGGTTTGTGGCTGTAGCTGCTGCTAATCGTAATTTCGTAACCGGTGTAATCGACTGAACTAGTTTCCTCAGTTCCTGCTGTCTCACGATTCTTTTCCGTTGCCATATGCTCAATGGCAATGTGATGAAAGTTCTCAAAGTAACGGTTGCCAGTGGCACCAAAATTAGCCAAGGGAGCCCAGAAGAATTATGTAGGTTCATTAATAGATCGGCGACATTATGAAAAATGGAAATATGCCTCTTGCCCCAGCTTTGCTGTGCAGGCGCGTGTTGCAGTCTAGGATGGGTTTTTGGCAAAAAGGTCCTCGAGCAGACAATTCTAGCGCCGATTATCATCTTGTTGCCAGTGTCCTTTTGGATGTATCTTCGTCCTAAAGATAACGTAACAACTCTAGAAAAATTGTTTTACCTAAAATTTATGTGAAAAAAGATGTGATTTCATATCCAATAATACTTTATACTTTTGTTCACGTATTTATTTTTTAAATGCTATAGAAGAGGCAAACTAATTTACAATTGTGCCATATTGACTTACTCAACTTGACTTCCGTCCCTTGGCTTGTAGTATGGCAACAGGTCGATAACCTCGGCAGGTAGTCTACCATCCACCTTAATGGCGTACATTCCCGCAATATATCGATCAACGCTTAACCACTTGGCTACCCAGGACTTCCCGGGTTTACACATGCCAACAAGTCCTTCAAAGGATGGCGAAGTACATTCTATTATCGACACGCCCGCCTCTTCAAAAATCGCTTGACAATTCGGGCACCCCCCATTGGCAAATTCATTGGCAGAAAGAACTATTCCACATAGCATGCACGCTCTTTCACTCGACATTGTAGCCTCACTTCAAAAATCCCAATCTACGTGCCTTATATGCGCTCTCTTGTCTTTATCCATTTCAATAACTAGCTCTTGAAGTAGATGTTAAAATGATTCTGATTTGAGAGTTGTGCGGGTAACTTCATGTCATTTCACAATTGTGATAATAGTAAGCAACACTCTTGCAGCAACTTGGATAACTTTGGTTGAGATCTAAGTCGATTGGTCCAAACGATCTTCATATTTACAAGTTTCATCGCTAGTGACATTGAATACTCGGAAATACTAAGAAACGCCTGAACATATTCTTGTCAAGATTCTAAAATGGTTGATTACAATAGTGAAGTAAAGAAATTGCTTGCTGCCCATAAGTTCCTACTTTTCTCGGCCTCGTGGTGCCCAGACTGCAGATATGCCAACTCTGTCTTCAAGAAGCTAGGTGTGTTGGGTCAAATCCATGACTTCGACATCGGCGCGTTGCCTTCTAAGGAGCAGCAAGAGTGGAGGAGCGCTTTCCAAAAAGTTACCGGCAGTAGAAATCTACCAACATTGTATGTCGATGGATCATTTTGGGGTACGGAGGACCAGCTGCACAGGCTTGAAAGCACGGATGCCTTAGAAAAGGAATTCTCTAATATTGGTTTATTAAGGTAAGTCATCGTGAATGATCTACGTAATTATTTAAGTTACTATTTTTTGATGTAATAATATCCGCCCTTCTCTTCCATGTCAGTGTGCACAAATTGCGGTATTTCTACACCCCTGTCGGTGTCATACAGAATGATACCGTTTCCTAGTGCGTGCTTCTTTTCATTTCTCTTGTAGAAATACAATACAACAAATGTCCAGAGACCATAAACGATACCGAAAATCATACTTACCGTATAACCCGTTCTAAATTTCGGTGATTCAATGGTTTGCCAAGCCAAAGCAGGTATCCATGCGTAAGTAGATTGCGAAAACGAATAAATGGCAATCCACGTCACTGCTTTAATTTGAGGATCAAATCTTAGAAAGTCATTGATAAATGACCATAAACATGGTGACGCACTAACACTAAAATACGTGGTCAAAAATGCGAACCACTTAGCCGAGCTCGAAACGTTCCACTTTATTAAAATAGCACATGAGATAGTATTCATAATGGCGGCAAACACCATAAATACCCATTTACAGCGGAACAAGTCTGCGCCAAACGCGCAAAAGAAAACGTATGCAAAGCCTAAGCACGCCGGGAGAACACTTAAATTATTGATGTGAATGATAGAATAGTCGGGATTTGACTTCAACCACAGAGAATAAGAACCACTAAATGCAGTCATGTTATTCCAAGAGCAAGTATCAAAGACGACGAGGACCCAAAAAGCCGGTGTGCAGAAAACTTTCTTCCAAATGCTCAGATCCCATAAAGGCTTTAATTTGGATTTATCAACATAATCCTTGATCTGGTTTCTTTTATTTCTAGCACGAGCGATTCTAATCTCCTCATCGGTTAAGAACAACGAATAACATCTGGATGGGATTCCCGGTATTATGAAAAATCCCAGAATGGCAGTAGGCAAAGAGATGGCAATAGCATCGATAAGGAACATCCACCTCCATCCTGCTAAACCATGGACACCGTTTAAGCTTTTGAAGATACGCGCCTGTAATAGCCCAGACGTGACGCCGCCTAATAATTGACCGCAGAAAAACAAGCAAACTCTTGAACTTATCTCATCCGGCGCATACCAGCAGCCGAGTATGTATTGTGATACAGGATAATAAGCTGCACCAAAAGCACTCAAAATGAATCTATATGCTCTTAGCTCTCCTAAGGATTGAGCCCTGTAACAAGCGAATGTAAACCAAGTCCAACCGAGATCCATAATTGGTAAAATTATGTGAGCAGGGAACCGGGGGAGCATGTACATGAACGGTAATTGAAAGACGATTGCACCGACATTCGCAATTGTGGAAGTGTAGATATAATCATTACCCTTCATGTCCAAGTCTTCTTTCATGTTAGATATGTAGGCACTGGTATAGTTATTCGAATCTACCGACTTGGACCAACATAAGATTAAAAAGTAGAATGCGATCACAATATCTAACTTGTACAGTAACCTTCTTTCTGCCTTTGTCTGGGTTGAATGGTTGGGATACAGAAATTCATACCATTTACGGGACATTTTGTATTCTTTATTCAGCCTATACTCATATTCATCGAAATATTTGTACCATTTGCGTCCCGCCTCGTTTCTCAGTTCGTATGGCATGTCGTCCCTCAACCCATTTGGTTGTTCTGTGGATGAGAGGCGGTCACTTATTGTCACTTCACCATCATTTTTCTTACTCTCAGGGATCACTTTTGTTTCAACAGACAACGAATCATCGGATCTATCACTCTCATCGCAAGGCAACTCCTCAGGCAAAATCCTTAAATGAGGGATGTATTTTCTAAAGCCAGTGCGCCCTGTGGACCCCATGCTTTTTACTTTAGGATATGCTTGTAACGTTTCCTTCGTGGATGAAATCAGTGGGAGAAGAAACAAGTTTATCTATTTCACCCTCTCTTATATATTAATCAACCTACAAATATGTCCCATTTGATGAAATTCAACATCTTTATTCTCCTGCCTCGAGCACAATCATCATTCATACATCAGAGTTTTTTCTTTTTCATCTTCCACCGCATCTATTGAAATTTCAGTCAACGCGAGTCATGATCAAATGATTCAATCAAGAAAAGCGGCTTTGCACACATTTTCTTCATATTAAGCCCATCTAAGCAGTATCCGCTCCTGCAGCTCCGCAAATCCAGAGCACCGTATCGGTAGAGCAGCATTAGAAAGACTCATGTATTGGTCACATTCAGATGATGGCTTTTTAGTTTTTGAGTCATTGTCTCGCTGATCCTTTTTGAAGCTAATGGCTTTCCTAATTATTCCCCTTCAAGAAAAAGCTGCTACCGCCCCCCACCAATGCTGCAAAGAGTTTTCAACATTTAAAATGTTGCTTAAAGCAAATGCCTCACAAGTTACGCGACAAATTCTTTTCAAGTCATGCTCTCCTTAACGCCAAAAGTTTGACAACTACGCCGGAGGGCATAGAACTGATTCTAATACTGAGTTTGAGGGTGGGGGCGTATTTCATGCGCTTTTCCTGTTATCCACCAAAACACCATTACATGTCAATGGCAGAGAGTAGTCTCGCTATGTTATGAGCTCACATTAAATTGATAACCGCCATAGCTGATCAGGGTAACAATTGCATGCCGGGCTCCTTTTAAAAAGCGGATGAAAAATTTTCCACTTCTATTCCAAATTGCAAGACTATTGAAAAAAGACAATCCAGTGAATTTTATTTGTATGTGGTCGGGTGTCAATAGAGATCGTAGATTGCTGACATATTGACTAGGTTGGAGAGTTGCTCATTTCAAACCCTCTTTCTATTGGACACCGTCTCAACTAAGGAGGAAGAGAATCAAGTTGCAAGAATCAAATGTATCTGTGCTCTTTTGCATGACAAGGATGAAAAGTAGGTATTCGATGGTTCGGTTGAACTTGAATATTCTTACACGAGCATAGACTTTGATACCCTTTAGCAGCTTTACCCTTCGTATGAAGAAGGGTGGACCTTAAAATCCTGTAGACAGTTCTACGGGATACCTTTTGGTCTGTCAGGTTTTCTTTGAAATGAGCGCCCTCAACTGACTCTTCAATTGGATTTTTGCGTCTTGTACTAACGTTTTTGGCTGTATTAGTTTGAACTATAATGACTCGTTCTTCCGTTTTAGCTGATGCTCTGCAAACTATCAACAACGCCGAGAAGACTGGTAAACGTCAAGTTATAATCAGACCATCTTCAAAGGTAATTGTTAAATTTTTACAAGTTATGCAAAGACATGGTATGTTCAACGTTTGTTTGTTTGCCTCCATTTTGATTCAATTTGAAATCCCGGGCTGATAACTAGATGGTTTGTCGGATAGTATTTTTACTCTTAGTCTCATGCTGTTTTTTAAGTGTCCGGGATATCGAATTTATGTGGAATTGCTTCTTACACGGTTTGAATTGTAATGACTTGTTCATTAATAGGTGTTCTAAACCGTTTACTTTTCCTCAACAGTCTTAAAGATATTTTCAAATTGAATCAAAATGTTGGAACTTTCTTCTCAAATTAAAATTCCTTTAGGTTTTTTTTACTAACAATTGGAAAGGCTATATCGGTGAATTCGAATATATTGATGATCATAGATCTGGTAAACTAGTTGTTCAACTAAACGGTAGATTGAACAAATGTGGCGTTATCTCTCCAAGATTCAACGTCAAAATTGGAAATATCGAGAAATGGACTGAGAACTTGTTGCCAGCAAGACAATTTGGTTATGTCATTTTAACCACGTCTGCTGGAATCATGGATCATGAAGAAGCAAGAAGAAAGCATGTTTCCGGTAAAATTCTAGGTTTCGTTTACTAAATAGTTTCAGTTGTACTTAAAAAATCTTCTTAAATTTTACGAATGCCCTAAATCATAGGGACAAGAGTATAGAAGTACTATGAAAAGCCCTTCAAAGGTTTGAATTTCATATATCTCAAAATATGAAAATTTCAAACGCTAGCTAAGCGGCAGATGAACCATGTCGTCCGTCGTTCCGCAGCTAGTTACAGATTTCCGTGATAATCAAACTGGCAGTTTAGGAGCAAAAATTTTGCAAGAGAACGCCATTCAATTACCACCCTCCTTTTATTTAGATGAAATACCAAATAGTTTAGATGGAGGAGGCAGACGATTGCCGTTGACACCCCGGGGGCTTCCTTGATCTGAGAATGCTTGTTCGCTACCGTTACTATTAGAGCTGCTTGAATTTGTGAGATTCGAGGTTGATGCATTTGTGCCTGCTGGCATAGTAAATGGCGGTGGGCTATTTATTATGGTTGAGATATTCCCATAAGGCCCGCCGTATGAGGTGGAAAATGTTTGACTTCCCTTAGCATTTTGAGGAATTGTCTTTGGTGATACGGGTTCAGGTCCATATGAATAAGCATGACTATTACTTCCGGTTCCACCGAAGTTTGCGCTACCTATGCTATTTTGGTTGGTATTGCTGTTATCTGCCAAGCCCGCGTTAGTCTGAGGAGGCTGTTGTTGGTATGTAAACTGATATTGGTACTGATTTTGACTTGGCACAGTGGTTGGCGATTGCAAAGAATAGTCAAGTTGATTTCTACTCATCAAAGACTGATCCAAACTTGCTCTTCGCATGGAATTGATATTAAGTGGTGGCAATATGATATTTGCGTTTCTAAAATTGGAAGAATCACAACTGTTGGAGTTTGTCATGCTAGTACTTTGTAAAGCGAGTTCGTCTGTCACAGCTGTGGGTGAACTGATAGAAGTTGGCCTTGCAGGAGTTGGTGACAGTGTCCATCCATGAGTAGTTTGCCAAGTATCAGTCAAAAGTCCCGTAGGTGGGGGCATCGTTTCTTCAGCAATATCCAAAGTTCGGTGGCGAGCCTCTAGGGACATTTCCATCAACCTCACTTTCATATTATGCCTCAAGTTTGGCAATTTCAGCAGGAGCCCAACAATAACGTGTTCCTTTAAATGCGTTATAATCAACTGGGTCAATTGATAATAACCAATGAAAGTCAATGACTTATTATCTAAGATGTTTTCCATTGAATTTTTCTGACTATTTTCATTTAGTATAAAATCATTTATAAAATGATCAATGGCATATATTTCGGTATCAAAATGCTTTAGGATGGTGTATCGCTCGTAAGTAAAGAGCAGCTGAATCGACATGTTTGATAAAAGCTTGAAAATGCGATTCGGATGCTGCTTGAGATTGTTGATAGACAGTTCGAATTCGAAAATTTTCAGTAAAAATATAACAACATCAGTAATCAGTGAAATATACCTCGAACTTATGTGAGGCTGTTGATGCCGCTGCTGCTGCTGCACTAGAGATAGAATAGGTATAGCACATATGCTCAAATTCTCATTAATCAACGACAAGTCGATTGGCGCAATGGTATCCATAAACCAAACTTGATTATTATTTATCCGGTCCATGAACTCAAACCAAATCGTTTCTAGCAACAACCAATGACTTTCAGACTGAATCGGCGTCGCCAGCTTGGCAATGGAATGTTTGAACATCTCCGGCAATTGCAGCTGCGGCAGCTGCGGCAGTCGCTGCTGGCTAAGCTGATAGTAATGGTCGTTTATCAACAGCAGCGCGTTGTGGAACTCTGATTTACTTCTCAGAATATGCGATTTTTTTAGTCTTCCGTAAAATAACCAATGACAGTAAACAAGACTAGAGAGATAATCCGCGATTCGTAGTGGCAACGCCTTGTAGTGGCTCAGATTCGTGAGCAGGCTCCTCAGGCTGTCGAGGTCATCAACCTTGAAACTCAAAGTCTTCTCAAAGATCAAAACCGAAAGATCGTTGCATTGCCTTGATACGCGCAAGAGCTGCACCCATGTATCAAAGATCAACCAGTGGTGGTCCGGTAGAACCCTTGCATCGAGGTAGATGCGCTGGAACTTGTTGAAAAACTGTTCCATATTAGGCGGAGTCGCATCGTGAATCAGCAGAGCATGCGCCATAACACTCAATGCAATGATATCGTTAACGTTGGAGCATCCGATCTGCCAAATCTGAGTGCCCAGCATCTCATCTTCAAACGAGCCCAAACAAATAACCGCGAGTACGACGCCGTTATCTGTCTCCTGCACGGCGCGTGCCCACTCGTCGTCGGAAGCTAGTTGCCTCATACCTACGCCGTAATAATAGCGTACGCGCTCGATGTCAATCCCTGCGGTGCCAGAGTAATTTCTGAACAAATCGCGCATGGTAAAGCACTGGTCGTCATCGAGGTGCGAGGGATCACTACTGAGCCGTCTCTTCGCATGCCGCGACGTCGGCGGCACTCCCAGAGTGTCATTGTTGACTCTGATCATGGAATTGACCAGCAATTCCATGTAGATATCGTTCTTATTACCTTCGTCGCTACCGCCGCTGCCGCTGCCGCTACCCCCAGCCTGCAGCTCTTCTTCCTGCTGCGTCTTCCTCTTCAATAACAGCAGATCTCTGTGGACAGTTCGTATGTGCCGCTGCAAAAGATCCCGCCGAACAAACGAGTGGCGGCATACTTTGCATTCAAACGGCTTGACACCTGTGTGCGATCGTTCGTGTCTTGCCTTGTGTTCCGAGCGCGAGAAAGCCTTTGAGCAAAACGAACAAAGGTATTTCTTTTGACCGCTAGCCATTGGCAAATGTTTTAAGTGCTCTTCCGCCGATCCGTGAAGATGTAAGGACGCACAACCCTCCTAACCCGAAGTCCTTAGAAGAATAGTCAATCTTTTATATACCAATATCCCCTCTCCCCACCCCCTCAACTTCAAGGTGCTAGCCAATGAAATGATCGGCCGGGAAAATCATAGCTTGCTCAGCAATATGAGCGGGGTAAAGGCGCTGCTTTTGTCCTTGCGGCTTGATGTCAGACGTTCCCAAAAAGTCAGGTAATTTTTCCGGGCATTGGAAATTACCAGTAGGGCCCCGCATCAACCTCGCCGGTCTACTGCGTCCCCGCCACTTCGGCACTGCAGCTACCCAACTATCAGCGGGTGGTCGCGTGGGTTGCTCCTAAGACATTCTCTGGACATTTTCCGATGCCGGGGGCGCCGCCGCACCTTTTGGTTGCGGCACACAGACATTTACCGGCCCCGACTTGCAAAACAAAAAAAAAAAACAAAAATAGCGGGGGTCCATACGTCCGAGCGCAATGCATGACACAATGTAGCAAATCAACGAGGGGAATATGCAGGGTATTCCTGCATGGTTTGTTCATATGAGGGGACTTGGCACCAGTCGTTTGGCGCTTCGCTGCTGGGAGGGACTTCGCTGATATCTGGGGGTATTGTGTCCCGCCCGCCCTCTCCCGGAAGGGAGGGTTCTTCGCTAGGGGGGTGCGGGCAAAAGTAGTCTGCGACATCTCTTCGCGCGTGGCCAGAGAGGTGGGGCGACACAGGAGCGGATCTTGTTACTGCGTTGTTGACTAAGCAGTCTTTCAACCTATCTTTGTAGTTTGGCGGCGGCAGCGCAAGGGTTAAAGGGGACGGAGAAGGCGCCCTTGTGGCATCCAGAGGGCTACTGGGCGTTTCAAAGAGATCCACAAACTCGTTCGGCCTGAAGTGTATGTTACCGTTGGTGTTGTCAAAGAGCACAAGTCTTCCTTGCATCTTCACGTCTGGCGACACGTAGAGCAGGACCGGGAGATTCGCCTTGATCTCCAGCGTTTTGTTTTCGTTTACATGTCTCAGCATGATCTGTATCGATATTTTGTGCTTCACGTGGATCAGGCCTGTGGCCGAGTCCATGTCTTGCGTGATTTTTTTCAAGTTGTGGGGCAATTGGAACAAAGAGCTTATTGCAGTATTTCCGAGCAGAAAGTTGTCCTCCACATTGGGAAGCTCGCCAAATTCACTCATAGATTGCTTGTTTGTGATGATTTGGTCTTCGTACATATTACCGTCCGCGTCCCGGATGACGAAGAACTGCACCAGAGACCCGGTAATTTTGTCCAAACGATACCCCTTCTTGAATGGAAATAGCTCGATGTTTATCGGAGTGGCACCGCCGATCGGAATTGCCTTGCTGGGCAAACTTATCTTGTACTGTAGTTTATCGACATAGGTGTTGCCCACAGTCACGTCCTGCTGTAAGGACAGGTGGTCCATGGTCAGAGTCCGGAAAATTCGCAGATACTTGTAGATGGTGAAGCCATGATGGTGGAAATTGAAGGTCTTGGGCCGATCGATTACCGCTTCAAAATGGTACAGGATACTCCCGCTCTGTAATCCCTCCACGGTGTCCGGTATATCTTGAGGCAGCATGATATCAAAGGGCAGCTCGTAATTACCCTTATGTAGATGGAAAAGGTACGAAGTCTCGGGGTCCAGCTTGTCGAAGGGTGTCCCGTTGAAGCCATCGATTGGTGATTCCATCACCTGGGTTGTGTAGGACTTTTTCTTCATTAATCTGTTGACAACAGGGCTTGAAAGTGACCTCATCGTGCTGTTCAACTGCTGCTGCTTATCACCGTTATTGAGTAGCTCGCCGTGGGCGGTAACCAGTAGATTATTCCAATTAGTTTCGAATATAACTTTTCGGTCTTTCACTATGTTAGTAACACCACTGCCGTGATCCAACTGCAGGAAGTCGAGCTTGAATTTACCAATCAGCTTCAGCGTAATTCTCTTAACCACCTGATCCTCATTTACTGAGAGGACCAGGTTACCCTTTAAGTGAAATTGCGGTGACTCCAGTTGAGATTCTTTAATTAGAATTAAATCCTTGTAAGGCGAGTCCACTCGAACATCAAAATAAACTATAGGTGTCTTGGCATGCATAGGATTGATACCTCCGCCATGTAAATAAGATTTTGGACCAAACATGGCGATGCTTCTCCCTTCGCTTTTCCTAAGTTCACTCTTTGGCAGATCTCTCGATTTATCGATGCATGCGTTGAAAAATAGCGGAACGAGACAAGGTCCTTCCTTACAAAATCAATACATGAACAAAAGAAAATGATATACCCACAAAAATGGGTTCAATCTTCAAGAATATTAACGCATTACCGGACGAAATATGGATTGAAATCTCGCAACATTTGACTACTCAGGATTTGTTTCGATTGAGAAGTTGCTGTAAGAAACTAAATGAAAAGATCTGTTCAAGGGCGATTTGGAGACCTATCTGCTACCAGAGCTGGCTACAGCATCAGAACAATGACCCATTCATTAACGGCTCTTCCGATGAAGACGAGTATTGGCAATCGTCAAATAGGGATTGGTTTGCGTACTTCCGGCTCAGAAACAGAGTCGATAACCACATAATGAACAGACTACGGAGTCTCACACAAGAGACCGACTGTGACATGTATTGGGTCAAGTTTCAATCGTTGCTAAGGTTCAAGAAGTTCCAAATCATACCATTACTTCACAGAATTGTAAATAAAGAATACCGTAGTGACGAAGTCCGGTTTGATCTCATCACGCATTGCCAAAAAATACTAATATCCTATAGGCACGAATATGTTTTGGATCTACTCTCGAACAGCTGCCAGGACCTAGAATTTGTTCACAACGCAGAAGAATCTGTTTTCTTGAGGTTGGCCGCGATGGATCAATCGTTTGATAAGTTGTTGCATTATCGAAGACAGGTATTCGAAAAGATTCACTTATTGATAAAAAAAGACTTCGGTTATTGTTTAAACGATTTCCTGGATTTGCCTACTACCTTACGTGTCGACAAACTCATCTGCTATCTGATCAAAGTACTGAATCCTTTTGGTAATGACAGACATTTATTTTTAGAGGATTTCATCATATTAAGAGTTTATGCTGGCGAAATTAAGGGGCACCCGTTATTGTTATTATCAATAATACAGGCTCTAGCAGCAAAATATGAAGTAGAAACAATTTTGTGTGCCTCTTATTTAATAATTCGTGATGATCGCCTAAAAGATCGCGAGGCTTATTTGACAATTTCATCTACTGGTAAACCTAAAATTTTCACTAGGGGGCGATTAATTCACTCGTTGAAACACATCGTTGGCTCTAGTGACTACATCATACAGAATGAGATTCTGCCCACTATTTTGCAGCCCTTGAAATTCAAAGAGCTTATTTCAACCATTTTTAAAGAGTTGCTGCCCCTCTATAGCAAATCGAAATGGTACACGGTAAGCCCAAAAACTATAGAATCAGCTCGCCTTATATTTCCGCACAGTATACAGCCGATGTCAATAGACGTAGTGAATTATTTCCTTTGTGTTCACAAGGCGATTGAAATAAGTCTTAAACATGAATTGCAGATATCCACCCTGTATACAATAACACACAGGGAAGTGTTTCGATTGGTCTCAAGATTATACCCAGGTGACTTGAAAAGTATCAAGTCACACTTACAACGTGACTGCGAGTCATTCGTGGAACCATTTCTCCCCTATGAGGATTGGCTCCATCAGTTACATAATATTACTCTAGAAACGATGGACGGAATCGGTATGTTTGTCGTTTCCTCAAGGGATTTACAACTGATGTGCATAGTTGGAACGAGGGAGTTTGGAAATCAGCACACTTATTACACCTTAATGAATGCTCTGGGAGAGTTTTACGTCGAAGTAGACGAAAATGTGGAGCCCTGCGATTGGGAATGCAACGAGGATCTCATAAATGATTTCATCAAAATGGCAACACATTCAGATCTTGGAATGGTTTTTTCTAGCGTTGACAAAGAGTCCCAACGACTCAAAGTGAACGCCATGGTGCGGGACATAATTGATAAAAAGGGACGAGAGGCTAGCGCCGTTAATTAAAGTATCTCAAAGGGTACAACATAAATAGCTATAATTATTCACATCTGCGTCTTTTTTTTTTCCTTTGCCGCTCAAGGCTTGAGACTCGCAGCATAATCAGAGTATTCGAAGTCACACAAGCTATCAATTAAAATTTTTCGATGGCAGTAGTTCAACTTTCAAACTGACTACAGAGACCAGCGGTATGATTATGCTGCCCGATGTAGCCGATGCAGTAACATAACGTGGTCACTGTGGGGAGAAGAAACAGACAGGCCGCTGAGACGTAGCCTGTGAAATGGATTTAAGAGTTGACATCGGGGTCGGCGGCACCATTATGGTACACAATCGCTCTTGTGTGTCGCTCATTAACTACTTGCCTGAATATTGATTCACTTTTGGAAGATGTCACGGCTTCTTGGGACCAAATATCTTGTCGAATTTTTTAAGCCACGCTTTGCCATCAATAAGAAGATGAGCCGCACCTAGGCAGCTGGCTTGTACGTCGAGTCAAGCTATGTTCTAATAATGAGCAAGTCATTGTCAAATTTAATGCCCGATTATTCCCCGAATTCAGCAAACGCGGTCAGGACCGTGTTGAAACATGCAACTTGTTGAAACGCGGTCCAGGTTTCGACGAATATTCCGAGAAACTAGTACGCATGTACCTGGTAAAAATTAGATGGGAATAAAGGGGCTCCGAAATTCATCTGGCTGGATAGCATCTTTTTTGCACTTTCTCATATTGCTTGTATGTAGCCGATGGAAGGCTTGCATGTAATTAAATTTACTAAGGCAGATTCTCCGGGGCGGGCCTCACCCGCTTGGCGCGTTTTCACGCAGGTAGATTGAAGTCTTCAACTTATATGAAGAGAGACCGTTGAATTCGAGAAATCCAAGGACAATGTTTAATGCATCGAGACTGGCCAAGACATGCTATACATCTCTTTCGAAGCCATCATCCAGAGCTATAAGCTCTAAAGTAATAGGCATTGATCTTGGTACCACAAATAGTGCATTAGCGTATATTCGAGACTCGAGTGATAAAAGCTCTGCCACTATCATTGAAAATGACGAAGGCCAGAGAACTACACCATCTATAGTTGCATTCTCTAAAGATGGAAGACCCATTGTCGGGGGAGCTGCGAGAAGACAAGCGGCTATTAACCCTGAGAATACTTTCTTCTCCACAAAGCGTCTTATAGGTCGTCTTTTCGAGGACGGTGAGGTTCAAAGAGATATGAAATCTATGCCATTCAAAATCGTAAAATCAGAAGTTAATGGACAGGCGTACGTCAGAACAACGTCTGGGGATGTCAAGTCGCCAAGTGAAATAGGGTCCTTGATTTTAAAGTATTTAAAGGGAACTGCTGAAAGTTATCTGAATGAAGAGGTAAAAAAGGCAGTTATTACAGTACCAGCGTATTTTAACGACTCTCAAAGACAGGCTACCAAAGACGCCGGAAGACTAGCGGGATTAAACGTTTTAAGAGTCGTAAATGAGCCCACCGCAGCGGCTTTAAGTTTCGGCCTCGATGACACTAAAAACTCTGGTATAATTGCGGTCTACGATCTAGGCGGCGGTACATTTGATATATCAATCTTGGATATCGAAGATGGCGTCTTTGAAGTCAGGGCCACTAATGGAGATACCCATTTGGGTGGCGCAGATTTTGACAATGTCGTTATTGATCATATTATTAAAAGGTTCTTAAATGAGAATCCGGATGTAAAACCAGAGAGTATTCTGCAATGTAGGGAAATAATGCAAAGGATAAGAGAGGTTGCAGAGAAGGCTAAGATAGCGCTTTCGCATGTGGAAACAACCACTATCGAATGCCCTTTCATTTTCGAAAATAGACATATCAATTTCACCATGACAGAGAGCCAATTAGATGATATGACCATGCATTTAATAAAGAGAACAATAGACCCCGTAAAGAAAGCACTGAAAGACGCCGATATCGAAGCCGCAGACGTTGATGACTTGATCCTCGTGGGTGGTATGACTCGCATGCCTAAAGTTAGGTCTTTAGTTCGCGAAGTTTTTGGCAAAGAGCCAAATACACAGGTGAATCCTGACGAAACTGTTGCTTTAGGCGCAGCAATCCAAGGGGGGGTTTTATCTGGTGAAATTCGAAATGTGCTACTTTTAGATGTAACACCGTTGACATTAGGTATTGAAACATATGGAGGAGCTTTCTGTCCATTAATTCCTCGTAACACAACGGTGCCCGTAAAGAAGACTGAGGTTTTTAGTACTGGCGTCGATGGACAAACAGGTGTTGACATTAAAGTTTACCAAGGTGAGAGAGGGCTTGTTCACGATAATAAACTAATTGGCGATTTTAGCTTAACTGGTATCACGCCGATGCCCAAAGGTGTTCCACAGGTTTGCGTGACATTTGATATAGATGCTGATGGAATCATTAATGTCTCTGCCTCAGAGCAAAGTAGTGGCAAGGAAAAATCGATTCAAGTCGTAGCCAATTCCGGGCTTTCAGAGGAAGAAATTGCCAAGATCGTTGAAGATGCAAACAAGAATAAAGAAATGGACAACGCAATTAGGCAAAAGGTGGAATTGCTGACCAAGGCTGATATAATGATAACAGATTCTGAAAATGCATTTGAGCAATACAAAGATACTATTAGCATTGACGAATCGTATCCACGGGTCCTCGAAGAACTGCACAAAACGAGACAAATGATCAATGAATTTAAAGAAAATCAGTCAGACTTGAGTTACGATATTAACAAGGTTAAAAAAGCAACGGATGAATTTCAAAAAAGGGCATTAAAACTATTCCAGAGTTCGGCAAAAAAGCAAGCTGAAAGGAACAACAATTCTAGTGACAATTAGTTTTGGCGTTTCACTACGCCGACATATATACACAGAGCTCGACGGAGTTGCATGTCTATACTTATATTTATATTTATAAATGCACTTATACGTTGTATAAACAGAGGGCATGGCCAAGTGCATTTGCGTAATCACAACGACTTATTCATAAACCTTCTTCTCGTGAATGCCAGCCAGTATTTCGAGGGGCTCTCTTTTGATTCACTATAGAGTCTCTCTAAGAGCCTCATTGCCAATTCCTGACGGAATTGCTGTAGATATGTCCGCAACAATTCCATGGCATTATGGTCTGCAACTGGTACAGAGTAAACGGAGTTCAAGGGGAATCCTGGTGTACCTGGGATAGTAAAATTATCGAGCGCAACATTTGTCAAAGCCTTCAAAGCCTCGTTATAACTTGTGGAAATTTTCAAATGTGCCAGACAATCATTGATGAAAAGAATACCATAGATTAGTACTCTGTCTGCGGGCGATTTTATTTCAAAATTCTTGAAAAAAGAGTTAGCACGAAATAAATCCAGGCACTCATCAATAATATCGTAATCCGCATTGATAGGATACGCTGGACCCCTAAACTTGGTATTCAATGGCAAGATAACAATGTTACCCACCATACGATCATTTTGTGCATCAACTGGGAATGTGGAATGATATGCCTACCCGCTTTAGTTAGTAAAAAGTTCACAAAGAAACTCATTATTACAAGGTACACATACTGGCATTGCGGAATCTCAAGAGACAACTGCGCTTAATTGAGTAAAAGACAAAACAAGGCAGTGTTGGCTTTTATCCAATGAAAACTTGAGAGTCATACTGAGCGCTGGAATGTCTTCATTGTAGGGACCCCTTTTAGATTTATTTCTATGTCGAAAAAGATGAAATCCCCAGACCGTGTATAGCGACATTTCAGTTTATGAAGCCGGGCGAACAATAAGTTGAAGAGAACAAACCTTAAGGAAATGAACGTAGATCGGAATTTGAATTTAATATCCCTGATACAAGGAGGTAATAGTTGCTAGAAGGAAGTTGAGAAGCGAAACTGTTGTATATTATCGGAGGCTAATAGTAGGTTTGAAAATTCCTTTTACGTTAAGGAATTGCTGTTATTTTCTTTCTGTCTTTTTTCGTTCTATTCTGCACTTAGAAACCATTCTAAGGAACGACGTCGGCCCTGTAAAATGGTCAATGCCGCTAGTCTTCAGGATAGGCGGTCTATGTACTCGGAGATTTTTGGTATAGAAAGAAGGGTGAACTCTTTGACGTTGGATCCGAATTATCATCATGAAGACAAAACAAACAGGAAAGAAGCTAGATCATCTTTGACAACTCTGCCTGATAGAATAGAAGATATAGACAGCTTAAGTGAGGTAGTAACCGGGGAAATTTCCAAAGATGTTGTTCCAGAGACGGATGAAGCGCTCGGAAAGGACAGTTACATTCTCTCCCACAAAACGCATATAAGGAGGGTCTCTGATACCCAAAGTATAGATCGCACCCCTAAAAATAGTCCTAAGAAGGTGGCTTCATCGATCTCTACTTTTTCGCCGATAGTACATGAGAAGTCAGCGCATTTTCCCAACAAACCGGTTGCGCCCATTATAAGCTCCGCAGCGACGGGAAATAGTCCGCCAAATTCTTCATCAGGCTCGACGTTCGAAATGGCTCCTAGACGAACTCCTTCTTTGCCTCAGTTGTCAATTCCAGGCATTAGAAAGCAATCAAGCATTTCACAATCTAACGGCGGTACACCAACTTTAAAAAAATCTCCTTTGCAAGGATTTGGGTTCTTTTCGAGGCCCACTTCGCGAGATTTGCATGAACAAAATCAAAACCAATTGCATCATTCGAACCCGGTTGACCCACATCAATATCAACAGCAATCCTATCAACAAGGGCAGGGTTATGGAGGATCATCAAGGACTATGTCAATCAACTCATCTACATTAAAGAATTTTGCATCATCTCTTCAATCCAAAACCGCAAGTGGCAGGAAGATTCCTCAAAAAAACGAAGCGTCCTCCAATCCATTTTCGGAGCACTATAATAATTATCAGTCTAATCAATACCACGGCGGCGTGAGCACACCTAATCACAGTACTCATTCAATAAGCAACAAACCCAGCTCGTCAACCTTGGGATTGGGAATCAAATCGAGAACTTCGTCAGCTTCACTTACTTCGAAAAGGTATACGTCTGCATCTGGACACTCTTTAATCTATGAACATCGTAATGGCGGGCCACTTTCTGCTTCAAAACCCATAACCAGTGCATCTAGCAAGAAACCTCAAGTATACCCTGCATTATTGTCTAGGGTCGCTACAAAATTCAAAAATTCGATTCAAGTTGGTGAGTATAAGAAGGATGGGCTGATATATCGTGACGCTTTTACGGGGCAGCAAGCAGTTGACGTCATTTGCTCAATCATAAGAACATCTGATCGAAACCTTGCATTGTTATTGGGCAGATCTTTAGATGCTCAAAAGTTGTTTCACGATGTCGTGTATGAACATAGGCTACGTGACTCTCCTCATGAAGTGTATGAATTTACTGACAGCTCAAGAGTTATTGGTACAGGTACCACAGGAGTCGCTCCACCAAATTCGCGTGATCCGCTAATGCTATTACCCAGCTCCTCGCAACTCAGTAGCTTGCCATATTCGGGGTCTGCTATTGTTAATTCAGGGTCCGCTTCATCTTTGAAAAGTGACCCAGCGAGCTCCCTAGAAAATAAAGCTTCCCGTGATCCTGCTTCGTTACACAATGTGAATGGTGTATTCACCTTATTGGTGGAATGCTATTCCCCAACGTGTACAAGAGATCGATTATGCTATTCTATTTCTTGTCCACGGAGACTCGAACAACAGGCTAGATTGAACTTGAAACCTAATGGAGGCCTAAAACGGAACATTTCGATGGCTCTAGAAGAAGAAGAAGAAGAAAAACCATCATGGACAAGTTCTGTGTCAAAGGAAATTTGGGAGAATTTATCAAAGAATGAGATCAAAAGACAGGAAACAATTTATGAGGTTTTCATAACAGAAAAAAACTTTGTGAAATCATTAGAAATTACGAGAGATACGTTCATGAAGACTTTGGCGGAAACCAATATTATTCCAGCGGATATAAGGAAGAATTTCATAAAACATGTGTTTGCTCATATAAATGACATTTTCTCGGTCAATAGAAGATTCTTAGAAGCTCTTGCAGATAGGCAAAAGAGCTCTCCGGTTGTTAAAGGAATTGGTGATATAATTCTGCGATTTATACCTTTCTTTGAACCTTTTGTCTCTTATGTGGCTTCCAGACCTTACGCGAAATACTTGATTGAGACCCAAAGGTCTGTTAACCCATACTTTGCTAGATTTGATGATGACATGATGAGTTCATCATTAAGGCATGGTATAGACTCGTTTTTATCCCAGGGTGTTTCGCGACCAGGTCGTTATATGCTTCTAGTCAGGGAAATAATGAAATCATCCGATCCAGAGAACGACAAAAGGGATTACGAAAATCTAAGTAAAGCTATGGATGCTTTACATGACTTTATGAAAAGAATAGACAGGGCTAGTGGTGCTGCTCAGGATAGACACGATGTCAAGTTATTGAAGCAAAAAATATTATTCAAGAATGAGTATGTCAATTTGGGTCTGAATGATGAGAAAAGAAAAATAAAGCACGAAGGTGTCCTGTCAAGAAAGGAACTGAGTAAATCAGATAATACGGGAATGGGTGATATCCAATTTTATTTATTGGACAACATGCTTCTCTTCTTAAAGTCCAAAGCTGTTAATAAATGGCATCAGCACAAAGTTTTCCAAAGACCCATCCCTTTGCCACTTTTATTTGCATGCCCTGCAGAGGATATGCCTTCTTCAAGAAAGTTTATTGGTACCAAACCTGATTGTTATGGAACAATTTTGCAACCAGAGTATACTCAAAGCAATCCAAAGAATGCGATTACGTTTTTCTACTACGGAGCGAAACAGAAATATCAAGTGACTTTGTATGCAGCACAGGTTGCTGGCTTACAAACTTTGCTAGAGAAAATTAAGCAGGAACAAGCAAGAATAATCAGCGAGACGGGAATGTTCAACGTTGTCAAGATCAGTGACAAATTTTTTGACTATACTAACAAGATCAACAGTGTTGCTTCTTGTGATGGCGGTCGTAAACTGTTGATTGCCACCAACTCTGGACTATACATGAGCAATATCAAGAGGGAAAAGAACAAGGACTCAGGCAAGAGAACAACTTATTTCTCTACCCCTGTTCAGTTAGTACAAAGAAATAATATTTCGCAGGTCGCCGTTTTGGAAGAATTTCAATCAATCCTTCTGCTGGTGGACAAAAAACTTTACAGATCGCCGTTATCGCTATTACAAGTTGAAAGCAATGGAACCGGCTTTTTCAAGAAGCATAGTAAGGAGCTTGTGAATCATGTCAATTTCTTCGCAGAGGGCGATTGTAACGGCAAAAGATTGGTTGTAACAGCTCATAGCTCATCTCACTCCATCAAATATTTTGAGCACGATCACCCTCTACTTTCTGAAAAAAATGGTAGTAATAAGGCGTCAAAGAAAAAAATCACCGAGGTTGTTTTTGATTCAGAACCAGTTTCAATATCATTTCTGAAGGCAAATTTATGCATTGGTTGCAAAAAGGGATTCCAAATTGTGGGTGTCTCACAGAATGCTCATGAATCTCTACTAGACCCTGCAGATACATCGCTAGAATTTGCATTAAGGGACACACTGAAACCCATGGCTATATATCGTGTGGGCGATACTTTTTTACTTTGCTATACTGAGTTTGCATTTTTCGTCAATACGCAAGGTTGGAGGAAAAGAGACTCACACATCATTCATTGGGAAGGCGAACCCCAAAAATTCGCAATTTGGTATCCATACATTATGGCCTTCGACAGTAATTTCATCGAGATCAGAAAAATTGACACTGGGGATTTGGTTCATTGTGTTCTAGGTGAAAAAATAAGGTTACTTCAAACAAGTTCTCAAGAGATTCTCTATGTCTATGAGGACTCTCGCGGTTATGACACTGTTGCCTCCCTAGATTTCTGGGGTTGAAATTCGCTATAAAGTACTAAAATATATTGGAATATATAAGCATCTCAGCGAAGTCGATTATCATTATGTAGCAAAATTAAAGAGATTTTCAGAGAATATAAGAAGTTCACAAATGAGTATTATCGGAACTCTCTGGCTCGAAGAAAGAGCTGAAATAAAAACTTTTCAATTTAGTAGACTGAGGAGGACGTCGGGTGCCGTAATGCAATAGCTCAACCCCCCTATGACCTGCCAAAAAGAGCGATTTAAACAGGAAATGCTTCAACTTTCTCTTGGGACGGAAGTCTATAATCAGAACCGCATATAAGCAATGAAATATATCCCGAATTATATCCCGGGCGAAAAAAGGATCATTATTTACCGATATTCATTTATAATTTTTCCTTGATGGCTTAGCTCCTTATCTATGTTCTTAAAGTTCGGCGGCTACGTCCGTCTGCAGCATTGATAGTTTTCGCAAAGAAGAAGAGCCAGAAGCAGTATTGCGGAACTGGTCAGCTTTTTGAACAGTTTACATTTAATTGCAGGTCAGTAAGAACACAGCCCTTTTGCAGCTAACTGCACCCCCAGCCGCCGTTCAAAAGGTGCAAACGAGGCGTATTTTCACGAAGAGCGAAGCAACCCAAGGGTACCTTAAGCTTGCAAGAACTTCTTCAGATATCAACAAGATTGGAGGAAAGTATACCATGCGACACCTTTGATATTGGCCTTGGAACAATCGAACTTCTGTGAAGCTACAGCCCAGTGAATCAAACAAAAGGATAATTCCCTAGTTTTATAATGGCTGCGAGTCGTATCTCTTGCATCAATGAGTGGCTCCTAGCATCCTTACAAATCCAACCATGAAAACTCCATCACATTTCCGCGTACTTTACATGAATCCACGGGCCTCATGCAACCTTGGAGAGCCAGATTGAGGAGCCAACTCTTAGGACGAGTCATCCGAGAGTTTTGGGAGCTCCACGATACCGATATGCTAAGGCTGTTGCTGCTTTTCGGTATGTCTGCAAATAAGCACAAGTGCTTATTTGTTTATTTTGGTCAGCGAATTGCGTACTATCAGAATAGCTCATTATAAACTGTATTAGTGGTGTGTTAGAAATGCCAGCATGGCCTCAACGAAGGAGGCATTAGCGCAACTCCGAACCGTAAGAGCTATCATAGGCAAAGATACTGAGATTGCACATCTATCTTGCCCACAGGGTGCCAACAAGAGAATAAAAATAATTCAAGTACTAAACAATCGAATCGTGCAGGAAACACATACAAAGATTTTGCTTTTCCCGGCGGGCTACAGACTTTTTCCTAATTCTACTCGCCTAGCTGCATGGACGTCGACCACGGATCAAACTCAAGTGCGGCGTCCGTTGCACTGCCCCTAGCCCACTATGAAGGAACTGTTGGCGAAGATGTAAACCTACTTCACTTGTGAGAACTACACAGCGATATTGGCCTTGCAAAAATGAGTTGCGAGGGCGTGTGATGCTTAAAACTACTCAGAAAACACAGTTCTGGGAACACTTTCGAAGCACTTTCCGAGCATTAGAAGGTATTTGGTGTGCCATGGCCTCATGCTTGAGTCCCAAGACTATTATCCGCTCACGTGCATCCTTCCTCGCGAGTGGATTACATGACTACCTAATTTCCATTTGGCGCGTTTTCTGTGTTCCTATCGGGGAGACGCGTGATGGAAATTCTTTTTGGAAGAAATTTTTCAACGACTTCGAGGAAACTGTGTTTATAATCTGATTTAAAATTTCGATAGATCTTAACTTATCTTTAAATGCTTTTTCAAAAGGACCACTACTAAGCTTCGTGATTAGAAATTGGAACTTGAGGAAAAAAGAGCTAACAAAAAGTAATCTTTCTCATCTGGAGTTGCAGCCATTGCCCTAGTTGTCACCTATTATTCACTCCCTTTACTTTCGAAGCTCTTCGTTGTCTAATTGTACAAAATGGATCAAGTCGTTGAACAAGTCGCTGACGAGATTCTCGTAGAAAGCACTCTACCACCCTTACTGAAGTTCATAGAGACCATTCCATGGATCAAGTATCATACACCATCAATTGAACATCCATTCGGTTTGGAATTGTGGCCGATATTTTCCCAAGGATTCGAACGCGTCACTGGCTATCCTGCAGAGAACTTCGACTTCATCCATGGCGAAACATTCATGGCCAACGGCTATCATGCCGTTGGCGTTATCATCGTCTACTACATTGTTATCTCCTCGGGCCAAGCTATTCTACGTGCAACAAACGCTACTCCGTTGAAGCTGAACTTCCTTTTCCAATTGCACAATCTGATCCTAACATCCGTCTCATTGGTCCTGTTGTTGCTAATGCTTGAGCAATTGATCCCCATGGTCTACCGCAACGGGCTGTTCTGGGCAATCTGTTCCAAAGAAGCATTCGCGCCAAAACTGGTCACCCTCTACTATTTGAACTACTTGACCAAGTTTCTGGAACTGCTAGACACGGTTTTCTTGATTTTGAAGAGAAAGAAGTTGCTGTTTTTGCACACCTACCACCATGGCGCTACCGCTTTGTTGTGTTTCACCCAATTGACCGGGAGAACATCCGTTGAATGGGTCCCAATCTCATTGAACTTGGGCGTCCACGTTGTTATGTACTGGTACTACTTTTTGAGCTCCCGTGGTATCAGAGTCTGGTGGAAGGAATGGGTCACAAGATTTCAGATTTTCCAGTTTCTGATCGACTTGGTGTTTGTGTACTTCGCAACCTATACCTTCTACGCCCACAAATACTTCAACAAAATCCTGCCAAACAAGGGTACCTGTTACGGTACACAAGATGCGGCCGCCTATGGCTATTTGATTTTGACGTCTTACCTGTTCCTTTTCATCTCTTTCTACATCCAGTCGTACAGAAGAACCTCGAAAAAGAGTTCTTCTGGCGCCGAAAAGAAGGAAAACGGCATTACTGAAGCCAAGGCAACCGGTGTCAAGACTTCCACCACAAAGGCTACCTCCAGGAAGGCCTGAGTGCAAGGGACATCTGTATAGAAACGCACCAACCAATGGCTCAAAAATACTATATGCACTCGTTGTCACACCCACGTGACGACACTTTTAGAAGAGTTTCAAACATATATACCAACTGTGTACTTACGGCCTCGAACTGTTGTTCGTAGCGTCTTTATAATCCGGTTATTATTCAACCAGTTCAACACCCGCTGCAAACCCCGGTTTGTCGACACTGCAAGACACACGTCTTGCGCTATTTAAAATCGACAGCCACAGGCCGCGTTACAATATCAACTGAGGCGGGCTGCCTGGCCGTGCAACCAATCAGAGCGTCCGTTCAGACGCTAAGCGGAGCTGTATGCTACAAATATAGAACAGACGTGCTTCCTGGAGATGTGCTAAGCGAACCCGCAACATCGCGAGACTTCAAGGTCCTTGCTACGCCACGATACTTGCTGTGCGGAGTTAAACTCTCAAACACGCTCCGCTCGACCCTGAAAGGCTATCTGGGCTTGTTCTGGGTTGCCCAAGAAAAAAGCGGGAATGATCAACTTCAGGGCGCCTATTTCCGTCATACCAACGCGTGCCCTTTCCGCGGAGCTCACCCGTACCGCACCACCTCGTCGCCTGTCAACCGGCGAGTCAAAGCCTTTTAATGGGGCTGCAAGTAGAATACACTTGGCGCTAGTAATGTTTCTCGTTCCGATTGCGCCGTTTTTGTTCCGGATCTGTTTGAGTTGTTTTCATCAATCAAATTCCAAGACCGGCTGTCGCAATACGGCCGTACCTCCCTCGCGCTCAGAGTCTGCGCAGTGCCAACATCGGCATTCGCCGCCTGGTCCCAGCCGGGTCAGCCCCCACGCGCTCACTGCCTTGCGAGGTGTGCATATCTAGGCAGACTGCGCAGGCCGCGCAGAGGTCTTCTGCAATCATGCTGGCGCTTCGATGGAACCCGGCTGATCGACCCTCGTTGCTACCACGGTCCATTTTGCAAATTTCTTTTAACTTCACAGCGGAATACTTAGGCAACAAATAGTGCTGTCACTAATTTCAAACAGGTAATTCCTATTTCCGTAGCCGTTTTGTCATCTGATAAAATACATTTGGCATGTAGCGAGTGGTCTGCCACTCGATGTAAATCAGTCTAAATACTTATTTATGTGTATATATATGCATGCAGGGAGGCGAGGCTGCAAGCCGGTGTCCAAGACCTTTTAACTTCGCTACTCAAGGCAGTGATGCATTTAATGATGTCAAACAACCGCACAGACACAGATAGGCTGACCCCGGCGTACAGTTCGGTACATCAGTTTGGTATGAGCAACGGCAGCAGCGGTGCTCGTGTGAACGGCAGCCAGAGTGGCAGTGGCGCTGCCGCGCACGTGACTCTGCCACCCATCTCATCGTTCGATAATCTCATAAGGGCGGCCGAGAAGCAGTACGTGAACACCCACGGTGTTCACAAGGAGTTGCCGTTGAGCACGAGTCCGGTGATGCTGAGCTACCAGCTGAGCTCTCCCCAGACGAACTCAATAATACAAAGAAGGCTTTCCTCTACTTCGTCGGCCTCCTCGTCGTCGTCCTTCTCCCATAAAAATGGCGGCACGCTGAACAACAACAGCGCCAACAGCAGCACGCAACTGCACTCCGTGGAGCCGTCAGTGTCGCCCTCGCTGACCAACGCGTCCACATCGTCTTCTCCGGTAAGTAAGGTAGCCAAGGGCCACAAGCCGAGGAAGAAGAAGGAATGCCCGATCTGTCATAACTTCTACGCAAACTTGTCAACTCATAAATCGACGCATCTTACGCCGGAAGACAGACCGCATAAATGTCCGATTTGCAATCGCGGGTTCGCTAGAAACAACGATCTGATAAGGCACAAGAAAAGGCATTGGAAAGATGACATAATGGCGAAGGCCTCGAAGGACGGTCCGGATGTCAAGCATTGCGAAGACAAGCAGGAGGATGAGCATGAACATGCTTTGGACTCGTCGATGAGCGAGTATGACCAATTAAAATCGCTGCATCAGATCAAGGGAACTTTCAAGTGCCCGTACAATTCATCGCTGATTCAGTTGGATATGGAAGTATACCCCTACAAGTCCAAGCCGCTGGATTTTGAGACGTCAAACTGCCACCAAACTGGTGTGTTTTCGCGCTGTGATACGTTCAAGAATCATCTGAAGGCGCTACACTTTGAATACCCCCCGGGAACGAAGAAAAAAGATCGCAGCATTGTGCCCGGTCGGTGCAAACACTGCGGATTGAAATTTCCAAACGTAGACGTTTGGCTCAACGAACACGTCGGAAAGACGTGTGGATATTCTTATCACTAGGGAGGGATACATAGACTTATACATACTTTGCATACATCAAGAATTTAATGAATTGTTTTAACGTTAACATGGCCTGGAAAACTAAAGGTAATTAATTATGTCTTCAGTTTTATACATAATCTATCATACATGTAAATAAATATTATCGCTCTATATTCTGGCTTACTTCTGCTTCTTGGATTCGTCGCTGGTTGCGCCGACTCCCACGTTGTTAACGTTTCTAAACATTAGCACACCGTTGTCGCCGTCCACGTACTGGCAGCCCTTGGCGGCCTTCCACAGCGATTTCCACATGTTTTCATCCGACGATCTGTAATGCTCACCCATGACTTTCTTGATGGCCACAGACGCCTCACGTGCGTTGTAGAAAGGAATCCTTGAGCAGTAATGGTGCGCCACATGTGTCTCGATGATGTCGTGGAAAATGTGAGGACCCACAAACCCAAATTGTCTATCGATGGTGGCAGCAGCACCTTTGGCGAACGTCCACTCGTCTGCGTCGTAATGAGGCACGGTGGCGTCGGTATGCTGCAAATAAGTGATGAAGACCAACCAATGGTTTGTCCATATGTAGGGAATAAACCAGTTGATGAAGACCGACCAGCCGCCAAATTTGTCGTACCAGATCTTCAAGACGAGCAACTGGGTCATGATGCCGACGTCACTAAGGAAGATGTAAAGAACGTCTTTCTTTTCGTACAGTGGCGAGGTTGGGTAAAAATGGTTCACCTTCCATTTGGCAACCCCGGGGTACTCTTGCCCGGTAACGTTGGTTGTGATGTACGCGACCCAACCACCCAATTGCTGCAGCAAAAGCTCGGCCAACGTTCTGATTGGAGAGTCACCGCTGTGGTTGTACAACATGTCGCCAACAATCCCGCGTCTCTCTTTGAACTGCTCTGTCGTAGGGGGCACAAACACAGTGTCTCTTGTCAGATGATTGGTCGACTTGTGGTGCTTGGAGTGAGAATACTTCCACGAAAAATAAGGTACCAGTAGGTAGGAATGCAACATCCAGCCGACAAAATCATTCACCACGCCATAGTCGGAGAATGCTTGATGGCCACACTCATGGGCAAGAATCCAAATACCCGTGGAAAACAAACCCTGCAAGTAAGTATAGCCGAACCAGAAACAGAACTTGGCCAGCTTGACGGACCAGCTGTCTGCCATGCCATCGAAAATGAACGGATACGCGATCTTGTGGGTGAAAAACCCAAGCGATGCTATGCACGTGATGTCTCTGGCAACATAGAACAAACTTTCGTAAAGTCTTCTTTCGTAACAGCGCTCTGGGATTGCGTCCAAGATATCCTTGATGGTGTAATCTGGAACCTTGCAGACGTTGCCATTTGTGTCAATAGCAAATTTGCCGTCGCTCGTGGTAGCGGTTGTGGTCGAACTACCACCAATGGCGTCGACTTTGGACATAATCTGAGTACTTAGCTTGCTTATGCGAAAACTGCCTCAGTCTGCACTCGAGAATGATGTCTTCGCGTCTTGCTCCAAAAGTCTTCCACACAGATGGCCTTGCTCCATGCGATCCTTTTGTATAAACTCGATGAGACGCCAGTTGCGAAAAGCCTTCCGATAAAAAATTTTTCTCGGCCCAACAGATCTGTAGATGTGATGCTTATCGGGGGCAATCGCCATCGCCGTCGCAAGAGACAAAATCCTCGGCCTACCATCATGGGGCAAGCATCCGGAGATATCTCTTCTCAGGGCTCTGGCTGCGGGAACAGAGAGCGGGACAAAGAACGGCCCGTAGCTCCTAAGCCTGTACACCGCATTATGATGATCCGACACGTGGAGGAGCAACGCGCTGCTTTAGAGCACATTCGCGGTCGTGGTCGCAGCCGCATTCGTAATCATAGGCTTGATCTAAGTCGCGGTCTCTTTCGTCCATCGATGGCTGAAGCCATCGATGGCCGTTCCTGCACTTGTGGTAGGAGGCAATGTTTCCAAAAAGTGGCGGTGGCTCCCGGGTTCCAGAGACCATTGAATGAGGAGTAATGAAACCCGGCGGATTGCATCATGGGCTGCGTTGCGCAAACCAGCGGCGTCGCGCATGCATTTGTGGCGCTGTGGGGAGCATGGCACAGGAGGCCGTGGCCCAGACCCGTCCTGCCCTGAGAAGCTTGAGCTTTCCGTGCGCCGCGATGCCTGAATATTTGCACATCATCTAAAACGAGAGACCGAAAAAATGGTCAGTACAACTGGATCATCAGAATACTGCTAGGACAAAAACTAGGTGACGAGGTCATCGGTGCATTTTTCTTTGGCTTCAGCAAGTCCATATATTCCATGAAAGAGTATAATTTCATACTCGATGCGTCCTCTTTCGAAAAAGGGCTAGGAAACATCAAGAGATGGTGTGAAGAGTGTCCCGACAAAGTCAAACTGAGACTGTACATCCCCACTTACACCTTGAATGAATTGGATTTTCTCAGATTCAGGCGCAAATCGTATATTGCAAAGGAGTCTTTGAAGTTCATTGATGCAGTCAGCAACGGCGACAGCTCAGCGAATCCTGAGTTCATTATCGAGTTCCCAGAAATTTTGGAGCTTGTGGCATGGTCTGAAGTTCTGGAGCACGTGAGCGAGAATTCGCAACGAGATGTCCTGAACAAGCTACCGAGGAGGTTCAAGCTATTGATCAAGAGCTGCCTCTACAAATGCCAATTTGATGACGGTTCAGATGGTCTGAAATGGATCTTCATCACCGAGGATTCCCAGATCCGCGATTTGGCCACAATCTGCAATATCCCTTGCTGTTCGATCGTTGATGCAGACTCGATTTTGAACAAAGATATGAACACCTCAGCTTACAAAGAAAATGAAAAATTCAACAACATGGTTGCGAAAAGTGGAATCAAGCAGGAAACCACAGTGAAGGGCAAGAAGGTCGTCACAACCGACTTCGGAAGCACCGTTTATGCTCCAAGAGGTTCCGGCGAGCTGTGGAGACCTTAGCGAGAGTTGCTTGAGTAGTGCCGATACACAAGAGCAGGGGTTACGTGCGAACGGCACAAGGAACCCGCTGTACGAATGGCGTCTATGTTTCGCTCTCGTTTTCGTTTCATTTTTCTTTGATAAGTCAGAATATAGTCAAATTAGTGTATTCATCGAGTGGATAGTACTTAAACTTCTCACCCTAACATTAGAGATGCCAGAAAAAAAATGGTAACAAATACATAAAGTATTTATTCATCATAATAGTAAAGAAAAAGTATTCGAAAGCGGAAAACAATTCTAATCGGAAGGACTAGCACGACATTAAGACTTTAATGCAGCGATCTTTCCGAACAAGACTTAAGTGCTCGATTGCTCATTGTCTGGTGTCTTCTGTGTGATAAAATACTCCTATAGTTTCGAATATCTGTGGGCCTTTTATAGTCAAATGAAAACTTGAAGAAAAAAATTTTCCCGCTCTTCCGGGTAATGTTCATGGCATAAAATTATTTAGAGTGACTGCTTAGGGTTTACGTTCAAGAGACAGCCTTTAAATGGCACTACCAAAGTGATGAACGAAGCTCTTTAGTCGGACAGCGCTGCTCCTTTCTAGACTCCAGTTCAGCCTCTAGCTGTTCGTTTCCGAATTGCAGGGCTTGAGCCTTGTTTTTCAAGGATTCGATCTCTTGATTTAGTTTCAATTCCAAGTGGAAAATGGCTTCATTTCTTTCTTTATACTCTCTGTCCTTATATTTGAGCTTCGAAGTGATTTTTCTTTTAGCTTCTAATGCTCGTAGTATGAATTGCGGGTTTCTTTGTGCGATTGAAGAATCCATGTATTTTTGATTAAATATTTCGTAACAGGAATAATTCAGCAATCCGTTGTCATCTAGCCTGTTAAAGTTTAGCTCTCTAATAATTTCGAGCGTACCCATTGTTATTGGCGGTAAAAGACTCCACTCATGTTCTAAATAGCCTTTGGCTTTCAAAATTCTTCTCCTCAACAGAGCCGAGCGACATCTTTCATAGTATACTTCCACACTAGCGATGAAATCACTAAAATATGTATCAAAAATAAGTGTTTTCAAGAGTTTGAACTTGGAGGTTTTAGGGTCCTCAACATTTACCGTGCCCCACCTATATTTTCGTGAGCGAATATAAGCACCTGAATCATTCAAAATCTTTTCACTCGAGGATATCACGTCGAAGGGAGCTTCGTCAGTAATCTCTTTGAAAGACGCTGCAGTGCGGCTCAGGAAACGGCAAACCTTAATTTTATGAATTTTCAACAGATTTTTCACTTTTAGCCTAAAGTTACTGAGTTCGATTTCATTGAAGGCATCAGCCTTTGCTATGATAGGAATTAGATTTACCCTTTTGGAGAGTTCCCTCATCGTAACAATATCAAGCGCGCTTATACCTTTGTTGGTCGGTGGTATGAAATAAAGACAACAATGTACTCTGTCATCCCTGAGCTTTTCTCTGTATGGTTGTTCTTCCTGGAATACGTAAGATCTTATCTGTTCATCGATATAATCGACAAGGGGAATCCAAGCAAAAGAGTTATTTACCTTATCCCCGTATCCCGGGGTATTGATGACATTCAAATCCAACTGGGTGGAACCAAGTTTCAAAAACTTTCTATGACGTGTAATATTGTTTATCCTTTCGGACAGCGATGGGACTTCTGTGTGGTCACGTCCCCTTAGTATAATCTCAGTGTCAAACATAGTATTGATAAAGGTGGTTTTACCCATACCTGCTTGCCCAGCTATCATTATATTGAACCGAAGGCCTCTATGTATAGCAATCCGTTCTCGCTGTCTTGCAAGCTCATCTAAGTTCATATCATAGTCCTCAAAAATTCGCGATAGCTCAAAGACGGGAATGGTCGAACCCTGGCCCAGAGGTGGCTCCGAGAGCTCAGAAAAATCAAAATCAATCAGAGCTGGTAAGCTTAGATTAAAAATATGTTTACCCTCATTGAAAATATCCACAATCTGCTTAGATTTAGTATTTTCGCTTTCTGCGGTTGATGTCATACTAAAAACAACTTGATAATGGCAGATATTAGATATAATTATACTTATACAAGCAGCCCAGAAATGGTTTCAATTAATCCTGTTATAAAATTGAGATATTAGGAATGAATAATGTGAAATATTTTGTGTCACTGATTTTTCAAAACTTGGCGCTTTACGGCTAGTCCAAAAAATAATGATAGAATGCATTCGTAAAGTTTTCCTAGCGAGGCAAAAAGCGGCCCAAATACAAAGTCTCGTCAATAAAATCTTTGTAGTGAATAGTTGCTATACCCTCTTCATTATGATCAAATTTTCTGAAAACTTTAGTAAGCCTCATTAGCCAGACCAAAGCTTCCACGAATTTGTCAAACTTCAATTCCTTGCCGTTTACTGCTGAGTTCATGAACTCCGAATATTGATCAAAAAGTCGTTCGCTTACTTCAAACGGTACCTGGTATCCGAGTTCCTGTAAAGAGTTGTGGAATTCGCTTACAGATATTGTGAATGATCCGTTTATATCATTATCCACATAAACTTTCCTCCAATTCTTGACTCGTTTATAGAGCGAAACAAATTCCGATTGGTTTATGGTCCCAAATCTTGACGCTCCAAATAAATTGATTAATGCGTCTATTGCTGATATGCAGAAATGGGTATTATCATCATTCTGCAGAAGATTTTGTAATTCCTCGGCCGTTAATCTACCTTTACCCTTAACATCATGATTGAGAAAAAGTTGCATGGCGACTTGGACATCCTTTGACTCTTCCAGAGCATCTTGCGAGCTCCTAGTGGAAGATATGGTGGATGGGGAGCTCATAACTGGAGGAGAGCTAACAACGCGTTGGGCTGGTGGGGTCATTGCAGCTTGGGAGGAAATAGGAGGTGGTCTGGATCTCGGCATAGTGCGACTAGTGGGGCTTGGTCTTTTCGCTTGCACAGCAGCCATTTGAGGAGGAATGCCTTGCCTGGGATCATAATATGGAACCGTATTCTGAGGGTATTGCATTGCATTGTTCTTGACGATTGGAGAGTGTGTGGGCATCATCGGCAGGGGGAGAGGAGGAGTGTGTAGTGTTGGATCAACTCGTTGATTCGAGCCTACCCTCATTTCATATTTTTGCTGCCTTCTTAGCTTTTCCTCATCCATTCGCCGTCTGCTTTCCCTCATTGCTTCTTTTGGCGTTGCATATAGCTATAATGATGTGTTTATCCGGTTAGTAAATCTTGCTTGCGACAATCTAATCATCGTTAAAATTTTTTTTGAAAAAAAGCTAGTGTCGTAACCATACCATTAAGTCATCTCCTGCAGCATAATTTAGCTTTTTGGGGCACATGAGCCGGAATATCTTTATTTCTTTAATTAATCTATGATTAAGTGGTAGCACTGAATATGTCAGAAACCGTTTTTTATACTTTTCAGGCGCGGGCGTTCATGCTGGTTCACGTGACAAAGCGTGAGTTATGAATTTACGTATAACAAGTAGAAATCTAGTCTAATTGAGCAAATGATGTATCTAGCCACTTGTGCTGCAGTAACTCAGCTGCACTGGGTCTTTTCTTGTAGTCTAATTGAAATGCCTTCTCTAAGAAATCCCTACTCTGGTCTGTTGCCCAGGAGGGGACCTCTGGCGTTGTACTCGTACCAATCTTGAAAATAGCCTGCATCTGTGAAAAATCTGGGAAAGGATGTTTACCGGTGAACATTTCAATCACGACACATCCAGTGGACCAAATATCGGCCTTCTCAGTGGTAGCAGTTTGCTTAACAACTTCTGGTGCCATCCAGTATACTGAACCTTGCAGAGATGCCCTCTTATTTTGCTGTTTGTTTAACGGGGACAACTTCTTGGAAATACCAAAATCTGTGATTTTAACGCATCCCTTTATGTCAATGAGAATATTGGCACCTTTAATATCCCTATGAATGATGCTTTTACGATGCAAATATACCACACCAATTAAAATTTGTCGAGTAAAATTGGTAATCAACGATTCTTCAAATGGTCCGTAACTGTTAAGCATCGAAGACACGGAGCCACCAGGCACATATTCAAGAAAAATATTTAGATTCCCACCTTCTTGGGATGACCCATAGTACGTAACAATGTTTTCATGATGCAATTCTTTCAATAAGCTCATTTCGTGTTGTAAAGCGTCAATCATTTTTCTGTGTATTCGGGAAGCGTTTTTAACTTTTTGCTCCTGTTTCATGTCCCACTCTTCTTGCTTTTTGGACCCAGTCGGTAGAGTATTTGCCTGAAGTTCTACTTGTTTAACCGCCATCAGCTCCCCTGTGCGGGCATTCATCCCCAAATAGACTGTACCAAAACTACCGGAGCCAATTCGAGCTCCCTTAAGCCAAGTCTTCGGGGTAGCAATCTTGGTCGGTAAAGAGATAATATCATTTTCAACCTCATCGTCTAATTTATCGTCTTTAGGAGAGTTCCATAGTTCAATACGATCTCCACCATCTGTAAAGGTGGCCTCCTTCTGTTCTTCCACGGATTTTTTATCTGCCACCTCAGTATTCTCATCCTTGAAATGCTCGTATGCCTCATTGTTCAAGCTCTGCAGCAATGCTGTGTCGACAGCAGTAGAATGCTTCAGTAAGATGTCCCCCACTTTGTTAGAATCTCCGCTCGGAATTCTACCCTGAACTACAGATAGCCTTGCCGATTGGCGAAATGATTCTTTAAGAGTTTTTTCCAATCGTTTCATATCTGCATGAGGAAAGTATCCTGCCAAGTTTGTCGAGATAAACTCACTTGCTGGTCTTTGATTGAAGATTTTACGTATCCTTTCTCTACTATCATCTATTCTCAGTTGAACACCCGTAGCAGAGGAACTTGTAGCAAGATCTGAAGTGGATGGATTTAACATTGGCGTACCTTGAATTGGACCTGCCTGGTTGCTAACATTAATTGTCTTCAAATACAATTTTTTGGATGAAAGAATTGCCTTGTCGCTTGGCGTTTGATCCTTGGGCACAAACATCAAACGATTCTTTTCTGCTCTGTCACTTGAGTGACAGATTGTCACCAATTCCACATCATATAGCAAATGCAAAACGTTTTTCACGTAGTCCACAACGAAAACATCGTAATCTTGAACAGAATAAACCTCGTCACTGTCCGATCTTGGTGCCAATCTTTTCAGGAGCCTTTTTTTGATAGAATCTGCATTGAAGCAACCATTGACATTCACTTTTTTTGCTGTTCCATCATTTAAAATAAATATCACCGAATGCTTCTCAGTAGCCAAGTCTTCAAGAACCGTTACACCTCCGGTAGATAAAGAGCTGATTTTTTCAATGATTTCGTTAAGACTCGCAGTGTGGTCGTCCTGCTGTGCGACTGAGTTCATAGCATTTACACGATGCAATATTCTAATCCTATCTCCTAGTTTCTCCACACCGAGCGCAATCAGAACTTCCCTATCTAGATGCTTTATCTCTTCTTGGGATGTCAGTTTACAAGCGATGAAGTTATCAAGATACTGTCCACAATTGAGGCTTCCGAGGAAGTCCTCAAGAAAGGTCGTATCTTGCATCATCTTGTGCTTTTTTGAGAGGGATTGATAATGTAACAGCTCTACTTACTTTCTTGAATTGTCTTATGCTTAATTCCATCACTATTTCATTGTACTTAGATGCCGGGTGACCCCTACGTGTCAACCATCCCCACATTGGTATAAAGGGAGTTACAGAATGTATATGTGTAAATTCGCACCGCCTCACATAACTGGCATTGTTATAGATCGTCATATACATCAAGAATAGCAGACATGACTGGAGAGGTAACCGAGCCGAAAGATACCATCTCGGGAACTGGTAACGAAAATAAGTCGGACTCAAAACACGAAGAATATTGTATTCATCGCCGAGGCGTGGACAACGTAGTTGATTTGGCTCATATATCGAAACCCCACTCAGTGGTTGCATCCAGAGGCTTCCCAGGGAAGGTGATAGGTCAGCCAGCGGAGGAGAATAGTGCTGGTGGCCTACTAAGAAATGATGGGCATCGGCCCTCATGTGAGCATCCCAATGCAGTAGATGAATTATCTAAAACACGATAATTATGGCGTGGTATCGTTGCCTTATATATATATTTAGTTATTACTTATGCATGTTTGTAATATAAGTTTGCTCCTGTAGCGTTCGAATGGCGAAAATGCATCGTGGCTTGATACAAAGAGAATTGAATCGGTTTATTAACAAATAAGAACGATTGCTAAATAGAACACCGAAACTGAGAGCGCCGATGCTCTCTAAACGATATTTGAGAGTGATATGTTATCTGGGAGTGGCCGTGTCACTAATCTTGACATATATTCAAGTTTGCGTGGCACCTAAAGACATTTTCGGGGATCAAAAAGCATCACAGCTGAAAGAGAAAATATGGCTTAAAGCTAACAATCTCGATGAGTTACAAGGCTCCGAAAATATTATTGTTAATTTGGGCAGAAAAAAGTGCTTTCATATAGGTAGATTATGGCAGCTTTGCGGTGCTCAAAGCGAGATGTCCCAGCATACAAATGTGCTTGTTGAACGAACTACAATAGGTAAGGATTTACGAGGTTCTTATGGTTTTGATTGGTTTGGTATATCTGAATATTTATTCTATGACACATTCAAGGTAAGATCTCTGTCAGCTTTCAGTCCTCAGGAAGAAGTGCGAGTTAGCGCGGTAGTATCAGTATCCAACCAGGAAACTCCTGAAGCATACGAATGGCTTGACAATGTGTTTGTGAAAACAGCAGATTTATTATTGAGTCTAAAAAAACGAGATCCTTTGTTAAATGAAATCACTGCTCTGTTTGGTGATGATTGCGTGGATCCGCGACCCGGTTGGAAACTAGAAAAATCGTGGACGTTATTCGAGGGTCGCTTCCCCAGTTACCTTAGCTATAAATTGCTTGATTTGAGGAAGAATAATATTGGTAAACAAGAACTCAAAATCAAAGAAGATGGGAAAATCAAAATTGTACAATTAGCAGACTTACATTTCAGCGTCGGTAGGGGCGAATGCAGAGATGAATCCCCCCAGAATGATAACTGCGAAGCTGACCCCAAAACCTTACAATTCGTACGAAAAGTATTGGAAATTGAAAATCCGGATCTTGTGGTCTTCACGGGAGATCAAATCATGGGCGACCAATGCATTCAGGATTCAGAAACTGCTCTTTTGAAGGTTTTAGCACCAGTGATAGAGCACAAGATACCCTGGGCCTTGATCTGGGGTAACCATGACCACGAAGGTAGCTTGAATAGGTGGGATCTTTCAGAATTTACAGCTACTTTGCCTTACACCATGTTTTCCATCGGTCCGAGAGACACAAAGGATAATTCTTTTGGAGTGGGAAACTACGTTATACGAGCAAGAGATACTTCGAATGAGAATGCAGCTGTCATTTTTTACTTTCTTGACTCTCACAGCTACTCACGTTCAGGTAAAGTATATCCAGGTTATGACTGGATAAAGGAAGCTCAATGGCAATATATGAGGGAGGAATCTGATAGACTTAAAACTCAGAAAGATTTTTTGGAGCCGCACTTGTCTATGGCTTTTTTTCATATACCTATACCAGAATATTTGAGTCTCGAATCGAAGAAAAGACCTGGTGAGAAAAACGCCGTAATCGGAAACTTCAAAGAAAGGGTCACTGCTCCAAAATTCAATTCAGGAGGCATAGCAGCATTGGATTACATGGGTGTGCAAGTCACGAGCTGCGGGCATGATCACTGTAATGATTATTGTGTTTTGGATGACTCCTCCTCTAAAGACATATGGCTTTGCTTTGGAGGCGGCGGCGGAGAAGGTGGTTATGCAGGGTACGGTGGCACAGAAAGGCGCATTCGTACTTTCGATATTGATGCTAAAAAAGGATCTATTTATACATGGAAGAGGCTGAACGGCTCACCCAACGAAATTTTCGATTATCAGCTTATAGTGTCCGATGGGATTCCAAATGCTGTATAACTTGAATAATATTTCTGTTGAAGCAGCTTACAGCTTTGGATAATTTTTCGTCATTGTTAGTCCCAGATGACTCTTCTAAAAATAAGGGCAGATTATTTTCGACTATTGACGTGCTCCCATAATAGTGTAATGAGAAGGGCAAAGGTATTTCCAAAATTTCCCTGGCTGTCAAAAGAATAAGTAATAAATAATACCCCAGAGATGTATTTATTAAATGCTTTTCAGCAGCTGATTGAGAAGCCAAATTAACAATGCTTTCCTTCCTTAGCAAATTCAGCTTTATCCGGCTGTGTATAGCAATTGAAGATTCGTCATTCAAGTCCACAAATCCTATTTTTTTGTCGAACAAAGAAGTCTGCTGAAAAATTGACATTATTTGAAGCAGTTTCTTAGCCCTCACAATTCCTAAGCGGTTTTTGATTTGAATGAGATCAGGGTAGGTGTTACCGTAGTAATCGTTAATCGAGGGGTTTTGAGAAGCCAGAGATGTTTGTCTTGCTGACTTCGGCAGTCTTAAGGAGCTATTAAGTCTTCTTATTTCAGCCCTTTTTTTCTCTATATCACTCTCGAGCTGGTCATTGGATCTTTTGATACTTTCTATAACCCAGCCATTTTCCTCATGAGCATATTGCATTAAATCGTCAAGCCTATGCGAGGTATACGAACCTTCGTCTCTGACTTGCCATAAATACTCATGAATCTTGGTTAGCTTCAGCACAGAGTTAAATGAAAATGAAGGTTTAAGTTTGTAAGTAGACGGAGTTCTTCTATGAAATTCTGGCCCAGAACTTATTGAGACGATCGGTACGTCTGGAAAAACATAAAAACCGTCCAACATCTCGAAGATGGGCACATTGTAGCAATCAATCACATCATCAGGATCTATCCTTTTCAGTTTATTTAGTTCGACAGAATACTTCCTGAAAACAAACCACAGTTCTTTGTCGTCTGATATCGAAGATGTTGATGATGATGATGATGATGATGATGGTATTAACCTTTCAGGAGCCCTGACGATAATCTTGAAGACAACCTGCGTTAATGGACTGTCTTGAGGCGGTAACTCATTGAATTGTATGGTATGAAGAGATGCTTGCTGGACCTCACTTACGTATAATGGCTGGCCTTTATGAGTTTCCAAAGTAACGAAACATGAAAGAAAGTGCAATCTCGTTTGAGAGGGATGGCCTTCACTCAAGGATACGCTACTTAATGTAATCGATCTTATATGCCGTAGCCTATGCTTTAATAAGTAAGGTGCCATGAGACCATTGGTGTAGTCTCTTATCACTACTTCTTTTGTATTTATAAACTTTTATTCAACACCCTACTGAAGTTTAATAGTAAATTTCTTTGATGGGACAGAATTATTGGCTAATCGCTACATCCATATACAAAGAAAATCGGAATATAAAGAGACCGGAGAGCGTAAACTACGGGCGGTTACTTGACAAGGATACAGCCATGGTCCCAATGCTAATAGCTTTAGCTCATTTTTGTGATAAACATGGTCCAAGAGTCTTACTGGTTACGCAAAGTGGCACTCCAGGTTCAACTGGAGATGAGTTGTTAGTTCCGACATATCCAACAGATTCATATTGTAGATCATGTTCTTTGAATTTTCCTGACGGTGATAATAACGGGGTCAGATCATTGAAGAGCAATATTGGTAACAGATGCTTTGTTTCAACTCAATATTCTTCAATACGGTATCAACTTTTAACTTTAATTGTACGGAGATGCTTCTCTGAGGAGACAATGATTTATGATGGAAGACCGTTAGTGTTTTATGATGATTTAAGAGGTCTTAACCTTGTTATTGGGTTCAAATTAGGGGATGATAACGCCCGAGGAAATGAAAGACGATACTGCTTGATTTTTACAATTGATTCTAAGGACCATAATTCCTCGATGAAACTAATATCGGAATACTGGAATTTCATAACTGATGGGTTTACAAAAATGATTCAATATATCAAAGATTCACACAGCAAAGAATTTGAAAGACAAAATAAATTGAAAATTGAAAGTAACAATTTTAAACTAATGGAGGGTCCGTATCTGCGAGGAAACAAAGCAAAGATGCCTAAGAATTTGTCTGAATTGACCAATGATAATTTGCTTTTCGTTCGAATACACAGATGGAATTCTTTTATATTGAACTCGATAATGAAAATAATGAACAAATAAAACTTTGAAAATTTATAGTAGTGCAGACATGCAGACTATGTACGACTAAACATTCAATTTAACATCAGCATCATTTAAATAATGATTGAAAGGTTGCAAAGCGTTTTTGACATCATTGTTTACAAATTTTTCAACTTGTTGAGGAGCTCTACCAACAAAAGTAGATGGATCTAATAAAGAATCTAGGTCCTGATGAATAGGCTTGAAGAATGCATCTTTCTTGACACGTTCGATCAAATCATTATCACCACCCTGCTCTTTGACCACGGCGGCAGCTTGATGTGACAAGACTCTGATGCTTTCGTGAACTTCTTGTCTGGAAGCACCTTTTTCCACCATAGCCATGATAATGTTCTCAGTTGCCATAAATGGTAATTCGCCTCTGATTCTTCTTTCAATGACCTTTGGATAGACGACTAGACCAGATGAGATATTTAATAGAGTTGACAACAAAATGTCGGCAGTCAGGAAAGCACTTGGCAAGGAGATTCTTCTGATGGCAGAATCATCTAACGTTCTTTCAAACCATTGAACGGACGCAGTTTGAACTGCATCACTATATAAAGACCCCAAGTGTCTAGCTAAAGAGCAAACACGCTCACAACGCATTGGGTTGCGCTTGTATGCCATTGCGGATGACCCGATTTGTGACTTTTCAAAAGGTTCCTCCATCTCCTTCAAGTTGGCCAAGAGTCTGATGTCGGTTGCCATTTTATGAGCGGTGGCAGCAAATGATGATAATGGCGCTAAGACGTCGATGTCAATTTTTCTGGAGTAAGTTTGACCAGTTACTGGATATACTGTATCGAAGCCTAAAAGTTCAGTAACCCTCTTATCTAATGCTTCGACTTTGTCATGGTCGCCGTGGAAAAGCGCTAAGAAGGATGCTTGGGTACCAGTTGTTCCTTTAACACCACGTAAACCGATGTCATTTCTCGCTCTAACAAAGTTTCTTAAATCCCACAATAATTCTTGAATCCACAAAGTGACTCTTTTGCCTAATGTGGTTAATTGAGCAGGTTGGAAATGAGTCCAGCCAAGGACAGGCAAATCCTTATATTCCATGGCAAACTCGGACAATCTATTGATAACGTTGACTAGTTTTGGGATTATTAGATCATAAGCATCTCTCAAAAAGATCAAATCCGCATTATCGGTGACGAAGCATGATGTGGCGCCTAAATGAATGATACCTGCGGCATCCGGACACGTCTCTCCAAATGTATGGACATGAGCCATAACGTCATGTCTAACAATGGCCTCTTGAGCAGACGCTTGGCCAATCTCTTTGTCTGTGATTTCCAAATTTTCACTCATTTCTTCAATGGCCTTGTCTGTAACAACATTTAGGCCCAATTCCTTCTCAGCAATGGCTAAGTTCAGCCATAACTTTCTCCAGGTAGAAAATCTGTTTCTCAATGAGAAAATAGCAGACATCTCTTTCGAAGCATAACGAGAAGAGAGGGGTGTGCTGTATTTGTCGAATTCAGACATAATTGAATATTGATGGGGTGGGGGATGCTTCTTAGAACTTACGGTGGTCTTAGTGACTGTCGCACTTTTGTTAACGAATCAAGTACTTATTAAAACCTTATATATGGAGTTTAATTGATATACATTTTTTTCAACTTAATTAAATAGCTATGTATGGCATCGCGTAGTAAAGTGAAAGATTAATTTTCGAGAAGGGATCAAACTGACTCCGTTTGGGTGTCGTCACGTGCAGAGAGTTTGAAAGCCATAAATTTGGCGGAAGGTCTCAACGCCAATGGGAATGTGTCTGGCAAATTGTCTTGCTCATCGTCAGACTCACTACTATACTCAGAATCTTGTTCTTCACCAGTTGAGGTTTTTTGTTTCTTGTTTTTAGAGAACCATCTATTCAATGGAGGCTGTAAGTACTCATCGCCTGAATTGAGGAGTCTTTCTTCGATCGCAACACTTGGCCCCCTGAACCAAATAACTTCACCCTTATTTCTTTTCCTTCTAGGAACTTGGTCTTTTCCCAATTTTCTGACCTGGCTATTATAGTCGGCTCGCAGCAGGCCATCAACATTTTTGGTAATGCTTATTGGTAATACATATGCTCCTGGGGCATCGACTGAAATATGGCCCAAACTTGTCTTTGATGCTTGTGCAGCAAGATTGTTAACTATAGTTGTCAAACTGTACCCAGATGCTTGTGATTTTTTTTGTTGCTGCTGCTGCTGTAGATGTAGTTGCTGCTTATTTAGCTGATGTTGCTTCAATCCTTGTACAGTCAGTTGCTGACCTGGAACTAACCCATTAGGCGTTGCTATTCTAGAGGCCGAATTCGATAGCCCAACCGTACCATTGGTCAAAGATGCAGTGCCTCCCATGCCCGGTGAGTAGGCACCATTTCGTAGGCCATTCAGGCCTGTTCCAGATCTACCTTGTTTAAGGGAAGCCAACCTCGAATTGGAAAGACTTGTCTTTGGCAAAGCTGTAGCAGTAGGCGCACTCGTTATTATAGTGCTTGTTTCAAAGTCCATTTTGCCATCTTCTGCTGGGTCACCAGGTCTTATAATATAACGTGGACAATCATCAGAGGTTGAATACTCACCCAAGTCATCCCGCTCTAATTTGGGCCTTAAATAAACAGCTCCGATTAATGGCGGCGCATTCACTGCGCCTTCCGTTGGCTGTGGAACGGGATCAGTGTTGGAGGCATTTGCTGGTAAAAGGTGTCTTAATGGAGACGGATATTTCAAGAATTTTCTACCGTTTACAGGTATCGTTAATTCTTCTTGATCACGAATCTCCTCTGGTAAACAGGCTTTCCAAGTCCTAATTTTATTAAAAATTTTTTCGTTCTCATTGTACCGAAATTCACAGACGAAGAGTGGGCCTTCTAACTTGACATCCGGATCACCACGTTGAAATCTAGTGAAGTGGACGACATAGCATTTACCGACAATTTCTTCCACGAGATGATCTCTATATTGACCAGATTTTACCACCTCGTTCTTGTAGAACAGCCTGTCGACTCTGTGAACTGTTTGCTCTGGCCTCAAATACCAACATGCGTTTAGCCATCTTTTCCCATCTGACGTGCTCCAGAGCCTAAAAATTTGAGCAACTGTAGGTTTCGTCGCATCATTTGGATTCTCCAGTAACACCCAGTCACCTATTCTATAACTTTTACCATTCATGGTCAACTCATCAATAGGATATCTGAGCTCTCCTTCAGGCATATAGTCCCTATCTGGCTTTGAGAGCTCATGACGCGACATTGCATTATACTTCTTTTCAAGTACGGCCGCACGCTTTATATACTGCGGTTCAGTACGGTGGTATAATTTATAGTTCGTCAACATGAGGTTGAAATCATTTTGGAAGCTCTGAAAGTCTTTGTATTTACGGGTCTTGATTTTTTTCCTTATGTCTTCCAAGCAGATCGGATTGGAGACCAAAGCATAGTATTTTGGATCTCTCAACTCGTCGGGCAATTTCTCAAAAGTGGCAGTGAGTGGTTCGTTTTCATCATCGATTTCCTTTTTCAACATCTTGAGTATATTTTTAATTCTCTGAACATAGGGTAGATCGATTACGGGGGGTCTACCACGTCTCATATGGGTCCGCTGTTGTTGATGTCTGCCATATGAAGGTTTGGGTGTCGACGAATGAGACCTCTGACTGGAGGCATTATTAGTCAGACCTCTATGTAAGTTTATTCTTAAGTGAGGAAGTTTTCTACCCTCAGTGTACTCATCGTCTTCATCTTCTTCAACTTCGGCTTCGGCCTCTCCTTCGACTTCTTCGTCCTCCTCGGCCTCTACATATTCATCATCCGCATCTAAGGATCCCGCTTTATTTTCTTGATTGTCTTTTCGAGCTCTCAAAAGATGGGATCCTTTAGAAAGATCTACGCCGGGCTTCAAATAAGCTGCTCTTCGTTGACTCCCTACTTCATCAGGTAGAGGACCGAGATACGGATATTCAACATCTGGATACGTCTTTTGCAATTTTGGAAGAACAGAGTCCTTGACATATTTCTCTAAGATAGTAGCATATTTGTAAATAGCAGATTCTTTCGTATTGTACGTTTTTGCATTCCAGGGTATTTGAACCAAATCATTAATGAAGCTTTGAGCATCCGTATAATGTGGAACACGCTTTTTTAGCGTATTGAAAGAGACGGGGTTCTTAATTAAGGCATAGTAGTCAGGGTATTCTTTCTTGGCTGGCAAAACATTGAAAATCGGATATATCTCCAAACCGTTGTCCTCTTTCAACGTGAACAGTGCGTCGTATTCCGCGCGCAGCACGCTTTGTAATAGTTTACTTGCGTCATCTGCCATAGCAGGGGTACCTTCTGTCGACATGATACCTCACAAATAGAGACAATATGTATTTTTTTCAGTATCGCGACACTTCCATTATTTTGTTAATCGAGAAGATATTCGCCTCCGCTTGTCTTTGTTATGAACCAATTCGTGGCAGTTATAACCGGGTAACCGCTTCGAAGTGCTCTCTTTGATTATCTCTTTCTTGCATTTACAGATTAACAAAGAACGACTGTTCGTTTTCAACGTCATTGCTATAGCTTTCAAATGACGTTACCAGATCGTTTACTGAGAGTTTCTCCTCTTTAACTGCACTGGACATATTTCCGCATCAAAGATCAGCTGGGCTGCCAATCTACTTGCGCTCTTCCGGAAACATCGTAAACCATAAATCATAAATTGTAGAGCAGGTAGGCAATTAATAATGATCTCGTGGCTAAGGCAAAGGGTAGGAACGTTATTGATCCGGCTTCCAGTTCCGTTCTTTCGAACCCTCGAAACCAGCCTTTTTTGGTTCAGCGCTTCGTCTCGAGGAATGGCTGGGCTGTCAGCCGCATGAAAAAGCAGATCTCGTCGACATGACAAGTAGCCTATTGCAGCGGCTTCGCAACAATCAGATCCCTCTATTACGCACCTGTTCTAATCACTTTTCGACCAGTCGTATGAATTGGTCTAATTTCGAATAATATTAGCAAGCAACATTAATCTGGAAATACGCTGAATTTAGAAGTGCATGATGAAGTGATTTGATTAACATACCAGCACAACTGAAGAAGGGAGAAAAATCAATATTATGAATAGTATATAACCAAGAGGAAATATGGAATACTTAAACATGAAACGATGTTTGTTTTGAATGATCTTTTCGGCTATCACACACGCAGCATAGGCTAGTAAAAAGTCAACCCAATGAAATTGAGTTCAATGCTGATAAAGTTTTTTTCTTTATGTCTTATATCGACATTTGCGACTATTGTCAACGCAACTAGAACTCCTTACGGGGCATTCGTCTCTAGTATAGAAGTTTTTGATACGTTATCGGGGACAAATAATTGCACTGACCCTAACCAATGGTTTATCATCAATACAGAGCTGTTCATTCCTGCAGGCAGCAACGAGCCAATAAGCTTAAGCATCCCTAAAAGTTTCGGCAACCTGCCCAATGGAAGCTTTCCGCTGAAATCAAAAAATAACATTGTGGGCTCCATTACTAGCAATGATTCGAATAATTTCACAATTGCATTCCAAAAGAGTATCCCCGGAAACATCACTACAACTTTTAATTTTTTGACTAAGTTGATTTCGAGTGCTCAGAAAAAAATCTCTTCTCCACAAACTTTAAGTTATGTCTTTAATGTTTCAACAGGTGACTCGTTCAACTCTGCCATAAACTTCATTCCTAAAGATATTAACAGACTGAGCTCAAATGGGGGAATTTATGCAGAAAACAATACAGCTTGGTTTATTGCTGATATACCCATAAGCTCATTGAATCAAGCATCAAGATTTTCTTCAAAACCTGCTGTAGCCTCTTCTTACAAGTTCAACACCTCATTAACGACATACGAAATTGTTGTTAAGGTCGACGACCTTAATAGACCGGCCTCCACTGTACCCTTCACAGCTTTGAATGATCAGTCCGATTCTTCTCAAATTAGTTTGTACATCAACACAAACATTGATGGCGGAAAATATTTGAGAATCAAATACTATAGTGAAGAGCTATTAACGACTGCAATCGGTACTACTGTTTCTTTGAGGGCTACTAATTCAGAAAACACAAGATTCTCAAAAAGAGATGATGATTCCCAAACTCTGACCACAAACTATTACTCCGGAAATGAAACGAATATTGAAGACATCAATGGCACCAATTCACAAAACGTTGCGGCAGGCCAAATTACTCCCCTTTATTCAAACAGTAGTACGTCTAATAATGAAACCTACGAAACGTATTCTTTGATAGCTAGAACAGATGCTGCTATTGTGACTCAAATTGGAACATGGATACCTATTACTACTCTAGGTGCTTCCTTGGTCAGTACAAGTGAAACAGTCACTTCGTCGTTACTCACCAATAATACAGCAACCTCAGTGATGCCTTCGGCAACATATGTGCAATCGACTCTAAATTCGACAACTACCGCTCAGGAGGCATCAGCTTCTTTGTTGTCAACTGCGTCGTCATCCGTCATTTCAAATGCTACATCTTCTCCCCCATCTATCACATCCGCTAGTCTTTTCTCTACTTCCAACATTGACGCAAACTCAAGAGATAACAGTTATCCTGAGAGTTACGAGAGTTACTCTATTATTACTGTAACGAAGGATGGACAATTAACTTCCTTCACTAGCTGGTTTGCGATCTCGACAGCATCCTCTTCATATTCCTCTAAATCGGTTCCTCAAAAAACTTCTTCCATCACTCAAAGCTCTGCGGCTAAAGAAACAGCATCTCAAGGTTTCTCGGCAACGGTGAATGAATCGTACGAAACCTATTCTTTAATTACTCTTACCAGAGATGGCGAGGAAACTGTCTCTACCAGTTGGTTTCCTATAAGCACTGTTAGTCATGCCGGTAACAAGACTTCGACTTCCACATCTTCAAGCACTATTACCAAATCAACTCCTGACGACTCATATGAAACGTATTCCCTGGTAACACTCACCAGAGATGGCGAGGAAACTGTCTCTACCAGTTGGTTTCCTATTAGCACTGTTAGTCATGCCGGTAACAAGACTTCGACTTCCACATCTTCAAGCACTATTACCAAATCAACTCCTGACGACTCATATGAAACGTATTCCCTGGTAACACTCACCAGAGATGGCGAGGAAACTGTCTCTACCAGTTGGTTTCCTATTAGCACTGTTAGTCATGCCGGTAACAAGACTTCGACTTCCACATCTTCAAGCACTATTACCAAATCAACCTCTGACGACTCATATGAAACGTATTCCCTGGTAACACTTACCAGAGATGGCGAGGAAACTGTTTCCACCAGTTGGTTTCCTATTAGCACTGTTAGTCATGCCGGTAACAAGACTTCAACTTCTACATCTTCGAGTACTATTACCAAATCAACCTCTGACGACTCATATGAAACGTATTCCCTGGTAACACTTACCAGAGATGGCGAGGAAACTGTTTCCACCAGTTGGTTTCCTATTAGCACTGTTAGTCATGCCGGTAACAAGACTTCAACTTCTACATCTTCGAGTACTATTACCAAATCAACCTCTGACGACTCATATGAAACGTATTCCCTGGTAACACTTACCAGAGATGGCGAGGAAACTGTTTCCACCAATTGGTTTCCCATAAGCACCGTCAGTTGTCCTGACAACGAAGCTTCTACGTCTTCAATAACCATAAAGGACTCTCCCCAAGCAATAACAACAGAGGCTCTCTCAACTCAAAGCGAAGAATATGCGTACGAAACTTATTCATTAACTACAAAGTCAGAGAATGGTGAAGCGACCTTGTCTACTAATTGGTACCCTATTTCCACTGAATATTCCTCAACGCGTACCAATTTCGCAAGCTCACAAAGAGGCGACGATGGAATAGCCTTGAAGAGTCAAGTAACTTCCATTTCAAGTACAATTCAAACTTTGTACACCTCTACTCCGTCCATAGAGCACCAACTGAGTACATCTGTTTCATCAAACAGCTCGTCATTCCCAGACGTGACTATCTATGAGGGAGAAGCAAGACGTACCTCCATAAAATTAGGAGGGGTTTTTTCTGGTATTTTGCTCATAGCACTTCAACTTCTGCGATAGAGCCTTATTTCACAATTTAGAAGGATATTTTTACAAGGATGTATAATATTTTTTCCATTGAAGCATATAACATATATATATTACACGGTATAAACAGGTCAAAAATAGAGTTTAGTTAAACATAATGAAAGTCAAATGAACTAAAATGCAACAACGTAGTTTGCAGATGCACCGCTATACGTCTATGGATGAACGAGGTGTCAGTCTTCTCAGGAGCCTATCTTGCAAGCTTAAAGTTTCAAGAATTCTCTCATTCATATCAGCTCTAAACTCAAAAAAAAGTCCCTTCTCATAAAATGAATTCTTGTTTTTGGTATACTTAAAAGTTGGGATAGGCAAAGCCCATTCTAAAAACGTTGTACCCATTACTTCACACCAATTTGCAAAAGAAGAACCAAGATCAAATATGTTATCGTTTTGCGCATTTTGAGGTGTGACCGTGTTGCCAAGTATAGCCAATTCTTCCCGATAGCTTCTTAAACCATACATCTCTATTGTTGTTTGATTTTTGGTGGCTTGCAATATACTAAACGTTGTAAAACAAAATAAAGCAGTTGAAACTCCCAACGCCAGTAGCCATACCGAAAGCAGCAGGAGATCTATCAATTCTCGCTCAAATACACCATCGTTAAACCAAAGATATAGCTGCAGACTGGTGATTGTCAGTATTATTGACGCGTAAAACGTCGAATATATAAGAAACTGAATGAAATATTTCTGATTCTTAAAGCCAACGCATCCCGGCATCCATGGGCAATGATGGTCCATTTTCAAAATGCAACAGTTACATGTCGAGCAATGATGGCACCTGTCAGGTTTCCAGACACGGCAGGTCCTGCATACTCTGAATCTTCCGTCCCTCTTTGAAGTTATCGATCTTTTTGAGAGAAAGTCGGGGGGTAGTTCAGTGCCATTTTCCGCAGCAAGAAGATCGTTAATCTTCAGTTCTGCAAAGTCTAGGGGACTCCCAGATCCGGTATTTATCAGTTGGATATAAGTGTATAGCCCGAGAAGCAAAGCGCTCATAATTATGACTCTAATAGCAAGCTGATTCACGCGAACTATCGTCACATAAGCGGGCCACCAGTACAGAAAACACACCAAGAGCCTTGGAAATATGACCGTAACTGAATAGCATGAGTTGGACATTATAAAAGAATGCTTCCCCTGCCTGTGAGGGCATTCATTCAGATATATACATTGCCATCTTTAAGGTCGAGTTATTTGCTGTGCGGTCACATGATACGATACAACATATGAATAATATAATGAAAAAAGATCAAGATGAGAAAAGTTAAGCTACGTTTGTGAATTAGTTTCATTTTTGAAGATTTATGACAAACAGCTTTTTAGTATTTAAGCATGCCCGTGATAGTTCTCCCCGGTGACGAAATAAATGTGGATAAAGGCAAGCCGATTTCATTGGGCCCGGGTGTATACTGCGATCCCATAACTGAAGAAATAGGGCCAGTCAATGCCGGTGTCGAAATCATCTCGGATACGAAGAAAGGCCAAGCGGTGTATGTTGATTACAGTTCAAAGAGATACATATCCTCGGTTGGGGATCTAGTGATAGGCATAATTATGGGGCAGTATTCTGATAGTTATAAAGTGTCCTTGTCAAATTTTTCATCTGCGGTTTCGTTGTCATATATGGCATTCCCTAACGCATCCAAAAAAAATAAACCAACACTGAAAGTTGGCGATCTAGTATATGCTAGGGTATGTGCCGCCGAAAAAGAGCTGGAATCAGAGATAGAGTGTATGGATTCGACCACGGGGCAGGATTCAGGGTTTGGGCTCCTCGATGGAGGGATGGTGCTAGATATCAACTTGGCATACGCACGTAATTTGACGTTCAATCAGAAGTTTCCGCTGCTGGAGCTTTTATCCAAATTCACGCAATTTGAAGTGGCTATTGGACTAAACGGTAAGCTCTGGCTGAAATGTGAAGAACTTAAACATACCCTCGCATGTTATCGATCAATTCTCGACTGTGAAAAAAGGCCTATTTCTGATTATAAATCTATCATTAAAACGCATTTCAAGAACATTGTCGATACTGTCGAGGAAGATGGCGAATAAGGTAGCTGGGAAGGAATCTATTCAGGCATGGTAACCCGGGATAGACCCCTAGACAAAGATAAAATCCTTTTGCGTCACAGAAGTAAATTTTTGATAGATATCTAGATCCTCTGGAATTGAAGTTGCTTCATGATATTCCACGTCCGTCTCGTAATTCCCAAGGGGCTCATAATCATCTAATTTAAATAGAATGTCATAATAATCGCGATCAACTTCTATACTATCGTAATAATCTCTAGAAGTTTTTATCACATTCTGATTGGGTTTTTCATTATCGCTATCGCTCTTCTCTTCGTCATTAATAATAGTAGTTTCAGTGTCACTACTTACCCAATCATCTAAGAATACTGGAAATTTACCTTGGAATGATGAACTTAGAGTTTTTCCAAATTTGGCTTTTACATGAAGAGTCGTGCTCAAATTATTGCTTGTTAGTTGTAATTCGTCATTTGAATTCAACTTCTCTAAGTCTATTTCAACATTATGTTCATTTATATTTCCTTGCTCTTTGTCAAGAGTAATTGTTCTTAACTTATTATTTATCCAACTTTGCTTTCGTGAGGCAAAGGGCGAAAGTTCTTTTCTATTCAATCTCATAGTATGATAGCGTCTAGTAGAGTTCATATTATAAGCAAAGAGATCGTGCATCCACGTAACACTTCTAGGGATATAGTACTCATTCCAATAATTGTCAAAAGCTCCAGGATAACCACGTATATTAAGCATGACCTTTTGTAATGTCAAATCGTTATGTTTATCGATGATCTCTTTTTTTATAAGATTTGGGACTCCAATGATATGGTAATTGTTCCACCAGTGGGTATAACTTCGCTTTCGATCTTCACTGGAATACTCATTGTGTAGATACACATCTGTATTCATTTCCCATAAGGCGGGATATTCTTTCTTCCACACATAATGACCGAGAAACAAGTTGATGGCGTCTTGCCTTTGAGCATCCACGAAAGAATTGCTATAAAACCTCTTGATACTCTCGATCATATCCCTTGAATGTGACCTCCACTGATTGATTTTTCTGTACGTTTCCATGGTATTTACAAGATGAGAACCGCCATATTGCAATGCAATCGTGTCACCCAAATCATGGAATAGTTCAGTTAGTATATTCACGATGTCAGAATCATACTCCAAATAGCTGTCATCGACAACACTCAAGCTTTTCAGCTGTAAACCTAGCGCTCTCTTACCCACAACAAATTGTGCAGCGTTTGTACGGTCCAGACAATCAATACAATTACTTCTGCATATACCTTCTTGAATCTTCGTTGTCTTGAAGTCGTGTCCATTGTGAAAAATTCCGGATCTATGGAGTGCGTCAGCTGCATAAGCTTCTAAAAACTCAATAACTCCTTGGCCATCTTGTTTAGAAGCTCTGCTCATGTCCCAAGAAGTATACTCTATTTTCTTATTATCTGGTAAAAATTGGTTCAGATACGAGATGCATTCTTCAAACTCTCTAAGTAGCTTGGTTTCTCGGGGATTTTTTTCTTTTGTTTTGATTAAATTCAAAACCTGAACCTTCCCATACCTTTGAAAAAGCATGTCGAAATGTAATGCAGCGGAACTAAAGTAAGGATCCACGGCATTAATTTGAATTGGTGGTTTCGCTGTCAAATTGGATGCCTCTTGTGTCCAATATAAAGGAATGGAACCTCTGTGTTGAACAAAAGATGTATATCGATCGCTATCAAAGTATCCGTTGCCTGGTTTGTGAAAGGAGGTCAATATCATATCTGCTACAATCTGCTCCGTCTCGACTTCGTTAGCAACATATCCTTGTTTGTTTACACCTCTTTTCAGAAATCTGGCACCTGCAAATTGGTGAGATCTTCTTGCAATCAACGTGATGTAGATGCTTTTTCCTAAGACAGACACGTTAACTTGATCAATGAATCCGTGAATTATGGGCTGAAACCAATCATAAACCGTGTCGGTACATGTAAGAATTGGTTTCAGCAAATAATTATTCCATACGAACATTTCGTTGATATCCGGAATACCACTAGGTATCGATATGTCAGGCCTGTCAACTGCTTTTAGCTTCTCCCTCAATAAATGAGTCTGCAAAGTATTAGTAATATCATAAGTATTACTAAAGTAAAAGGTCTTTGTCAAATCTAAATTTTGAAATGTAGACATAAGATGGGCTTCTGCGGAGTATTTGTCTGGCTTTCGAAAGTTGTTCGAAATCGGCACCAACTCAGTTCCATCAATGTGAAAAATGAAATGACCAGCGATGACTGCCACTTGACTACATTTTGTCACCGCCACAAGGTAATAGCATCCTGTAAATCTAATAAATCCCATAAGACCGTAACATGTCAATTTTTTTTGTAATCCTTCTTCACTTGCCTCTTCTAGACCCGACAGTATGTTCATGATCTCATTTCGAGTAAAGAAAACATTATCCTCCATGACGCTCAGTTCGTCCTCTGGAACGTTCAGGTCTATCTCGAGAATTCTGAACATAGTCTCGCGCTTGTTACTACCCACAATATACATTCGTTCCTTAGTCTCATAGATCGTAAATTTTCCCAGAACAAATTTAGTAGTCTTTCTTTGTTTATGCGTTTCAGTAGCCGGTAGCTGTTTTATGAAAAGATCAGAAGAGCCCGCTCCTTGATCACATTGATCACTTTCCATGAAACCTGTAATTTAACTTTGTCTCCCTAATATAGATCTTCTCCTAGATTAGCAGTCTTTCTATTCGCTTCCAAGTTTATCTCACGGATAGAAAGGATGAGGAAATATAACCTACTAAATACGCTTTCCTGGATGTATTTCTATAGCAGAACCAGCAGTGACTGTCGGGCTTGTTTCAATCCAACTGGTAGATATATTATCAATTAGAAGCACAAATTCACGTGCTTGCACGATGAACGTGTGGAGTTTTCATCGATGACATGAAAGATGAAAAAAATATACAGGAAAATTACTAGCAAAAAAAAGCTTATACCCGGGCCCATTAAGATCTCTGTATCTTATTGAGCTATGCCAATGCCAGGCTCTGAACTTCAATTGACGCTTAAGCAGCAAAGACAGCTAGAAAAACAACAGAGACGTAAGAAATACGCCGACTTGGCCATCCAAGGTACAAATAACTCGTCCATAGCCTCTAAAAGGTCCGTCGAGCTGCTATATAGTAAGCACTTTGAAACTAACAGAGACATTGATCCCAGTAAACCCAACAAGGAATACTTCAAGTATTTTGTTCCTAAATCGCCGAAGCGCTCGCCATGCATAAATAGAGGCTATTGGTTAAGGTTACATGCTATCAGATCTAGGTTGGACCGCATTGCAGAAAATACAAACAAAAACATCCTTGTGGTCAATTTAGGATGCGGATTTGATCCACTTCCCTTTCAACTGTTGGATGAAGAGAACTCTGGCAGCAGAGCTTACAATAAGCGCTTTTCATTTTTGGATATTGATTATGCTGATCTAATAAAGAAAAAAACAGATCTTATAAGAAAAGATCCGGCACTTATGAAGATTGTGGGTCCAGAAACTGAGGGTCACACTGTAAAGAATACATTCATATTCAGACAATACAGAGTTGCTGCGTGCAACTTGAATCATCCTCATTCGTTCCGTGAGCTACTTCAAAAGGAGGGTCTAAGTGATCCCAACACAGTCAAAGTGTTCATTGCAGAAGTATCACTGGCATACATGAAACCAGACCAAGCGGATACTATTATATCACTTTGCTCTGAAATGTCCTCCTCTCATTTTCTAATGTTAGAACAATTGATACCTCAGGGTGCACATGAACCATTTTCCAAGCAGATGTTGAAACACTTTACCAAGAATGATTCACCTTTGCTCTCTGTCCTACAGTACCATAACAAAGAATCACAGAGGCAAAGATTTGCTAGTTTGGGTTTCCCTTATATTGACGGTGGTGACATGTACCAACTCTGGCTATCAGTTAAACCAAATATAAGATCGCTTATACAAGAAATTGAACCCTTCGATGAATTAGAAGAGTTCCAGCTGTTCTCTCATCATTATATTATACTAGATGCAGCAAACTACCAATATGAATTCAAGGAAGCGCTGGTCAACCTTTCAGAGTTGCCATCATTTTCGAGTTCGCATGCCCGCTTTGAGAAGATGGATCACTCCATCGATAGAAGATTTGGGTCTTCTCTCTATGATTCTCATAATAACGACATCTTATATTTCGGAGGATGCAACCCATCCAGAATAAACGAAATTATTTCTGTTGATCCTCGAAATGGCAACAACAGGTTTCTGGATGTGCTTAATTCACCACCAGCTAGGATGTGTCATACGTTCACAGCATCTGCCGAGCAAGGCATATGCATTCTCGTGGGTGGTAGGAAGGGGCCTAACCAAGGTTTTTCTGACACCTGGTATTTTAATCGTGAATCAAAGGATTGGAAACAAGGCCCCGACTTACCTAGCACAAGATTTAGGCATTGCTCAAATTTCATAAGTGATTATCAACTATTAATATTCGGCGGAAAAACCAGCGGCAAGCAATTTTTGATCTTCGATCTTAATTCACAGGAGGTGAAGGAATGTGAAGTTGAAGGCAATGATTTAGCAGCTGGAATACCTCTCATGTCGCCTGCCATGGACTATTTGATTCCTAACAACAAAGGTGTCATTTTAGGTGGGTCAAATGACGGCGCAAATGTTTCCGACAAGCTTTATGTTTTTAGAAGTGATGGCAATAAAATCACGATTGAGAAAAAAATTACGCATCCGCTCTTGCAAAGATATGGCTCTAAAGTCTTATTCTTGAATGAAGATGAAATTTTGATAGCAGGTGGAACCAGCCCTAATCTGCTGTTCGGCAAATGTACCACTATTATAACTTTAAATCTCAAAACAGAAAATATCATGGAAGTTCCAATACCCAATAATATATGGGATGATTATCCCCTCTTCATGGTGGGTTTTGAAATGCTGCTGCTACCAAGCAACGAAATCCTAATAACCGGCGGAGGTGCAACTTGTTATGGATTCGGTTCGGTTTCGAACAAGGGTTTCAAAATAAGATTTTAGGCCGCTCTTCTCTACCCAGGGCGTTTGCTCTTAACCGTCCTTGAGGCGTACTTTAATTTGCTAAATAAATATTCTCTAATAAATTTGATCTAATTGACTTTTTTTTTACCGTCGTCGATGGTGGCTATGGCGAACTTTTCCGTGTGTCGCTCGCTTCCTTTGCAAGAAAGGGAATATAGCCCGCGGAGACGTCCTTGAAAAAAATCAATAAATAAATAAGCCAACGGATAAAGGACCAATGAAGATTGATTATCTTACCAATACAGTCAACTAAGGCAAAGGATTCATCATTTAAACGAAGATAGCAGGTCTATGATGATCAACTTCAATCTAAACCAAGTTGGAACATTTTGGAAGAAAGATCATGAGCACAAGGATGGCCCACGTGAAGAAGAAGTTGAGGATGAACTAGATGCCTCTGAATTCGAAGATGACGAGGAATTGCCGAAACATGTTATGACTCGAAGGCCTAAAGACACAAACTTTACACAGCAGCGGATTGCCGCTTGGAATCCTATTCTGACCCCAAAATCCGTTGTGCCATTATACTTGATCATAGCAGTCGTCTGCGTTATTGTTGGAGGATGCTTGTTATCAATCTCTTCGAAAGTAAGTGAGATCACAATATTTTATCAGAACTGTACACAGGAGGCACCTTCGGGGGATTCCTGGTCAAACATGCCGTCAAATCGTTATGCAATGACTTTCACTCAAAACAAGACATTCAATGTTGCCCCCCAATGGAGATATGTATCTGATCCCTCCGACGACTCGAAAGAGAGTGGTACATGTCAAATTCGATTCACGACCCCGCAGGATTTCCCAAAAAATGTGTATTTGAGTTATATGCTTGAGAACTTTGTAGCTAATCATAGGCGTTACGTTTTGTCATTCAGTGAAGATCAAATAAGAGGCAGAAGGGCTTCCTATAGTGATATACATGATACGGCAGGTATCAACTGCAAAATTCTAGGCCGTGACAGCGATGACAAAATTATCTATCCATGCGGATTAATTGCGAACTCGATGTTCAACGATTCCTACCCTCTACAACTAACAAATGTTCAAGATTCTAGTAAGAACTATTCGTTGACTAATAAAAACATTAATTGGAATACAGATAAAGAAAGATTCGGCACCACCAAATACAATTACACAGAAGTTGTTCCGCCACCATACTGGAAGAGTGTTTATCCAGACGGGTACAATGAAACAAACATGCCCGATATTCATGACTGGGAAGAATTTCAGATTTGGATGAGACCAGCCGCTTTCGACAAGTTCACCAAATTGATTCGCCGGAATGATAATGATAGTTTACCATCAGGTGAATATCAACTTGATATAGGTTTGCATTGGCCCGTTGCAGACTTCAACGGGAAAAAAGCAATTTTTCTAACACATGGATCAAGCATAGGAAGTAGAAATTACTTCTTGGGTGTAGTTTATCTGATTGGTGGTTGCATCTGCACGGCGCTTGCCCTCGTGCTCTTGGGATTTTGGTTGATTTCAGGTAGAAAAGTTGCAGATCCAAAGCATCTTTCATGGAATCAATAACAATGTCGAATGAAAAAACCATTCTTTATGTACAAATACTGATTAATAATGCAATTAGGCCTTATCGTTTGCGAGCCGAGCGCTGCAGCTTGCCATCCTGAGGGGTTCTTTGGTGAAAAACACCCTTCGTGAGGAGATGGCTCTGAAGGATTGGAAGAAACACTACCGTCATTCAGCACTTTTCAAGAACTCTTTACATTCTACCTTAAGCTTGATGATGGTGGCCGTAGCGGAAAATTTGCCCTTCAAATAGAGTCAAGTCCGAAGATGGTGTGTGAGTGGTGCGATCAAGATGATCAAGATGTATAAATTAGGAAGAGAAGTAGCCCAAATATTTGAAGAAACATAACGAACGTGCCCTTCTTTGATATTCTTTCATTGGAGCAAGACATTTGAAGATTCAATCCACAGGCTTATCCCGTTCAAATAAGCTCTATCTTCGTTGTGGCTTCCCCGAGCAGGCTCGAAGCATCGCGCATAAAAAGGAACTCAAACTCGAACTACGATGAAACATTTGGCAAGGGAGCACTGTTAACTTCAATGGTTGAAATAAACAGGACGCAGTGAGGCCTCTCGGGCTTGATGACATTCTAGTTCCTTGAACGACTGAAACGGGTCACCATCTACTTATTGAGACGGCTCTAGGAGAAGTGTACATAGTGATTATAATATTAACTTTTTGATACGGCTCGCACCCCCGTCGCTGATCCAGCAGGAATGCGAAGCATGCCATCCGGAACATGGGACACGCTTCCCCGGTCTCAACTGCTAGTCAGACCCAAGCACCGAGTTGAAGGGGGGGGGTCCAGAGAGGCAATCAGCGTTAACATTCACGGCCTGTAACGGAAGCGTCGCAAGTCGTTGACTGCAGAAACGCATATGTGGCCCTTAGTCGTGTTTCTACGGCAACATCAAGGGCACTTGTCAGTCGTTTCAGAAAAGACGGCGGCTCGAAATGCTCGCTGTGCAGCTCATGGCCAAGTAGATTTTTCATTGCTGTAACTAGCGATCTGCATGAACTCTAAGTTCCATGCTACGACGATTGATGCAACTGAACTTTTCACGACGCAGGCCCCTCTTGCTGTTCGCTCACGTGGACGCAACTCCCTCTTCGAGAAGATACGATACAATATCCATTTGGACGGGAAGAGTCATGGAGTCATGGGCCGAGCGCGTTTTCTTGGCGCCTAAAAAGTATTGAACTTTCATACTCCTGAAAAGTAATCCTCACTCATGAGATTCGAATCTATGTTGGTATTTGAAGATGAGAATCGTTTTTTCAGGGGAGGGCCAATCGATGTAGAGTTAGCTGCGAACCACGTCGTGGGCCAACCGGGTGATGGTGTGTAAATTGAAGGTTTATGTAGATTAGTTATAGGTTACTTATTCGAGCACAAGAAAAAGCAGAGAGATGTGGGTGCCAGGCATCTTTTGGGTGTCTTTCCTTATACAGGGCAATGTTCGATATTTCAATGCCTTCTGCAGATTCATATTTAATTGGTTTTCAGTCAAAAGCGCAGCCCTTCGGCGGCTATATTCTCCGCAGATGGGGTGCGTTTCAACAATGAATCAGAAACCACTTCAAATGAATCCATACCCAAAGAATTGCGACAGGCATAGGTCAGTATGACAGACGGCTCCTCGGCTGCTGAAAAAGCCCATCTTGACACATTTCCAAGAGAATCTTGAATTTTTATGTGTTTCTCGCGTAACAAGACTTCCCACACGAGTGTTTTCATCGACGCAAAGATACACCTTGCGCCCAACGAGGTACATATCACTAATACTACTCTTCGCAAACTGCCGTGCTCCCTAGATCTCATTATGCGAAGCTTCCTGACGGCTGCGATTCCGAATAGAGTGTGGTCGAAGACGAAAGCAGCCAGCCGTGAGCAAATCGCAGCTGATCGATCGACGACACCATCCGCGATTCCACCTAGCTAAACTAAGACGCAGCGCAGAAAGAGGGCGCAGGTCAAACTGGGTGGAAGAAACCCACCCACTCGTGGAAATGGACAAAAAGTTAAAACCACGAGAGTATCTTTCTACTTAAGCTCGGCTTCACCACTGCTCCGAGCTTCCGCAAACCGTAATCAAGCATGGCCGCGTTCCGCGACAGGGTGTCGATGAGCACGCGTACTGAGAGAGACTAGACGTACAAGAGATGCTCTAACTGTGGGAACATCAAAAGGATCTTGGGCATGCCAACACGGATCGCTGCTCAGGATTCCGCTCTACATTCGAGAGAGCGTGTAAAGACTTCAATAAGGTGAAAAACATTGTGTTGAAGTATTTTACTGAGCCCTCGATAGCAGGCGCTACCGGTGTCAGTCCCTGTGCGTCTGGAAAGCCGTACATTAAACGATTCCGCAGATTGAATACCAGTGAAGACGCGCCGTGGTCACCCGGCGCCTCGCTGGAAAGAAATAGTGAAAATTTTGACATTTAAGTGCAATCGTCTGCGATCAACCATTTTGAGCTCGAAGGGTAGAAGTCGTGGCGTTGAATAATTGCGAGCGTTTGTGTAAATATGTTCACGAGAAAGCTTTCTTCTACGTCCGTTAAAAGAGTATCCAAGATCCTTGATGAAAAGGCCTATCAGGTGACCACATATTCTAGGCCAGACGATTTATGTATAACCAGAGGCTCTAATGCTAGGTTGTACGATGATATCAACGGTAAAGAGTTTATCGATTTCACCGCTGGAATAGCCGTTACTGCGTTGGGCCATGCTAATCCAAAAGTAGCTGAAATTCTCTTCAAGCAAGGTTCCAAATTGATACATTCCTCCAATTTGTACTACAATGCTGAGTGTTTGGATTTGAGTAAGAAAATCATCGAGAAGACGAAGCAATTTGGGGGCCAGTATGACGCTTCGAAAGTATTCTTGTGTAATTCTGGTACCGAAGCCAACGAGGCTGCGTTGAAATTTGCCAAAAAGCATGGTATCACAATCAATGAAAAAAAACAAGGACTGATCTCATTCGAAAACTCTTTTCATGGACGTACCATGGGCGCTCTTTCTGTGACGTCCAATCCAAAGTACAGAACACCATTCGGTTCTTTGATCCCAAATGTCACTTTCCTAAACATCAACGACGATCTAACTAAATTGAGCGATTTTATAAGCTCAAAAAAGGACGAAACAGCTGGTCTAATCATCGAACCTATTCAGGGTGAAGGTGGTATTTTCCCAATTCCTACTGAGACCTTGATTGGGTTGAGAAAAATCTGTAATGAGAACGAAGTTGCTGTCATTTATGATGAAATCCAATGTGGGCTAGGCCGTTCCGGTAAACTGTGGGCACACGCCTATTTGCCAAAAGAGGCTCATCCCGATATCTTCACGACTGCAAAGGCCTTAGGTAACGGTTTCCCAATTGCTGCCACGATTGTTAACGAAAAGATAAACAACGCTTTGAAGGTTGGTGACCACGGTACTACTTATGGTGGTAATCCTTTGGGATGTGCTGTCAGCAACTACGTGGTTGATGTTATCGCAGATGAAAAATTCTTGCAACAAGTAGCAGAAAAAGGTAAGTTGTTCCAAGACCGTTTGCTGAAATTGAAAGAGAGGTTCCCAAAACAGATACTGGATGTCAGAGGTAAGGGTTTGATTATCGGTGCTGAATTTGCTGAAGCCCCAACTGAAGTGATCGCAAAGGCAAGGGAATTGGGATTATTAGTGATTACGGCTGGTAAAAGTACTGCCAGATTTGTTCCAGCTTTAACAATCGAAAACGAAACCATCGAGAAGGGTCTCGATATATTTGAGAAAGCCGTCGAATCGGTTTACGCTTAGGTCGTTGAAAAAAATCAAACTCGTTTTTATATAGACGTTTATATATTGTTAAAATTTGAGTCTGTTCAAATAGACCAACAAGAAGAAAGTTTAACATCTTCGGATATATTTCTTTTGTACATACCTTCACCTTTCCATTAAATCCAAAGCATTTTAAAAAAAATACAACACAAATGCTAGCACAGAAACCAACGGACCGAGTCCACGGTATTCAAGCCGCTGAGCATCACCAGCCTCTATAGTAAGTTGCATATCCGACCTAATTTGCCCCACGGTTCCGCTTAATGATCCCAAACCAATTGACCCTGACAGAGGGGTAGCCTCTGCCACATATTGTGATGTAAATCTTTGGGCGAAGGTGGTCTGCTGCACAACAGTATGACCTTGACGAACGACAGTCACCCACAAATTACTTGTTTGGGGTCTTGAAGATGTATAAGTTTTAGTAGTTCCCTCGGTAATCGTGACATAAGTATCTATGGATAAATTTGTTACTGAGGTAGAGGGTGGTTCTGTGAAGGCAGTTGAAGGGTCTGGTCTCGTCCCAGCTTCACCAGAAGCAACAGTCCTTGTAGTCGAGGTGGAAAGGGAACCAGAGCCTGAGCTAGGAGAAGGCACGGATGACGATGACAATGAAGACAAAGACGACGAAGAAGACAAAGACGACGAAGATGACGAAGATGACGAAGTGGTCGTAGCTAAAGCACCGGGAGTGGTCGTGGATGAGCTGCTTATCGAAGAGCTGCTTGTTGTAGTAACAGTCCCAGTCCCAGTCCCTGTTGAGGTTCCTGTTCCTGAACTGGAAGACGCCATTCGAGTCGAAGTTATCGTGGCACCGGCAGCATTCGTCGTAGTCACCAATGATGCAGCTGTATTTGTAACGGTCCCAGCAGCATCGATAAGCGTGTATTGGGTGACGAGCTCACCGTTGGGATACGTAATTGTCACCAGCGATGTGATCGTCGCACCCAACACCAATCTGCAAAGAAGAAGTACTGTTAAAGGTATTCTAGCAAACATTATAGCATTCAAAATTGCTCACAGTCCTCAAGTGAGTAGCTTTGTGTGTTTATCTTTAGCGGTCAGCTGGCGTGATCTTGAAGTAAAAATAGCCCACTTCACGTTATTTGACGGTTTCTTGTAGGCGTTTGCGAAACATTTTGCCTGACGCACATAGGGTAACATTTTTTTTAATTTACCCGGCTCTCGAAACTCTTATCTGAGATTTATTCGCATGGAAAATAGTTGCTTAATGGGACAGTAGTTTGAGAGACAGGGGTCGAGCTTGATATAGTCAACCTGACAATGCCAAAGGATAATCCTCTTTGTGCACTGCACTCAAACGGTACAATGACAAGTGCAGCTGGTGGTGGAGCAGGGGCCAATGGCAAGAACAACGCAAATACCGCAGATCACGTGTACAGAGTATTTAGTGTCGATGACGATCCTGATGAGATAGAACATGATATACGGTATCTTGAGGGATTACACGATGGACTGAAGTATGCTCTCCATGGCAGTAAGTCAAAGACTCATCTACCTGCAGGAATCTCGACTTCTACCCCGAACTTATCTCCTTCGCCTCCCGTAGGCGCTAATGCAGCTAACGCAGGCGGTGCTGGTGGGGCTGGTGGTTCCAAACTGAAGAAACAACAATCACACGACCCTTCTACACTAGGCGAGTCTACTCGGGCGGATGGAACTCCTGAACCGGATCCAAGCACGTTTGTCATTCGTGAAAGTCAACTTGGTCATGGTAATGATGATGAACACTACGAAGATGGTGCCGATATATTCAACGAGGGCGCCTTTCGGCCTGGACACAACATAGATGAGGAGGATGGTCAGATGCTTGATAGGCATTCTAATGCTTCCTCGTTGGAGTCATTTACATTAAGAGAAAGACAAGACGCGATAAATGAAACACATCCGTTTGGTATAAGGATTTGGAAACCTGCATTGTACAAGAAAAATAGATCCGTTCAGAAAGTTGCTGCTGAAGATATTCATGAAACAAAACTGAAGAAAATCACCTGGCAGGTGCAGTTGACCAATGTCATTTGGGCTATTTCGTTTGGAGTTCTTCTGTTTATAATTTTCAGTCTGGCAAGCATAGCCGTTTATGTTCTGGGAATTTTTACAGAGTCAGCAAAACAGTACGCTGAATTTCTGTTTTGTTTATCCAAATACTTTTTATGGCCATTTGGCAAAGTCGTTTATTTAACTCAGGATAAACAGTATTTACAGGAGGATAAAGACGAAGGTATAAGTGCCCAGCAGTTTTATAACTGGGCCACATCTTATAGCAACAGATTGTTTTTTCATAGATCACAAGCTGAAGATTCCAACTCGCTGATAAATAACAACAGCGGTAACGTTTTGCAACATCCATCGTATGGCTCAATAAGGGAGCATTTATCAGCAACTCATCAGCAACCTTCATTAGAAGGTGTGCTCAATCCACAGCAGCCTAGAAATGATGAAAACAACGCAGAGTACGTCGACACAAATGACGAGAATTCTTCAGGAGCTACTGGTGGGGGGGCCCAAAGAAGGTACTTCGGGAGAGGCAAATGGACATGGGGAAGATTTGTGTTCTATCTTTGTTTCCATTTGTTCTTACAACCATTCGTACTCATTTTAACTTTGATCACTTGGTTATTCGTTTTCACTATACCAATGAGCAATACGCTTTGGAATCTGATGTATCATTGTAGAAGGCATCCGTTGGCATTGGGATTCAAGTCGATCAAAAACACTACGAATCAAGATACCTCTATTATGAAGCCGAAGAAAAGCGCGAAGACAAATGTTCTTCTATGTACTTTTCGTTGTGCTGGCTGGCATTACTATAAGTTTACTGTGGATGGAACGAATGTCATTGTTGTCAATCTATTGTTCCTTGTTTTCTTCACGATTGCCGATTTTTACTTTTTCAAGCATTATTTGGGGTTTCAAGGCTGGTTGTGTCATGATACCACTGTTTTTGCATTATGCCTAGCTTCCATCGTTCCATTGGCCTTTTACATCGGTCAAGCTGTTGCATCAATCTCCGCTCAAACTTCCATGGGATTAGGTGCCGTAATCAATGCATTTTTTTCTACGGTCGTAGAGATTTTTCTTTACTGCGTTGCGCTACAACAGGGAAAGGGTCTTCTGGTCGAGGGCTCTATGATCGGTTCGATTCTGGGTGCTGTTCTGCTGCTACCTGGACTATCCATGTGTGGAGGTGCGCTTAATAGGAAGACACAGAGATATAATCCAGCGAGTGCAGGTGTATCATCTGCCCTTCTGATATTCTCCATGATTGTAATGTTTGTTCCCACCATACTTTGTCAAATTTATGGCGGATATGAAGTGCATTGTGATGACGGTGATCACCTAGCTTTAAGTCTATCGAGTGTCGCCATGGTTGTTACCAAAAATAGGTGCTATTTTACCCGTCCACCGCTTAAGTTTACCAAGATGTACACTCACGTAATTGAGCCTATTTCAATATCATGTGCGATTGTTCTATTCTTGGCATACGCTGTTGGGCTGTGGTTTACTCTTAGGACGCATGCTGTGGTGATATGGCAATTACCCATTAGTGAACAAGCAAAAGAAACTTCAAGCAGTCGGGTATTGGAGCAAAGTGCAGATGTTCCTCAAGAATCTGGCGAGGAGAATGGCGGCCATGAGTCACCAAACTGGTCTAGAAGCAAGTCTACCTTTGTTTTACTATTCGCCACGCTATCATATGCAGTCATTGCGGAAATTTTGGTTTCCTGTGTTGACACTGTTTTGGAAGACATCCCTTCGTTGAATCCGAAATTCCTTGGTTTGACCATTTTCGCCCTGGTACCCAATACCACTGAATTTCTTAATGCCATTTCTTTTGCCATCCATGGAAACGTAGCATTATCGATGGAGATTGGCAGTGCCTACGCATTACAAGTTTGTCTCTTGCAGATTCCAGCGTTGGTCCTATATTCCATCTTGTACACTTGGAATAGTGATCATTCGACTATAACTATAAGAGATAGTATGTTTGCATTGGTTTTCCCCAGCTGGGACCTCGTGGCGTGCATGGCAAGTGTCTTTATGTTCACTTATTTATATGCAGAAGGGAAATCAAATTACTTCAAGGGCTCGATGTTGATCCTTCTGTATATTATCACTGTCTTTGGATTCTATTTCCAAGGGGTTATTGACAACTGGGACGTGTCGCGTGGGTTTGATTAATACTTAACGTTGACGCATATTAGAATATTTCGCATGCATATGTACATATACACATACATAAGTTTATACCAAGTACAAACTTTCTGTTTGTCATTCATAATCAAACAAAAAAAATGATTATACGGATTACACAACCTAAATGTGGATGCAATTATTGGCGCTTAATTGTAATTGCAATCTTTTCGTTATCTTACAATGTTATTGAAGGTTGATGGTATTTCTCATTGGCAGCAGAATGTGGGAAAAACTCAATGTGATCAGCATCAGTTAATTTCAACACCTGTTTGAACCTGGCACCAATATTGCATAAAGGTTCTTTGTCTTCCGACTTTGTCCATAACGCAAACTTGTATCCACTTTTTCTAACGTTCAAGACAACACCGTTGATTTGAGAATCTTCCTCGTCTATGGTTTCACCAATCACCGCTAATAATGTTCTTAACCATAACTCGTCAATGTCGCTCTTCTTAAATCTTACTTGATAGGACCACTTTCCACCCTTAGCATTGGCTTCATCTTCCCATTCAGGTCTGATATCGTTACGGAATGCATGGTAGTCTGACTTCATTGGTAACTCATGAGGTTCTGGTATATTCTGAATGATTGCCCAAAATTCTTCTACGGTTTCAAAAGAAGTGACCGGACGTAATAGATCAGACCATGATTCGGATTGATCGACAGCTGGCTTGGTATACCAAAGAGTCCATTTTGTGTTCAACGGATGTTTGACATCAAATTCAGCATCTGAAAGTACTGTCTTTGGAGCATCGTCGTCTACAGTAACAGTTTCTTCAAACTTTTGAGCAACTTCTTCGACAGACATCTTCTCTTTATTTCTATGGTATTGAGAAAACAAATTAAAAAAGTAAAAGTAAATGTACCTTATCAATGAATGCTTCTTCAACCTGCAATTGATGAAATGTCAGCTCGTCCTTGCGACCTTGCCAATTGGATTAGAGTTTGATCACCAAAAAATTTTTTTCAGGCTTTTTCAAGGCGTTACCCGCATATGATCTCAAACGATATGTCTGCATGGAGGCATAAGGAGCAAGATCTGGCACTTCTAAGGCATCTGCTGTCGCGTATAGGGCTTCACTGCGAGCCTGGTAGACTTTCAATCAGTTGTGGCTCTACTTTGGTGATTTTACGATTGTTTTGGTTGTATTCAAGGGATAAACTGCCATTATTTGGGCTCAATGCTTTGGAAGTGCACTAAAATGCTGTTCGAAGGTTTCGCAGCCATTTCCTCTATCTCATTTGCGGCTCTATATCTGCTACAGAACAAGCTTGTTTATCCATCTTGGGCTCAGGGTGCTAGGGATTTTGTTGATACTCCAGAAAGTTATAATCTGCCCTATGAACTCATAAGGTTAACTACGAAGGACAATGTCAAAATTGAAGCTTATGATATACAAAATAAGGAAAGCAGCTCTACGGTGTTAATACTCTGCCCAAATGCAGGAAATATTGGTTATTTTATACCAATTGCTGATATTTTTTATCGACAATTAGGGATGAGCGTTTTTATATACTCCTATAGAGGCTACGGTCATTCAGAAGGTTCTCCAAGCGAGCATGGTCTAAAGATGGATGCGGATTGCGTTATGTCGCATTTGTCGAATGATTCATTCCATAAGACGCAAAAATTGGTTCTTTATGGCAGATCTTTGGGTGGCGCCAACGCGATATACATAGCTTCAAAATATCCGCAATTGTGCGATGCTGTCATATTGGAGAATACATTTTTAAGCATACGAAAAGTGATACCTTATGTGTTTCCAATATTAAAATACTTCTCAATTATGTGCCATGAAGTATGGAATTCCGAAAGTGAGATTGTCAACTGTGATTCGACAGTGCCTTTTTTATTTTTGAGAGGACTGAAGGATGAAATAGTACCACCTATTCATATGAAGCATTTATTTGATTTATGTCCCAGTAATCAGAAGCGTGTTTTTGAATTTCCTTTGGGCTCGCATAATGATACTATCATCCAGCCGGGGTATTGGGAAATGATTCGAGAATTTTTGGAGGCCTACGGATGTATATGAAATAGATACTTCGAAATATATACTTGTCGCTCGTTAAATATCGATTTTATTCATGCAGCCCGCTGGACAGTCTGTCATTTCTTCCTCTGAAAACCATCTCTTGAAACATGAAAAATGGCCCTGGTGCCCACAATCAATTAATACCATACTTAGCTCCTTAATAGGTCTCTCGCACACAACACAAAGAGTATTCGGTTTTTTGCAACCATCACAATACCAATATCCAAATTTCTTTAGCGGACCATCACTACCTATCTTTTGAGCTTCTAAGGTGAACTTTTCCTTGGAGCTTTCGTTAGTTATCAAACATCCGCATTTGTCGCAAAACAATTGGATCAAAGATTGATCTCCCTCTGAATACATAATATCATCCCAAGGACAGTATTTCAATATCGCTGCTGAAATTTCAAACAACTCGTATTGATGCAGAATAGATGTGAACTGTGATAAGGAGTTTTTAACAACATCAATTGTTGTAATATGATAAACGTTTTGAAAAAGAAGCAGTATGTTCACCGCAAGCAGAACGTTTCCCATCTCTACCGCTTGTTTATACAGTTGCTTAATCAATTTTTTAGTATTCCAAGGAGGCACAGAGCCTTTTGGCCTGCTCTGCTCCAAATGAGCCTTTTTCGAAGAATCTATCGAAGATCTCTGTGGCTGTAGTTGCCCAAAAGCTGGTAGTTTTCCCTTGAAGGCCTGTGTTTTTTGTAGCTCCGGGGATTCGGAATTTTTCAACTGTGCCACCGGTGATGCAGTTTGATTCAAGCTCTGTAAGGAAGACATTTTACTTATCGGACTACTTTGAGTGAATGAATGGGAGCGCCTGTTCTTAATATAATGCTCGTTCTCTGCCACACTTGGAGATCTCACATCTGTCATAAACGTATCTATAAAAGACGGCCGATGTTGCTTCTTTCCTAATATTGGAATACCCTTGCTGTTATTTATTGATGTCGAAGCTAGTGGTTTGGGTTCATCTAGCAGATCTTCTTCATACTCTATTGTGGAGCCTTCTTCGGAATGAGAATTTTGATTTCTTTCAGAAGATGCATCGACAGTTTTGATGTCTGCCATACCCCTTCCCTGATTCAGCTGGTTTTCAAAGTCAACAGCAGCAGAGTTTTCAGCCATGAGCTGCTGTCTCAAATTAGAGATTGCTTGTGCTGAGGTATTTCTCTTGATTGTCTCACTAAAACCCTCCTCAAGAGCTTGCGGGACTTCTTCCACATATGAATTGATTCCGCTTGTAGCACCGCTAACGCAAGCAGTCTCACTAAAGTTAGTATCATATACAGGGAGAGGTGTGCCTTTGGAACCCGTTTGTCCTAGTATGTTCATCTCTAAACGATCATCGGTAGATGGCTCCGAACGCTCTGTGCTCATTCTTTTCAAATCCCAGAGTAAGGAGTCTCTAATCAAGAGCCAAATTTTTAGATTTGGTATATCATCGATGTATGAGTAAACAGAGGCATTGTGGCTACATATTGGTATCAGTTCCATTAACAAATCTATCTTTTGTTGAACTCCCAATGACAGATCATTTATGCTTTCAGTCAAGATACTTTTTTTCTTTTCAAGGTTCAAATTATTCTTGACATCTTCACTTTCATTTTCCTTCGAAATTGAATCTGCATCAGATGCATTTGAATTTGATGTCTGTACCTTCCGAATATCGCGGCTTCTATTAGCATCATTTTCGTTTTTCCTATTCACCAAAGCTGCCCAAGTTGTATTTTCCGAGAGCCCGAATCTTTCCATAAGATCTTCCTTTATTTCCTCATCGTTAGATGTGGATTCTTGAGTAGGGATCTTGCCCTCGTTCAGTTTTTTTTCTTGATTATAGGAGAACTCTAGCTCCCTCGCCAAAAATTTGAACACTTTAAGAGGGGATTCTATTATTGCAGCAACTTCGGGAGATTTTAACGTGCTTTTCTGGGATGGTATGCGAGATATTCTCATATTATTAAGAATGAATGGCAAATCCAGTGTGACGACAGCAGGAGATTCTAACCATTTTGCTTCTAGACCTTCATTCGGGTAAGCAAAGGGGCTGGAAGAGATGCTTGAGTTATGGAATGAGGCAGCTAATGATGCGGATCCCAAACTCTTACTGCTGAACGATGGACCAACTTTGGGTAGTGCGGATCTATCAGTGGAAAATGAAGGCAAATTAGTACTACTAATGCCTTTTTTCATGCTTCCCATTAACCTAGAGTTATTTTTAGCACCGGTGACGGATGATATGCTCAATTTACCATTAGGGACTTTCTTATCGTCATGCGGAGCTGAGGACACTTGCTGAACTTCGTAATTACCACATTCTTGATCAAGAAACAGAAGCCCGTTTCCATCTATATCTCTCCACCTAGTGATTCGCTTTGGCAGATTTTCTAAAACAGTCGGCTCTAGTCGAGTATCCCATCCAGTGATGTTATCATCTTTATCGATGCTAAATATTAGTTTATCATCCCACCAAACCATACCCAAAGATGGTGATGTAGTCAAAAGAACATGCTTAGGAATATATTTTCTTGCTAAAGAGAAAATGTTAACCGATGCTTCTTCATTGGTTGAAGATAGGGCTAAGCAAGCATTTAGGACGTCTTTATGATAATTCGGGCAGAATTTTAACTTTGTAACAGGTACGCCTGCGTTAATGGTTACTTCAGGTAGGAAAGCCAAACTAGTAGAGCCGGTTGTGTTCATTGCATGCGAATTATGTATCGGAGGAGTATGAGATGTATGAGAGCTGCTCTCATATTGCGGTTTGTCGCCTACATACCATAAACAACACCTCCCATCTCTACCGCCTGTGGCAATGTAGTCCGAATTGGGGTGCCAATTAAGAGAGAGTCCAAGGCCGGTATGAGCATTTATTCTTTTTTCTACTTGCCCTGGCTGCCGCAGGTCAGAAATCAGAAGCAACCCTGAGTCTTGAATAGAAGCGAACTTGTATCCAGCGTTATTCCCGTTTTTCATATCCTGGTGAGGGCCCATGTGAGAATAGTTTTGTATGGGCATCCATTTCACATCTCTTATCGAATCAGACACCGCGCTGATATTGACGTCGCTTTTATTCTTCTTGATACTGCTAGATCGAAGATCCCAAACTTTAACACATCCATCTTGCCCACCACTAATAAGCAAATTCGTTTGGGCGCTGTTGAAGTCAAAGCTATTGATAGATCTTGTATGTTCGCATAAAGTGGTTACTAGCGGATTATCCAATGTAGATGTCTTGTTCAAGTCGTAAACGGATACTGCGGTAGAATTGTGGCATATAGCAGCATAATTATTGTGGCTATAAAAACCAGTCTTTACATCTGCAATGGTACTCAATTTGGTCTGCCTGCCGCGCTTTTTCATTGGATAGAACGAATTCCCGGGTACGTAGGTGTCAGACGTCATGTAATCGTGGACGCAGGTGATGGAACGATCTTCTTCTGAAAACCTATAATACCCCAAATGTGCCTTGCCTGCACAAAGCAGCCCATTAGTAGATGGGTCATTGATCTTGTCGATACTTGCGAGCTCCTTTTTTGCCTTCATACAGTACACCAAACCAGATGACTTCGGTACTTCAGGTCTTTGCCGTGTCCTCTGCCCTCGAGACTCCAGGGGCGCACTCATGTCGCCATCAAATGCATCCCTCCAGCTGGGATCATTGCCTGAGCCATTGTTACTATATGATGACCAAGGGGATGGTCTTGTTCTTGGAGAACTTCCGATCGATGGGATCTGACTGTTGCTGGGATAGTGGTGAATGCGGAACGAAGACCTCCCCATAGGGAGCGGTTTCAAGTCACCTCGTCCAAATGAGGAAGAAGCTTGGCTTCTCGATAGTGAGTTATTACTCATCCCTGAGAGGCTCTATGACAATATCAGGTTCGTCTCCCCGCCAGCACTATCTGCACTCAAGTTGCATTGTGTGTTTTTTATACACTATGTTCTTACAATCATACACGTGACTTCAAGTGTCAGTGTGTCATTTGTAAGAGCCAGGACAGAAAAATAACTTCCCACATATTTTATAGAACATTAAAGAGTTTATATAATCGTGTAATTGGTCCGGGGTTTGCTGCCCTCGTGGATCAGGGCTTTTGCTCCTGCATGCGCATTATCCCTCATTTTGCTATGATTGTCATTGGTTCTTGCAGTGGCCGAAAATAACTATAAATGTATCCCAATCATAAATTTTATGAGTGACCGACTATTTAACCCTTTCGTAGATTTCATTGATATCTGCCTCTGTTAAGTTACGGGTTTCGGGCACTAGTAGCCAAACAAATATTGCAGATAGTAGTAAGCAACCGGCAAAAAAGTACCCATACGCGAACCCGATTTTGGAAGTGATAGTAGGTGTTAGAAGTGAAATGGCAAAATTAAACATCCAATTGAAAGACGAGCAAATTGCCATTGAAGTAGCCCTTGTTTTCATTGGGAAGAGCTCAGAAACTAATACGAAGGTTACAGGACCTAAAGTCGTGGCGAAGAAAACGATATAAATGCAGGTTGTCACCACCATCACTGCGTTTGCGCCATATAGATCTAGCGCGAAGGTTCCAATAGTTGCATATAATACCATGGAGCAAAACATCCCAATTGATCCCAGTAATAAGCAAGATTTTCGTCCAAGTGCTTCCACCAGATAAATGCCTCCAAATGTTGCGATGAAGTTCACCATCGATAGAACAATAGGTGTAATATAAGGATGTAAGTTTGCATTGGCAAAAATAGTTGTTCCATAGTAGAAAAAGTAATTGATTCCAGAAAGCTGTTGAAATGTCATGACCAAAACGCCAATTAGTAATCTTAGTCCTAATTGTGGTTTTCCGGTGATAAACTCGAATATTCCTTGCTGTTTTCCCATTCTACGCATTTCTTGTTTTTCTCTCAGCGTATCTTCGACAAATTGATAGGTCTTTTCGTCTTCTGCACTAATACCATTCATTCGTGAATATGACCTCTTAGCGATCTCTATTCGATTTTTCTTCAAAATTAAATACTGTGCTGATTCTGGTGTGAATAGAAGGCCGATTGCCACCACAAATGACCAAAGGAACCCAAGAGAAATAGGTAGCTGCCATTGAATGTTAATATTTGAGCTCGAAGATAAGGCTTCCATGCAAATGTAGTTGACAATATTGCCCATTAGAATACCAAGTGTTACCATTAGTTGGTACAGAACAACCATCGCTCCTCGAATTTTCAATGGTGCACTTTCAGAGATGAACATTGGTACCAAAACTGCGGTGGAGCCCACTGCTAAACCTGTTATAATGCGGCCAACCAAAAATTGACACCAATTCTCGTCTTTTATCAGTTGCAATAGTAACCCAATCCAATATACGAATATTGCTGCATATATGCCAAACTTTCTTCCCTTAAAATCTCCTAGCTTGGCGAGTGTCAGCCCCCCAACTGCACATCCAATATTGAAAATTGAAATGATCAAGCCTATTACTAAAGGTGGAAATCCCTTTGAAGTAGTCTCTGGATCAATTACAGTTCCAAAGTTTGCTTTGAAACTTTCCATGTTCGAAATACCTCCTATAGTTCCCACATCCCAACCAAAAATAAAGCCCCCAAATGAGATTGCAGCACAGAGAGCGATTGGTCTCAGAAATCCAGTATGCTCCTTATTATTTTTGAACTGCGCGATCGATTCTTTAGGTGTTACGATTGAACAGTCGGACAATTCGGAGCGGTCTTCCGGTTTCGAGCCCTCTTCATATAACTGATCATTGCAGACAATAGTCATCACGGAATTTTTTTTAATTTATTTATTTGAATTATCTCTTCTTTGAGATTTGATATTGGTTCTATTTCCCAAAGACAGAGGGTGTATGTCAATCTCTTCATCTCTTATATCTGCCTTTGAGTTTTGTAAACATCGAGGAGCGCAAGGTGTTTCTCTAGATGGCTCTAAAGAGTATTTGGCATAATTTTTTGTGTGACAGTTTTGACACAATATTGGCCACAAGGAAATATCGAACTGAATTCTTCAGAAATATTTCGCAGATCTAGAGAAATCGTCCCTTTGAATTTGAAAGGTTTCTGATGCCTCTTTTTTGCTGAATAATCGTTTCCCTTAAACTCGATCTGGCTCTATATCTCACGGGCTCTTTGGTAAACTAGCATTCAATCGAGGAAGGACAGGGTTTCCCCCATTTCTGTGACACGAATTACAGAAAAAAATGCTCTGACAGAGAAGTTGGCGTCTACCTAAAGTAGCAATTCAAGAATACCGAGTGTCGCAGTATTCTGGACATTTCAGGTACTTGCTAAGGGCGGTCACTACCCTATTGAATTGCAGATCCCCGCTTGAAAGGGGGGATGTTGCGAGCCAGTAAATTCGTGCTGACAAAGATTTGCATTGGGGATGATAAAATACCCATGTCGAAATGTTGCTAGTTGTCAGTTTCAGAGATCGGCCATCTGACGCAGCAAAGAAGGCCGCTCAATAACTCTGGATGTTATAGATGTCACTATACACGTGATTCGTTAAGAAAGTTGTAGGAATCCCATGTATTGAAGATGAAGGGATTAGCGATGTTCGTGTAACAGAGGCGCTGGTTGAAGGAATGTTAACATCAGTTATGGATGACCTCAGCAGCCAGGATCCATCGCAAAAGCGATACTTAACTCAAAGAAGAACTGTAGATATCAGTTCACCCTACGAGAAGTTGTATTATTACAGAAAGCATGGCCTACCATTGCCTACTATACAAGCAGAAACGACCTTCACGTCAGATGTCATGCCACCCGCTGCTTATGTGTGCAGGAGTCGAGTAATAAACATTCCAAACAAATTTTCGCACTTGAGCTCAAACAAGGTGAAACATGTGATACCTGCATTAAAGTGGACTCCAGAAGGAAGAAGACTGGTAGTGGCAACGTATAGTGGAGAGTTCTCACTATGGAACGGATCTTCTTTCAATTTTGAGAGTATCATGCAAGCTCATGACTCTTCGGTCACAACGATGGAGTACTCGCATGCTGGTGATTGGATGATTAGCGGTGATTCGGACGGTACGATCAAGATTTGGCAACCGAACTTCAATATGGTAAAGGAGTTGGATCAAGCACACACTGAATGTATTAGGGATATAGCATTCAGTAGTAACGACTCAAAATTTGTAACATGCTCGGACGATAACATCTTGAAGATTTGGAATTTTAGCAATGGTCAGCAAGAACGAGTCCTATCAGGGCATCACTGGGACGTCAAAAGTTGTGATTGGCATCCTGAAATGGGTCTCATAGCCTCTGCCTCTAAGGATAATTTAGTGAAATTGTGGGACCCGAGATCCGGACAGTGCATTTCAACGATCTTGAAGTTTAAGCATACTGTTCTGAAAACAAAATTTCAACCGACCAAAGGCAATCTTCTGGCTGCAATTTCAAAGGACAAATCATGTCGAGTGTTTGATATAAGAAACTGTATGAAAGAACTGATGGTTGTTCGAGATGATGTGGATTACATGACTCTCCTCTGGCACCCTATAAATGAAACTATGTTTTCCGTGGCAAACTATGATGGCTCCCTGAAACACTTCGATCTTCTTCAGGATTTGAATGGACCTATTCATACCATACCTTACGCACACGATAAATGCATCACTTCTTTGTCATATAACCCTGTGGGCCACATCCTAGCAAGTGCCTCGAAGGACAGGACCATCAGATTTTGGACGAGGGCTAGGCCTGTTGATCCTAATGCGTTTGATGACCCAACGTATAATAACAAGAAAGTTAATGCATGGTACTTTGGGATAAATAATGGTATCAACGCGATCAGAGACAAGAGTGAAAATGGTGCTGCACCACCTTCAAGTAATGGCACAGAAGCTAGCATGAGTTCAACAGCCAACTGGTCTACAGCGGGTTCCAGCAATGGAAATTTCTTGCCCGGTTTGGAATCAGACACATCGAAGGTAACAAGCTTACCTGGGCTGAGCATATAAAAACGATAAAGAACTTTTTATATATAAAAGTTAAACATACCTGTATAAAATTGTATCAATATAGCGTTTTGGTGACTGCAAAATTCTATAACATAAGTGCACCGTAAAAAACGTAATTTTTCATAAATCATTAAAAGTGGGGTGGTTTGTTGGTCTAAACTGAAGCATTCCAGTTTGGGCTTCGATACTTCCCCAAATTCGTTTCCATTATCCCTTGCAACTCCGCAAAAAAATCTTCACTAAGAACTTTACTCAGAGAAGATAAATAATTCATCGAATTTGAATCCATTTGATTTTCAATCTGTTCCTCAAAAAATTTCTTAACGCGATTGATGTAAGATGAACCAAACAGTTTCGTATAATGCTCAACGAAGTTTTCTACCAGAGAGATTACTTCGAGCACTCTGACTGGGCAGCTAGCGGGCAAATGGCTGTTATTGACGCCATTCGAAGGAACTAAGCCAGAGTTGATGATGTTGTAAGCGAAGAGACCATCGTTCACACCGTTTGCCTTGAACATTTCTTTCAACTGAATGAATTCTTTGTTTGAGAAAGGAGTAAATTGCGAACAGTAATTTTTTAATCTTTTGGCAAAATCCGTAATAGCATAATCATACGGTTTATCAAAGTAGTCTTCATTAAACGATTTGTTGTGAACATTGTACTTGATAAAATTCATATCATCGCACGTAATTTGTAAGACGATCGGCGTGATTGAAAATTTAGCATTTGAATCCCTGTTGTAGGAGCAGATCTTTTCGAACACAAATTGCCTCCTTTGAATCTGCGAATTCGTTGCATCAAAGATCGCGACGTCACAAATGTCGGAGTCTAGTTCTTTAATTAACTTATCTAAAGTTATTCTTGCATATTTCTCCTTTTTTTCCGTGTTCTTTGGGCTAAAAAGATCATCAGAAGAGTTATTAGCTAACTGCATGGACAAAATACCCAAATTTTGATAACTCATCTTTCTTCTAACTTTACCTGCATTGAATGATGAGCAGCGCAGTGAATGTGTGGAAGGATTATCCTGTAGAAACTTGATTAGTTGTGACGAAATTGCTGATTTCCCCACTGCAGGTAAGCCAACTAGCACAAACACAAATTTAGGACCCTTGGCGCTGTGACCAGGCGTCCCTCTGTGGAGATCTCTCGATGAGTTAAAACTCAAGGGTGAAGGAGACTGGGAATTGACACGTGTTATATCAGATAAACCATCACTGGACGGCTGACTGATCATAAGACCATGTGGCATGGGAATAGCATCGCTCTCAACTGCTTCATCGATCTCGTCATTCGAGTAGTAGTAGCTAGATGTCCTAAGTAATAAATTGGAGTAGGTCCTCTTATTCAGGGAGAATAGAGAATTCTCCGAAGTTGGGTTCGACTTCAATGATCCATTCAATGAAGTACCACTCATAGTGAAAACCCTACCACTGTCGCGCAAAACCTAACAACAACGCGTATTCACTATTGATTCGACTTCCTCGTAGATAGAACTACTTATAATATCACGCAAAAATTCGAACTAAGATATCGTAAAAGTGGAGGTAAAAGAATCGCAGTTGATGAAAGATTCGGATTCTAATTAGTCCAACCGTTTATCTATAAATGTGGCGGAATGCATGGCTCGTGGCGAAGTATATGAGATTATTTTTTTCTTCCGAATATTAGTCAATTTTTCATTTCTTTTAGTTTGCCCCTCCGCGCACTGTTCCTTCGAGAAGTTAATATGACAAAAAAAGTAAAAATTATCTAATGTACATCATGTGGTGATCCAGTTGTCCCAAAAAGGGACAAGTCGGGACCAAGATTGATGTCCCCGTGGAACTTGCAAGGTTCAATTGATGGCGGTATTTACAGTTGAAGAGGTATTGGTAGAGGAGGCGTTGTCTTGAATCTTCGTCAAAGTGTCCCTTACCTGGGCACATACTTGATTTATCTCCTGGATTTCCCGTTTCTTATACTCCACCTGCCCTTCAAGAAGCATGATCAACGACTCCCTGGACTGGTGTGGCCTATACTCATTCAGCAGATGGTGGGTGTTCACCAATATGGTTCTTATATCTTCTACCTTCTGCTGATATATCTCGGGATTGATACTCAGCACGCCGACAAGCTCAAGGTAGTTTAAAAGCAGGGATTTCAGCAACTTTTTCAGCTCCTGGATTTTGTATTGGTAATTCGTAGTACTGGTACTAGTCTTAGGGTCTTGCTTGTTGTACAGTTGGGTCAGTCCCATACTCTCCAAGTCTGGGAGGTGATCTTTGACTTGCCATACACTGCCGAAAGCTCTGTACTGTGCTCCCGCGGGCATCGGTGGTGGAATTAGATAATCCAGTGCGCATGTTATCTCATCGCCACTTCCGGGCTTCGCAGACGACTTGTATTCTGCCAGCTTGTTTACGTTCTCCTCCGTGAAGAATTTAATATAAGGTGGCGCTGCCGGGTATAAGGAGCTGATTTCATTCGTTTCAGTGTTAGACATTGTAACAGTGCACACACGCGGGGAAGAGAGACACTAGACTGTTTGTTGCACCCTTTGCCTTCTCTATCTCTCAGCCTTTGCAGATTCATCATCAGTCAAATAACCTCTTTGGAGCAATTAAGGCTCATCTAGTCGCTACGCACGAACCTTCAAGGTTATATCAATTATGATTGAATCGACACGGACCGTGTACGCAAAAGAAACCAGGAAGCGGCAGTGCTACTGAGTTTCACGTACATTGGCTTATTGTAACGTTGCGATGAGTGAGGTTGATAATATGGATGTTGATACAGAGGATGCGGGCTCTGTTGTAGGTGTTGGTGTCGAAAGCACCATGATCGAAGAGCCTGCCGTCAAGAAAATTAAACCTAAAAAGTTTGAGATCAAGAAGTGGACTGCTGTTGCATTTTGGTCCTGGGATATAGCTGTGGATAACTGTGCTATCTGCAGGAACCACATCATGGAGCCTTGTATTACGTGTCAGCCATTGGCGATGACAGATACAGACACGGAATGTGTGGCAGCTTGGGGTGTGTGTAACCATGCGTTCCACTTGCACTGTATTAACAAGTGGTTGAAGACAAGAGACGTATGTCCTCTCGATAACCAGCCCTGGAAATTGGCTAGGGTTGGTAGGTAGTAGAAATCATTATACATGCATAAAAAACACACATATATATATATACATAAACAATTCACATGTAGGTAATCTTCACGTCGGATTGATCTTTTTTAATTAGTGTTGGCAAATTTAGTTATAATATCTGGAATCTCTGTGGAATGTCCCCCAAAGACACCATCCGAGGCAGTGCGATCCAAACTCGTCATAAAATATGGGCCAATCAGTTTTTTTATCGTCATGATAGTACTCAAGAAAGAATACGTACTGCCATTTCCTTTCCAGGGATTCCTCAATAAACGGTCTTGTATTTATTGAGCACATATTGACCGAATGTTCTTTTAAAACGGTCAAAACATCGACGAGGGCGCCCGGATCATCCTGTTGCGTAGTGAATGTCAACAAACTCACTTTATCCATTGTGCTCTTAATTAGTGGATAAGGACTGCTTCTTTTTTTGAAAACCAGAAATCTCGTCGTATTGCCTAATTGATCATTTATCCTTCTTTCAAGAATATTCACTCCATAGAGCTTTGCAGCAATCTCGCTGGCAATAGCTAGGTGTAACGTGGTTTCTTGTTGATCCGAAGTGTCCAGATTTATTGTTTTCAGTACGGCCTCGGAAGTTGAACTTGTGTCTAGTCTCTCAAAAGATATCTGTGGATACTTTTCCCTCAAAACTCTCAAGTACTGTTCGACCTGACCCCAAACTTGTGGGTGTGAATGAATTTTAATGTTTTCATATTTACTGAGGTCTGACATCTGAGCGGCTATGCTTGAGATAAGACAATGCTCAATCGAAACGTATTGTTCGGCAATAATCTCCAAAGGCGGTATCACTCGATGCATCGAGCCTTCATGCTTTAAACTCTTCAGCATCCTATTTCGTAGTAGATCGTAGGAGAACACAACTTGTCCATTTGTAGAGTTTTCCAGCGGTATGACTGCATAGCTGATCGACGCATCATTTTCCAATTCATCAAGACATTCGGGAATTGATTTAGCAGGACTTAACTCATACGCTTCGCCATCGCCAAATTGCTGCAGCGCCGCTTGATGCGTATATGTACCCTCTGGGCCCAGGTAAAGAACTTTCTTTGGAGAAGCCGCCATCCTAGTATTGTCTAGTTAGTTCTCTTTCGTGAAATTGAGTATTTTAAAACTTCATCTCTTTCAAGAGGCCGCTGCAACAGTGATTTCCATGTGGGCAAGAGAAAAAATTAAATTACACTATAGACAAGTTCTTGACTGCAAAAATGGCTGTAGGGGTTGTTGATTTCTTAGCTAATGAATGTAAAATGATATTATGTACAAGTTTATAAAGTGAGTTCGTTAGTTTTCCATTGATTGAGATAAAGAAATAAGTGCATCGAGCTTAAACTCCGGCGAGCCTTTGGTAAAGTCTCGAAGCAATGCAATTCTACGTCTTGCAACCGGAGTTGTCTCGCCCATTGCGCCATAGAATCTTTGAACATTAAGCAAGAGCAACTGGGCATCTTGGACCGAAACATTAGTGTCGGGTTCAACCTGACCGTTCATAAAAATACTCTTCTTTTCCTTGGCCAACTCGGAATGAAATTGGAAAATTGTATGAGGTCTGGCATATTCTTTATGCAGTTTGTACTCTGCCAACGAAGTCATGATACAGTGTGTGGTATTGGGTCCCACAAATTGCCATTGGATATAATGCAATTCTACACCTTGATCCTCACTCGCACCCGCGCCTTCATTTGCTACTTCCATAGTCCTTGGAAGTGGCAATACGAATGCAGGATTCGCTCTGACGTTAGTGAGTATCTTCTCAAATATTTCTACCGGAACCACGGCACACAACGCATTGTCTTTGTTCATCCATTTGGCTCTCCAAAGAAATTCGACCTCTTGCTTTGACAGATCTTTAATTTTCTCCAATTTCAAAAAAGAGTCAAAAGTCTTGTAGGGCAAATGAGACTCCTTGGGATCAATTGGACCCTTAGGTTTGGTTAGACCAGCGTTGTTTTCTGACATTTTTATGCGTTGTTCGTAGTCGTCTAATTCCTTCAATGGGTCAATTCTATTGAATTCTTTTTTTTTCTTGGTAATAACTTCTTTTGAGTGCTCTAAAAATTCACCAACACTTTCGAACCCTTGTTTCCTCGCTTCTTTCAGCAATTTCTCCTCGTATTTGTCACTAAATGAGTCGGTAGAATAAAAATTGTGTTGATTTGCAATCGGCTGAATATTTTTAACGACTGCAATTCCTGGTCCAACTATCGGTACAGCTGAATTGCTAATTGTTTTGCGTTGCAGCGATTTAAAAGGTACTCTTAGTATGCTTCTAGACAATGAATTCATCCAAAATTCTTAAACCTGTTAAAATTTCCTTAAGAATATAATATCTAGACATACCTTGATCATCATTACCATCACGCTCTCTTTATTTCGCCATGACGCGGTGGGATCCGTGAAAATTTTTGATCTGGGTAACATTTAGTGATGAGCGCAATGTGCGCGGTCATCAATTTGGTGTTTTTGAAATTTGCGTGTATGTAGGATAATGAAAGACTTATAATGAGAGAGGTCTTCGATCATTGAGGAAGTTAATTCAGGAGAGCCTCATTGTAGATTCGTTGTGATAGTAAGTCAATCCGCTGTTGCTAAAGTTTTCCAACCGCCTCCTGTTATAATTTTGTGCTGAAGAATGGATGATAAAGGACTTGACGATAATGAAGATTTACTTTTACGCTTAATGGAACGTTACAAGCCACATTTGAAACCTTACGCATATAGGTTGCAAACATGGGAGCAAGTTTTGGAAGAATATAACCAACAAACGGGTACGAGATATAGACAAATAAGGACTTTGAAGAAAAAGTTTGAAAAATTGAGAGATGCCTATGAGGAAGACGAGCACAAGATAGAAGTCGGAAACTTGGAATTACTGCAGCGGCTTATACGAGAGTCCAAACAGCCAGCAAATGTTAGAGACCAGTCACAGCTAAAGAAACATCACCAGGCAATAGAGGCGAGCAGAAATAGCGCAGAGTCCATCCCAGTCACAGTACGACAAAGCATCGAGTCATTACCTAACGACATGCCCTTCAAAGAAAGTGGAAACGATGAAAATGATTCTTCATCGTCTAACAACGCCAGCAGGGAAAGCAGTGGGCCGAATCAACCGCCTCCGTTGGATTCTATTACAATCGGGTTCCCTCACAGTCATACTCAGCCACGCAGCGAGTCAAAAGTCTCCGCTACTTCCTCTCCATCACAGCGCTCGATCGGTTCATCATCTTATAAGGCAGGAAGCATGCACAGTAGCAACATGGATTCTATCAGAAATGGATTGAACGTAGATCCAGGGCAAGTTAACTCGCCATCTGTCAAGAATTCCCCGGAGGATCATCCGTCGAATTCGCAGATAAGTACACGCGTGCTTTCCAACCTTCTCTCCTTAGTTACCAATCACGCGCCTTTGAGTAAGCAGTCGGTTCCATCAAATTATTCACCTCTGCCGACGCCAAATACTAATCAGACCAACGGCCTGACTTTGGAAAGGTTTTACGACGAATTTCAGCGGTTCCAGCAAGTACACGAAGACTTTAGAAGTGAGGTACTGTACAAGTTGGATGTGATATCAGCTGGAATGGCTGGGGGTATAAATTTTTCCAGGCAGTATGGCGCAACCCCCAGTGACCACCATAGCCGGGACATGAAAGACGACAGTGTCGATGATGATCGAATACCACTTGAATAGGTTGAAGCAAAAAATTGACATTATACATAAAGTTTATTTCTAATTATAACTGGTTCCTTAGTTCCAGCAATCTTTCCCAACCATCGGAATCTTCCCATCTATTTTTGCCTTTGCTCATTAAAGCCTTGATTGTAGCTCGGGACTTGTATTTCCAATCTTTGCAAACATAGGAGTCGGGCCCAAACTTACCTTCCATTTCGCCAAGGGATTCGTAAGCTGCTACCAGGTCTTCACAGGCACTCGCCGTCTCGTTCCAAATCTTTTCATCAATTTCTAAATCCGGATTGTGTGAGATGGCCCTATAGGCCTTCTCTTGACAATCTAACGCAGCCCATGGCCTTTTTCTCCATAGTTCGACTTTGGCCACTAATCGCCAACACCTCGCATCAGTGGTAATAACGCTTGGTAAAGTATTGCAAATAAACTCTAAACAAGACCTCTGGTAATGGTTTGGCTGCTGATCGTTTCCTGAGGGGTAGTCGGTAGAGACAAGAATTTCAACTAATCTCTCTACGACTTCAACATCTATAGATCCTTCGCCTAGTTTATCTCTTTTAATGTTAACTAGCTTTTTGCAGGCCAGAAGAACGTCGTTCCATTCATTTAGCTTTAGGGCAACCAGCATATAGTTTTCCCAAATCCTCCAATTCATTTGAGCGTCTGATGAAACTGCTCTTTTCAAGCAACTGAAGGCCTCTTTTATTTTGTCTAGTTGAACATAGGCGGCGCTCAGATTTGACCAGGACAAAGCATGTGTTGGGTCAAGGGAAACACATCTCGAGAATGCCTCCGCGGCTAGAGACATTTTATTGCATTCTAAGCCTACGCAGCCGTAAAAATACCATGTTTCAAAACTCAGAGGATATTGCCTTAGCGAGTCATTCAAATGTTTTAATGTGGCATCATAATCTCTTGAGAGGGTGGATGATTTAGGCGGGTTATAGCAATATCTTGCTAAAGAGTTCTTCGCGTTGACATACTTTCCAATTTGCCAACTCTTCTCCCATAAAAGAGGATCTTGCCTAATATCACCAAGAATTGATAATGCCCTTGCATCATTCGGATTTTCCTCGATTCTTTTGACCAGTACTTTCTCTGCTTGTCTTTCGTCACCAACAGCTGCATAGCATAAGGCAACTTCACAAGGCATCTGTAAATTTTCATAAATCTCAACTGCGGATCTCAGTACACCGAGTGACATATACTTCTCGGCCAGAGTAATATACAGGTCCCAGCGCGGAATAAAGGGTATTTGATGTATGTAGCTCAATCTCAAATGGTAATCCTTAGTTGTGTCCGGTGACAATTTGCCATTCAGCAGCAGGCCAAGTTCTTCCACAAGCGACTGCATTTGTAATAGCCCCCTTTCAATTGTCTTGGCTTTGGTAGTTTCTATAATAGATCTCTCCCATAGAGCCCTTGAATAGATAGTCCAGTTTTTCTGCCCCTCTTGATAAATCACTCTGGATATCAGGGCACTCAATTCTTCTTCTACCAATGCATCCTTCGCTGGGCTGGTTTGTCTTATGACGTAAAGTCTTAAAAGCAATTGTATATCATCATAATCTGTCAATTGTGGTTGTGCATTTGGATCCAGTGCTAGTAGTTCTTTAGGAATGTTTTCTTGACGAATTGCGAAAGGCAAAATCTTTTCATCATCAATTTCATCGTTTTCTTCCACTTTTTGTTTCTTAGCAATCTGTTCATCTAGTGGCTCATCCGCAATGCTCTCAAAATGAGGTTTCTCCAGCAAAATTTCGGACTCTAACTGGAACCCCTGAGGAGACTTAAGGTTGACATTTGATTTCTCCGCACTAATGAGTTCTTGTGATGATTTGGCAAGTATTATCAAGCCAGAATGCGCTTCTCTCTGAAACTTTGTTCTTTTAGCACGAGCACCAGTCAGCACAAAATTAAAATTCCTCAACTTCTTGACTTTTGTTAATGATGGCAGGCACATATGTTCTGCATTTATGGCCAGCGAGCATTTGATATTCTCTAGGTAAAAAATGGTATAAATACGAAGCTTCAGATCATCGGAAGTTTTCTCAGGCAGATCTTTTGTTATAGCTTGCGCAAGCTCGATCGAGCTGAATATCGATGAGGCTATTGTTGGCAGGGCACCGCATGGTTCACGTAAAAGCGACAAATGAACCAGTAATGCTCTTGCTAGCCACCAGTGAGCCAACGCTGCAAAGCTTGTTGAAGTCATTGAAGTAACATTTGGCACTTGTACGTCATTTTCGCCAGTTTCGATGACAAAAATTGGTTGATTTGTGACTTTTTCAAAAATCAGCAAGGATAGCACTAAGGAAAGGGGGTCTTCCACAAGATCATACGCATGCTGACCACCAGACGCCAGGGCACCGATCGCAGCCTTATTCACTTGGGCGCTATATTCGTCATTCTTCAGTAAAACGCCGGACGAGTTTACTGGTGTTAGCGGACCAGTGTAGTTATTTTGAATAAAAGCTTGGAGAAGGGAAATCGCCACTAGCAGAAGGCATTCTTCGTTGTTTGGTAAGTTTTCATTGAGATATCCCCTCAATAAGTCCAAAATATTTGTGCTATTGATTCCAGGTTGCACCTCCAGAGGTTCTGGAATATATTTGAATACATCTTCAAATACAATGTATGGTTTACCGCTCAGGATACTCTTTGCAAACTCAATAGATTGTTCATTGCACCCCTCAAATCCCTCCTTTTCCAGTATCCCATAATCAGAAGCCAAGAGAATATGGCTGTGCAGAAGAGTAGAAGCGGTCATATGATTTGATGTAGACGTTACTTCAATGCGTATCACACTTGACAAGAAGTCAACAAGAATCTTCAACGAATCTTCAATCGCCTTCGTGATGATTTATCCATCCAGATGAGATGCGATGAGGTTCAAGCTCTAAAATTTTTCAAATCATACATTACGAAACACTGTCTTCCAAACGCGTCTTGATGAAGTCGCGTAAGTAAAAAAAAGTCAAAGAAACCAGTTAGGATCACCCTTTTACTACTAAAGCTGCTCAACTGATACAGTCAAGTTTTATATATACCCTAATTATGGCAAGTATGTTTTAGCGGATGTACTCTCTGGTTTGAGCCTCATCTCAGTTTTTCCTTCGTCATGATCTATAACTAACCCATTAATGTAGCTTATCAACCCTACAAAGAATACTCGTCTGTTGGTGGCGGCGGGTTTGAGAATGCGGAATCAAGGCCCCAAACAAATGAATCAAGTGGCTCATCTAATCGCTCTACGTCTCTAACACCAGTTACGATAAAACAAGTTCTTGAGTCTCGTCAGGAGGTTCAGGACGGTCCGTATGTGATACATTCACAAGAACTGCATCACGTCTGCTTTGTGGGTGTCGTCAGAAATATAAGCGATCATACATCCAACATCACACTTACAGTCGAAGATGGGACTGGTCAGATTGATGTAAGGAAATGGAGTGAGGACTCCAAAGATATGGCAACTAGTCAAGACGAGAACCTTAATAAGAACTACAATTCTCAAGTGGCTCAACAGTATCATATCGGAACCTATGTCAAAGTTTACGGTGCTCTGAAAGACTTTAGTGGAAAGAAAAATATACAATATGCAGTTATCAAATCTGTGGAATCGTTTAATGACGTTTTAGCCCACCATTTAGAGGTGATCAAATGCTTCGCCATTGCCACTGGTAAATTTCAGCAAGCTCTTGAAAGACAGAAAGCGGCAGAAAGCGGTGGTCAATCACTTTTTGTTAATGATACAGACTCTGCAGATGAAATAGCGCAGACGGTTTTGGCTTTCTGTAGAAAGCAATGCGAGGGGAAAGATGCTAACTCTTTTGCTGTGCCTATACAGTTAATTTCCCAGACTTTGAATATTGGCGAGGCCACTGCAAAAGATTGCTGCACAAAACTGACGGATCAAGGTTATATATATCCAACTCTAGATGAAGATCTCTACTTCGCTATATAGACTAGTAGACACGCTTTCATAGGTCAATGCCAGTATATTTAATTCTATCGTCGTCGCTAATATCCCGAAATTCCGAAAGCGGCAACGCTGACACAAAATAAAAAGAATACTTTAACCGGGATAATGATCCCTCATAGGCAAAGCACAACACCAATAGTCGATTTTCGTTTTAATTATTCATTCAAAAATAAGCTGGTATCTTCATTTCTACCCGTATTGAAAATGGTTTCACTGCAGAATGGAAGGTCAATCTGTGTCATCTTGGTGTGCGTGGTATTGCAATTAGGAACTATGGTCAACGGGCTCATAGATCCAATCGAAGTAGATGGAAAACATTTTGTTAACTCTGTAACGAAGGAGCCATTTTGTATCAAGGGTGTAGACTACCAACCAGGCGACTCGTCTGAAGTCAATTATGAAAAAGATCCTCTTTCAGATCCGAATGTGTGCGCTCGGGACATACTTTTATTCCAGGAATTGGGTATCAATACGATTAGAATTTACTCCATAAATCCAGATTTAGATCATGATAAGTGCATGTCAATGCTGGCAGCAGCAGGACTCTACTTGATCCTTGACGTGAACTCGCCCTTGCCTAATCAACATTTGAACAGATACGAACCATGGAAAACTTATAATGCAATGTATTTGGAGCATGTGTTCAAGGTTATGGATCAATTTTCCTCCTACGATAATACACTTGGATTTTTTGCTGGTAATGAAATTGTCAATGATAAAAGATCTGCCCAATATTCTCCGATATATATAAAAGCTCTAATAGGCGATATGAAAACCTATCTTAAAAAACATTCTACAAGACATATACCAATAGGATATTCGGCAGCTGATGATCTAGATTATAGGAATTCCCTCTCGAGCTACTTAGAATGCTCAGAAGATTCCTCAGATGATTCGAGTGTTGATTTTTATGGCGTCAACTCTTATCAATGGTGTGGAAAGCAAACAATGGAAAGTTCTGGGTATGACAAGCTAGTGGAGGCATACAAGAGTTATTCCAAGCCTGTATTTCTTTCAGAGTACGGATGCAATCAGGTCTTGCCAAGAACTTTCGATGAAGTTGCCGCAATTCATTCCGAGGAAATGTTTACAACGTTCAGCGGAGGGTTAGTGTACGAATATTCACAAGAGAGCAACAATTATGGTTTGGTTCGATTGGATGAAAATGGTGATGCCAATCTTCTGGAAGACTTTCACAGTCTAAGAAAGCAATATTCTGTTGCCAAAACGCCATCGAAAGATGAATTTGATTCTGCTATGGCGAATGATCCCATAATATCACAACAACTTCAAAATAATCACTCGCCTCTCTGTAAAAACAAGTATGAAAACTTGAACATAAATAGTAAAATTTCGAGAAATTTTGCTGGTTCTTTGATCAAGAATGGTGTCTCTGTCAAGCGAGGAAAGTTCGTTACGCTTGAAGATAGCGATTTGGTTACAACATATAAAATTTGTGACGTTGATGGCAGCGATTGGAAAGGAAACAAGAAAATTAAAAAGAAAACTCTTGAGGAGCCTCATCCTCAGGAGGAAAATAAGGAAAATGATGATGATTCTGAAAGTTCGTGTCCTAAGGTAAAGCTCACAAAGCTACTTCTTTCATTATCAGTTTTCTTCAGTTTTACTCACATATTTTTTGTTTAGTGTGCAGCTTTGCAATTTCATTAGAAAAAAAGTAAAAAGTTTATATTTGTTTGAGCACCATGAAGTAACAATAACTAAACATTTCTGACATTCTTTGAGTATTTCTTGTTTCCGTAGGAGTACAACATTATACCGTCTCTATCTCTTACTTCAATCGGGACATTAACTTTTAAAACGGGTTTCAGTAATAGTTCCCAATCATATCTCGATCTAGTTGTACAGAATAACCACTTTCTGAGCATATTAATTTTAACAGATTTGAACTCAGATAACGATTTGAGAAAACACCAAAGATTAATATTTGGTATATCTTGAAAGTATTTGGAATTTTTATAATTATTGAAGAACTCTACTCCGATTTGATCAAGGATCTCAGCTGATGTGATCTCAGCGTCTAGACCCTCATCGAACAATTGCTGCAAACAATTCTGCAGACATTGCCTGACAGATTCGTTCCAATAATATGAGTTCTCCTCAATATCGCTGTTTTGCTCAGAGGCCTCATTTTCATTATTGCTTGCATAATTGGGTATTAATGTTTGCTGATCGTCATCAAGAGATCTGAGAATTTTTTCACAATAAAGTTGAGGTGACAACGGGAAAACATTCGTAAAGGGGATATTGACAACACTAATATTGATATTTTTGCGTGGGAGTCTATCCCAAAGATCTTTGAAATAATGATAAAAATAGTGAAAAGGCGGTATTCTTAATTGATTGAAATATTCGCCTTGTGATTCAGTAATATACGCTTGGCCTCCTTTCTTGTGACTGCTTGGTGTTCTTGCAAGGTATTTAAGATCCAGCGACAACACAACCGGTGTTGTCGGTGGAGGTGCTTGTAAGGTGATGTCAACTGGCTCGTCCAACAGAGTTTCCGTAAATGATGCTGAATCACTATCAACTCCAGAATTTGAAATTTCCTCATTGTAGTAGTAATTGTCGTTGACCAACTGTTCGTTAAGAAAGCATGGACTATTACAATCTATTGTAAGATCTGTGAGTGATGAGAAGCAATTGCATAAAAGCATGTCATATTTGCTCGTAAAACTTAGCAGTTTTAAATTTTTCACACACTTGAAGTAATCATGAAATAGCCTTAAAATACCATTCCCAGGAATAATTTTGCATGATTTCAGCGTCAAAAGGTGAACAGTAGAATGTAAATCATAAACACCAGGTGCGTCGAGTCTCAAATGGAAAGGTACGAACTCTAAAGGGGTGTCTAGCGAGTCTGTATCGATGATGATATCTTGCAGTATCAACTCGTTTATAATTCCAAAACAGCTCAGCATATTAGGTCTCAAAGACACTTGATGTTTCTTTCTTTTGTCCACGGTGGCCTTGATTTCTAAAGTTTTGACCCTGGGCAATGTATAAAACTTCCTTTCATATTCAGATACAAAGTTTTTGGAAATTTCAAAAGTTCGAAGATCATTTCCATTAATCGATTGTTGTCCATTGATAATTTTTTTGAAGAAATCTCTGGAACCATCGTTGAAGACTGAATACCAGAGGGGAATTTTGAAATTAGGCTCAACATTAGTGAGCTTGACATGTGTAATATTTGGAAGATAATCAATGATATCGAGCATTAATTCAATATATGTATAGCGACTATACTGGCATTCCAACCTATTAAGCTGCCTATGACGTTCCGAGGATCCATTCGCCGTGTCTTGTGAAGCATTATGGCTTCCGGTACTCGAAACTGACGCCATGTTCTCTGCGCCTGACCTTCTTCTTGATAGAGAAGAAGACCTCGAGCCCGCCGAAGTCGGCTCACTTGAGTTATCGAATGTATATGCGCCACCTATCACCGATGACTGACCTCTCTTATTGTGGAACTTCCCGTACTTCAGAAGAGCATCTTGGCATTGTGGATTACTGAACTCAATACTCTTGACCAAGAAACGTATATTTTGCGACATTATGGAATTGCCCATTCTATCTAATAGGGCATTTGCACTATGAAACTCTGAATGGATCAATGCATCGAATTTGAGCAATGAAAATTTATTGTCTAGAATAACATTTTGATATAGGAACTGGTTTGATATTATCTCATACAATTGGCAATTGACTCTGCATAAGGAAAGAAGCGTTGAAATGTCTAGAAGTTCGAGTATTTGCATCAGAATTTTGGAAGGCAGGTTGAGCAAATGTGAGTCCAGATTAGACTTATCAAGGTCCTTCTGCAGACTTGTGCCATGTCTCCTTGTCGCATTTGATATGTTGGTGTCCTTCTTTTTTGTTGATGCATCTGAATCCTTTGAAGAGAGCGAGAAGTACTTCGAAGGTCCGAATAGTTGTAGCCTGTTCATGCTATACTAATGGAAATGTAAAATACTATGTGTCACTGATTGCTGTTTGCTTATCTCCTCTCTTTAAATTTGTCGTTGTCGTTGTAGTGCCTTGCCGCACCTATATCACATTGGCTCGCCCAAAGAGTCAGCAATTAATTGAATGATATGATGGAGTCAAATTATCAAAGTAATGGCACAAAAGAATCCCGATAACACCAGGATGTGAGTGATCTGTATTTGAAAACGCCATGCTTTATATATACTTAAGGCAAGAGACTATAAGAGCGCTCACTCCTCGGATTTCGAGGAGGAAGCAGTTGGCAAAGAGTGAACAGTTTCGTTGTCCAATTTTTGTTTCAAATGCTCGGGAGCATCCTTTGCATGGTGGCCAATAACAGCCTGTAACTCCTTAGGAATGTCCTCGAAGGCCAGGTCTCCAGTTGTTGAAGAAACAGATTCCCCTTTCGCTTTGAGTATTTCCTCTATAGTGACGTTTTCATCTCTAAAAATTTTCAAATGGTCAGCGATGAGATGTCTGCTTTTACAGGATGGGCATGTTATAAGCACCGTGCCGCCTGTGTATGCTTGCTTCGACATTGTGTGGGAGGATCTTGTGTCGCATTTCTTGCAAGTAAACGCTATCATCAGCATGGGCTTATCTACTTTAAAGGAACCCACTTTCGTGCCATCAGCCTTTGGCCTTTCGTCGTGCAATAACCTTGATGATGTGACGAATGATTTGATGCCTACAACCTTTTGACATTGGCTTCTCAATAGAGTGGAGAGTGCAGGCCTCCCGGTCACAATAAGTCGCCTCGAATTTCTTAATAGAAGAAGCGATAGCATTTTAGATCAATTCTGCAATTTTTAACTTAGCGAAGAGTCCTGATAGTGAGATTACCCATCTAGGTAAATTAAAGGCTTTTTTTTATTTCACGTTAACTTAAACTAAATTAAGATTTTATCTGGTTTTTAGCTACAAGGAAAAAAATGCGCCAAAGATCGGACACGTAAAGAGGAGCAATTACCTTCTTATTAATAAAAGAGGGCGATCAGTGTGTTTGATATGACTAATGCTGGCAATTCCCGAGATGATGAGCAGCTATCTACTGATAGGGAGCAAGAAATAATGAATAGGATCCTGAAAAGAGCAGAATTGGCTCAGATGACACGCCAATTGAAGATGAATTTAGGAAAGGTTCCAAATCCAAAGGTTGCCGTTGACAGCAAGGGCAAAGAAATGAGGAAGAAGAGAGTGAACGTTGGCGTGGATCGGGATATTGAGGAGGCTATAAAGAAGGTTTCGCCAAAGAAAAATTGCGTCGAGGCTGGTAATGGGAAAGAGAACAATCACAATGCACACGAATCTCCCATCAAGACGTATCGCCGGCCCAGAACGCCGCCCCCTGCACCACCCGTGTCATCCTCATCGTCTATGAGAAACGATCAGGGAGCACTAAGTCATGAAGAAACCCCCACGACGCCTAAATCTCACAAAATCCACAACATCCCCGCCGTTAACATCTCCAACACAGACGGCGAAGGTGGTACGCGCCCACATGAGCGATCAGATATTGATCAGGCATCGAGGGAGATACTCACTACCCCGAAACGTGGTAATAACCGCACCTCAGCGACCTCTGAAAACGAAGTCGGGGCAGATCTATTAATGTATCTTGCTGCCAGCCCCTACACTTCGTCGTCTAGTCTTAGAGGCTCTAGGCAAGCTTACGAAATGTCACGCCTGCCAACAACGCCTATGGCATACCACAATGAACACTCGACAAATGAGGACGACGATGACGCCATAAGATTCTCCCACATGAAGCCTAGTATGACCAGTCCTCAAAGTACATTCAAAGTACCAATGCAAGTTGCTCACTGTAATTTGCCGTCTTCTGCTCCTCACTCTGAGCTGCTGATGGATTCTCCGTCGTTATACATGGCAAGCTCAATGTCACCTCAAAAGAGAGGTTCTAATGAGCACCCCCTGCATACATCTTCCACACTACAGCCACACGTTCCGAGCACGCCATCAAGAGAACTACGTGTGTCATCATCACATTTACTAAAGACCCCAAATTTCAACATGGGCGACTACGTTCATAATCTCTTCAGTCCATCGCCTAGGGTCGGCGCAACTACAACAACCACCGCAGCCTCCCAGCAACATCACACTTCATTGCACCAGCAAGATCTACGAAATAGTAACTGATAAGTACACTAAATAGACACATAGACCCCGCGTAAGGTATCTCCATCGTAACTTGTATTCATCGAAGTCCGCCGCCGCACGTGTTTCTGGATAATCTTTCTTAGTATACATAAAGCGGAACCAGCTATTCGGGCAACAAACTAAGAAAATTTTCCCATACCACAGATAAAAGTAATATATCTCAAAGGAATAAAGAGGAGTATCAAGTGTTTTCAGTTTCTGTTGCCCGCTAGTTAGAAAGAGTAGGCTTCGTACTATATTATGGTAGGTACTGTTTGTCAGTGTTAGAATAGGCAAGGTATCGAAACATATATATAACTGTCCATCGACAAAGAGGAGAAACTGTTACAATATTGCAATACCGTTTGCCATTAAAACTTTTAGATTTTGGTTTCTTGGTAGTTTTTTACTGATGGTGAAGTGATATCTTACGATATATTGTTAACAGGTAAAGAAAGAAAATGTCCGATGATAGCTCCTCTCACAGTAGCTCTGCTTCAGGTTTATCCCCAACCGCATCCCTAGGGAGTTCCATGGTGTCAATGAATACAGAGGACCATACTGAGTTGTATGATCACAGACAGCACCAGGACACTTTTCCGATCCCCTTCAACGGTGCGGACGGCAACAACAACAACCAGAGCTCTGAGAACTTTCAAAGCAATACGACAGCTGTGCCTGAACTGGTGTCCCCAGTGGGAAATGCATCCGCAGTTGTGCCACCAACAGCCTCCCCGGCAACAGGATCCCATGTGCATAGTAAAGGTAGGAGTAAGCAAAGCAGAAGGAGCACAAGCAGTAATACTGTTCCTTTGGCTAATAGCAATTCAAGAGCATCAAGACCAGTAAAAACGATATCGCATCGCAGACTTTCATTAGATAAGCCGGAGGTCACTGCAAAACCGCTCTTCAAGAGCAAAAAAACTAAGAAGGATACGAAAATAGCTAAAGTGTCACATTCCAGACGCAGTTCGAGAAGTCATTCGGTTTCAGAAAACATCACAAAACTGAGAGAAGATATACTGACCACGTCAAATCCCCCAAAATCCTCCAATCATGCTGCGGATGCTTCGAACGTTTCGAATCACCAGCGATCCAGAGGTAACTCGGTTGTATCCCAAAATTCAAATAATCCGAAACTAACTTTGACTCGAACCACATCGCACCTCAACGCTGGAAATAGTAATGCTAAACAGCAGCAACGCAGGGCATCATTTGACTCGGATAATTCACAAGCGTCGCGAGACTCTTTGGAGACAGAAGAAGATGTTTGCTTTCCCATGGAGCCTCAGTTTCATATCAGGGTTAATGGTATTCATTTTGGGGAGCTGGAAGAGTTTGCAGAAACGACTAACGAACAAAGAAGTCATTATATGGAGCCACTGAGCCATCAGCCTGCATATGAGGTGATGACGAACTTCCGAAATGCGGCAACCTCAAGCTCGGCTTCAACTACCATATCATCTGCTGCACTCAAGTACACCCCTCCTAAACAACCTATTCAAGAAGTTGATTCTCAACCAGGTATAAATTTCAATAGTCAAGCTCCTGGGATCTCGTTCGGAAGTAATAAAATAGAACAAGAAGAATTGCATGATAAGTACGAGAAGGAACATTATCAAAACAATGGCCAATATGATCAACAACAATCACTACACACACCAATGGAGCCTCCATTCTACGTTCCCAACAGATTTTCATTCTTCTTGTCGGAATCTGAAGAAACCGTTCATGCAACTGATATTCCATCATTGTTAGCGCCTGGTCAGCATTTTTCTGAGCTATTTGGAGATGGTGAACCAACTTGGTGGTTAGACTGTTCTTGCCCAACCGATGATGAAATGAAATGTATCACAAAAGCATTTGGTATCCATCCATTGACTGCCGAAGATATCAGAATGCAAGAAACCCGTGAAAAAGTGGAATTATTCAAGTCATATTATTTTGTTTGTTTCCATACCTTTGAAAATGATCATGAGTCTGAAGACTTTTTGGAACCTATCAACGTTTATATAGTGGTCTTCCGGTCCGGTGTATTGACATTCCATTTCAACCCTATTTCTCACTGTGCCAGTGTGAGGAGGCGTGTTCGTCAACTACGTGATTATGTGAATGTGAGTTCTGATTGGATCTGCTACGCCTTGATTGATGATATAACAGATAGTTTTGCTCCTGTGATTCAATCTCTTGAATATGAAGCTGACGTCATCGAAGATTCGGTGTTCATGGCTCGCGATTTAGATTTTGCTCGCATGTTACAAAGGATTGGAGAGAGTAGACGCAAAACAATGACTTTAATGAGGTTACTGAGCGGTAAAGCAGATGTTATCAAAATGTTTGCCAAAAGATGCCAGGATGAAGCAAATGGCATTGGGCCCGCTTTGACATCACAAATAAACATAGCAAATTTACAAGCCGCAGGCAACGATAGTTCAAACAAGGACAAGTTCCAACAAACTACACAGCCAAGAGGTGATATTGCCTTATACTTGGGCGATATCCAGGATCATTTGCTCACAATGTACCAAAATTTACTGGCTTACGAAAAGATTTTTTCGCGGTCTCACACAAACTATTTGGCTCAACTTCAAGTTGAATCGTTCAACTCGAACAATAAGGTTACAGAAATGTTAGGTAAGGTCACTATGTTAGGTACAATGTTGGTGCCATTAAATATAATCCCTGGTTTGTTTGGTATGAATGTTCGTGTACCAGGAGGTGAAACGACCGGTAGTTTTGGCTGGTTCTTCGGTATTCTTGCTGTTATGATTTGTTTAGCCTTATCCGCTTGGTTCGGTGCTTCATTCTGGATCAAGAGAATTGATCCTCCCACCACTCTAAACGATGCAGCAGAAAGTGGAGCCAAATCTGTTATTTCAAGTTTCTTGCCCAAGGGTGCAAGGAACAACGACGAGAACAAAAAAAATGTCAGAAATTCTCATTTTAACCCAGCTAATCATTACTCGAGATTAGCGCCATCAAATCGCTCTGTGGCAAGTTTACCAAGCAAATTTAGCCGCTACGATTGAAGTGTTGGAACAACCAACACCATAAAAGTGTAATATGTAATTAATTTTGATCCTGCTTTTTTTTCTAGTGTATACAATTTATTTATTGACGCCAATATTTTTGTACCAAAATTCTCTAATTAGAATTAGAATGCTTTTTGACTTATAAGATGGCACAGAACATCATGAAGATTGTTTGTGTTTCCTCGACTTGTGAACCTTCTTCTTCGTCTTGCGGTCTTGCTTAACTGGAACGATAATGCTATCATCTTTCTCATCTTTTTCATTAGTTAATCCGTCTTCGTTCTCAAAAACCTCTTTCCTCCACTCCCTCAATCTCTTGGCTTTCGTAACCTTTCTTTTATCCTTCATTCTCTGTTCTTTTGGTCTATAAGGAGCGAATTTCTTCAATCCGATAAATTGGTTCAATTGAGCATCATCTGCGGCAAATATTTCCCTTGTTGTAAGGCCAAAGCTTTCTGGAGAGACTTCCCGATAACGGAACTTGAGCTCCTGCTCCTCTTTTGTACGCGCTCTCGATTTTCTTTCTTCTTTTTCCTTTTCGACCTCGTCTATGATAGCCAACTTATTTTGTTCTACAGCATTCTCCACCAGGTCTTTCAGGTTCCTCTTCTCCTTCTTTTTAGCCTTCTTGTCTTTCATTTTATCTTTTCTGGATTTTTTTCCTTCCAAATCTTCCTTTTCTTCTTCACTTTCTTCTACACGATCCTCTGTTTCTCCATCATAAAAATCAGCCATTACTTCGTCATCCTCGTCCCAAGTTGGCTTACCCTTCTGTTCATAAAACTCTTCATTGAATAATTCGCTCAAGACACCATCCCAGTCGTTTTCTTTATAATCATTGTTCAGTAGAGTGTCTGTTATTTTTTTAACCATGCTCTCGTTAATATCAGCACCATATTCTTTCTTCAACTGCTCTAAAACGTCCGTGAGCTTATGAACTTTGTCTGTCTTTTTCTTCTGAATTGAAGTTTCCTTCTCCATGTTTTCCTTCTCTTTCACCTGCCTTTCATCGTCTCTCTTTCTTCTACGAGAGTTGGTATCGGATCTTCTCAGAGTAGCCTGAGTACGTGCATAGGATACGATATCTGCAGAGCTTGGATCTTCATAACGGAAATTATAAGCATTTTCAAATTTTTCGGCGGCGTCCTCAAACTCGTCATCGTCCTCTACCATATTGGCATCATGGTCTAATGTAACAACTTTGTCACCTTTGCGTGGAATCCACGCTTGATTGCTGACGTATTGATCTAAAAACTTTTCCTCGTCTTCCGCAGGGTTTGGTAAGTTCAAACTTGGTCTTTCAGTTCTGCTTGAGGGTTCCTTCTTGGTTAGAAAGTCTTCTTCTTCCTCCTCATCTTCTGCTCCTTCATCAAATGCGCTCTTAATCTCGTCTAACAGCTTGGATTTTTCTTCCTTCTGTTGATCAACATAAGACTGCTTACCATCGATTGTGCCCTCTTCGTCCATGGCATCCTCTTCGTCGTCCGCAAACGTATTCCCAGCTAGAATATTCATGCGGTGATAATCCTTCAAATAGATGGGCTTATGCTTCTCATTTTTATCTATCTTGCTCATTGCCTTTTGAGCTTCGTCAAAAAATCTTACCTCTGGGTTGAACAATACATCTTTGTCGTTATTTCTAATCGCATTTAATACTTTTTGGATACCTTCTTCGACTTCCTCGGTGATCAGCTCACCATAATCGTCCTCTTCCTCACTGCTAGAATCTTCACTTTCAATGCTAGAATCTTCCCTGGCGTTCAAAGCTTCTCTTTGTAGAACATCCATTGCCCCGTCTTGTTTCTCCAGCGGTTTTTCAGCTGTATTGGCCTGTTTGGCCTCCTTTAGGGCAGCCACTCTGGCCTTTTTGACACTAGACTTCTTTCTTGGCATTAGTTACACTCTCGACGGTATCAGAATATACCTTCTAGCTTCTCTGCAAACAATTACTATGTGCGATGAGATGAGATGAGATCCTGAATATTTTCAAATTTCGATCGTTCCCCGAAAATTTTCACCATACATTGTATGGGTGGGTAGCCCTAGTTTAAAGGGAAGGTGCGCCATAGAAAAACAGGCCTCCATTCTTAGAGCCTGAGTAACTCCTATTTAAACAGGAAAATAATAAGCTCTCCATAGGACGTGTTTCTAGATCTTATTGTCTCGTGTTTTGACAAACATGGATTTTGAACAGAGTCGTGGTATTTTCCGTTTTCCCTTCAAGTTTCCTACTTCTGCTGGCCTAAGGAAGATTTGTGTATATCTTTCGGGGATACTATATGCAGTAGGGTTTTGGTTGTTCTTAGATGCTGTAATATATTCGAGGCATGCCAACGCGGCCGATGTGCATGTCACTTTTATCGATTGGATACCATTTATCTGCAGTACCCTGGGTACGTTGATTGTGAATTCTATCGAGAAAAACAGGTTGCTGCAAGGTGCGTTATCATCAAATAGCGGCATAACCTCGTTGGGTGCAGATTCCTTAGACTCAGCCATGGCATGGCAGGCCCGTGTTGTTTTGTTTTTCGGGTTTGCATTGTTAGCAGGAGGGTTATCTGGTTCAATTGTTGTTCTCATTATAAAGTTTCTAGTTAAACACTACGACACGTATCCAACTGTTGGTATGGGTATTAACAATGTTTTGGGAAATCTGTGCATCTTAATGAGCTGCATAGTCCTTTGGGTCGCCCAAAACATGGAAGACGAATATTCTTACTCCTTGACACTATGAAGTATGTACCTATTTTATCTATCTATCATATTAAAAACATAGAGCAAGACGAAGCGTTCTCTCAAATGTAAAAACCTTAATCTTCGATTGACTTAGATTTGCTATTAATTTAAAAACATTGTTACATGATGTGCAATTGAATTTTCATTCATTCTCCTGTCTCAACCTCTTCATCAGTCAATAATTCCTTCTTTGAGGGTACAATTTTATCAAGAAAGTCGGCTATTACTTGCAGCTCAAATTCACTGAATTGGAACAGATTGGGTAGTGGAACAGGTTGAGTTTGACCTCTAGGGAAAAAGTAATCCTCCTTCTTTAAATCGTCAAAAAATGGATGAGCTAAAATTCTTCTTGGGGACAACCTCATTAGAGGTTCATAGACCAATACTTTCATCAACAAATCAATTCCGTCTGAACCTGCATGACCGAAATGTTTTTCGAAACGTGATTGTGGAGAACCAGAAAATAGCGGCTTTGAAAATAATGGTCCATCATATGCTGGGTTGGAGAGAAAAATGAATTTTTTGTCAGGCGGGCCTAGTAACTTAGCAATTTCCCTAAGTTGTAATAAAGGCTCTTGGCCCTGGAATACTGCTTTGCCTATCAACATTTCACCTACCACGCAACCTAGTCCCCATATATCAATTTGTGTAGTGTATTGAGTGCAACCAACAATCAACTCGGGTGCTCTATAAAATCTCGAACAAATGTAGCTGATAGAGGGTTGGTTCTGCTCCAGTTTTTTCGCGGAGCCAAAATCGCAAATCTTCAAAACCCCTGACGTTGGATCGACGAGGATGTTTGAGGGTTTGATATCACGATGGCATATGCCGAATGCGTGCAAATATAACATCCCCCGAGCAATCTGATAACTGTAAAGTTTAACATGCTTTATAGGCAGCTCTAGCTTATTCGATGAATAGCGGCTGATTTCTAGCTGTAGCGTTTCAGGCAAGCATTCCATCGCCAAGTGTTGATACACCTTGCCGTCCAAAGGTGAGATATGTGTAAAAAAATACTCCAAACGCACAACATTGGGATGATCCGTGATTCTCAAGATCTGCAATTCTCTCGATTTGTACTCCGTTTGGGCGGGGACCTTCTTGATGGCAAATGGGCCATACCATTTCTCCTTATCTGGTGTGATATAAGCCTGCACCACAGTCCCGAATGCTCCATGCCCAATCTTTTTGTATTCCTTGACTAGCATGCGTCTGGTAGTGTTGGATCTGTTAGATGTAACATCATCTGCGATAAATTCCTCGCATTTCCCGTTGCTTAGACTGTTGGACATTCCTGCGGTTCACGTATCTTCAGGGCACTGTTACAAGAAATATGTTGAAACTTCGACCTGCAGCAGAAGATCTGTTCGTAATTGTCTTATCTGCGCTTGGAAACCCTGCGCTGAATATGGACCCCTCTTCTAGGTAAACCTCCACCTGGTTATTTGAACGAGCACGCACCAGAATAGTCAATTGTTTGCTCTCTCACCAAACAAAACCTGAAAGTCCAATGGTCACTGTTAAAATCCTTAGGACAAACTGATCTCTCTATTCGGGCTTATCTTGCAATCTGAGATGCCAGGTGTTGGTCCATTGTTTATTATCCCTTGCCAGGTGGCGAAGGCGACTTCTACGCCCCGTTGGAGGTGAGCGACCGTCTGGGACGATTGGAAATATTTCCAAAATGGAATTTGAAATATAACCGCAGGGCACCAGGGAGCAGTTGCATGGAGGGCACCAGGGAGCAGCAGAGTGAGGACTGACAACCATGTTGAGTGTGTTCAAATGCGTCGGCAACGCTGCCCTACCCAGTAGCGCTAGAAGCGCCAGAATAGCGTGGAGCGCAAGGTTTAAATCTGGCATTGCAGCTGGCGGTGACGGCAGCAGCTCCTTGACGTTCTCGAGCATAACAAAGACAAGTACCAAAAAGGAGCAGGATATATCGAATGTGTTCAATCCACTATTACGGAAGTCCGCGGCAGCCAGCGAAGAGAGAGGACCAGTGGGAAAGACCCACGAGCTCCCCGTGAAATACGTGCTCAGCTGTGTGTTTGGCAAGAACAACACGCATTTCACGTATTCCGCCGTGGTGGAAGACGTCAACTTTCTGAGAAATAACCCCGGCCTGTCGTATAACGAGGCCTTTCTGTACTACCTGAAACCACCTCAGAAGGTTAAGTTTGCAATCTCCACAGGATGTTTGGGGTTCCGCAAAGCCGCTCGTGGAGAGTACGAGGCAGCATTTCAGACTGCCACCAAAGCATTCCAGATGATACAGGCGAAAAAGCTGCTCAATAAGGAGATCGAGGTGGTCATGAAAGATTTTGGCAAGGGCAGGGCGGCATTCGTTGCTGCATTAAACGGTAAAGAAGGTAATGCTATCCGCAAAAACATCATCAGAGTCAGTGATAAGACGGCCTTGAAGTTTGGAGGTGTCAGATCACCAAGAATGAGGAGATTGTGAACATCTTGGGAAGTGTAAAGTACGCCATCGTGTATATAATATGTACTTATAATAGGCACTAACGAAGCCATTCCACATGAGCATGTATTTTTCTTGAAGTTGTTGGCGTATGACTGCTCTGGTACCGTTTGGACTGTGATGTAAGGGCCTTCTGGTCCAACTTTGCTTTGGATGTGGTGTTTGGGCTTACAGTAATATGGAACCATCCACGTTCTCGTAAATCCATTTCCGCGCGACTGGGTGCCCGCGCTTTGGCGCACCGCGCAAGCTCCCTTGCTGGCATGCTGCACATAGGCGACAACCAGGCATGCCAGCCTGCCCGCTACCTGCTTGCGCTAGGGTGGCACTACTTTCCTAGGCTTGCCCTCCCGCCCGGCTCCTTCGAGGGAGCTGCTCGCGCTGAGCCCAATCGTCGTCCACCGGGAACATGGCATGGCTCTGCCAGGCAGGGAAGGGCCAACTCCTATCGAGGCTGCCAGCAAGGCTCCGTGGGGTGCCGGTTGTGCTTCTGGCTGACGATCAACGGTGCTCAGTGGTTTGCATACTCATTGAAGTTTTCAATGAAATATTGGTGTATTTTTGTTTACGGTGAATAATTCCATCTTAAAGAAACTAAGAATACAATAACGACAAGTAAGAATGGCTCCATCTGGTATGTTATAACAATGAACAAGACACGAATCAATAGAAATTAGTTTGCATTAGAGAAAGTGACGATGACCCGAAGGCTGAAGAAATGAAATTACGAAGTACCACCTAGCAGAACCATCAAATGCATGTATCCGAGAACGATGGATATGAGAGACGTGCCTCAATACGTGTGTACCTACTGTTTGGGTAGCTCAGAGAACAGAGAGATGGAAAATACTGAACTGTAAGGAGTCTCCCTTCTCGACATCCTTTCACCATGCTGCGATTCCTAATTGCGATTCTTGAAGTGACACGAACAAGATTTACTAACAAATCAAATCTACTTTTTTAAACAGGTAAAGCTACTGCTGCTAAAAAAGCCGTTGTTAAAGGTACCAACGGTCAAAAGGCTTTGAAGGTTAGAACTTCTCCAACCTTCAGATTGCCAAAGACCTTGAAGTTGGCTAGAAAACCAAAATATTCTTCTAAGGCCGTTCCACACTACGTCAGATTGGATTCTCACAAAATCATTGAACAACCAATCTCTTCCGAAACTGCTATGAAGAAGGTTGAAGATGGTAACACCTTGGTCTTCCAAGTCTCCATGAAATCCAACAAGCATCAAATCAGAAAGGCTGTTAAAGAATTATACGAAGTCGACGTACTATCTGTTAACACTTTGGTCAGACCAAATGGTACCAAGAAAGCTTTCGTTAGATTGACTGCTGACCACGATGCTCTAGACATCGCTAACAGAATCGGTTACATCTAATCTAAATGAAAGAAAGGTAGGAAAGTTATTTTGTCTTTTTCAAAACTATTATAGTAATTTACATCTTTTTTAACAATATGAATACTCATTTATTCTAAAAATTTTGAAACTTGAACCCGAGCTGGCATCGCTTTTGGCCCAAACGCAAGGTGCGGCGGGATAGCCCCCTCAAACGAAAGGTGAAACTGGACGGCCGTTTTGTGTTGGCCCAGGGTGAGACCGTGTCGACACTCAGCTGCATGATCGTCACTGAGCAGTACGGGCAATCCTAGTCTGGCCGTGCTAAAACGAAGCACCATAAAAATATAAATGTCTTACATAATTGAACTAATTGTCATCGTAATTATTCAGGATCCTTAGAATCGATAAGAATAGGTTGATGATATCCAAGTACAGGGATAATGCGCACTTGATCTCGTCACCTAAAAACATTTGTCTAAAGATCAGTTGGGTGTCAATGAACAAGTAGATGGTGAACACTATCGCGCCAACCCAGCCATACACTAGGTTCATTGTGGAACTCATTCCTCCTAAAAACAAAAATGATATCCCGACACCAATTAGCAGCAACAAAGCCCAGTTCAGCCAATAATAGATCGACCCTGCGGATTCCAAGGCAATCTGAAATTTTCCAGAGAACGCCATCAGCGTTACACCGATAACAACCACTGTAGTCACAACAATGGCGTTCATTACTATATCCTGGGGAACAAACATAATGCTGCCACCGAGACAGTAGGCCTCGGAAATTGTGAACACGGACAGCAAGATATATTGACCCCTCTGGGATAGATAATACCATGGGGCACTCGAGGACGCTCTGTTGGTGTCGCCGCCAATCAACGGATCCAGGGTATCATTTTCGCTCTCATAAAACTCTTTTCTGGGGGCCCATGCAATCCAAAAGCAACTTATTAGTGTCACTGGAATAGTCAAAAAGTAAAGGAAACTATGGTTCACGATGAAGAGCTGCAGCTTCGTGGAGTGCATAGCACACATGCAGAACAACAAGGTAGCAAGCAGCTGGGTTGACAATATCGAATAGACTTTGGCCATGAAACGTTGGCGGACTTCAAAGTCACAGGACGATATCGTTGTGGAATACTTGAAATCATCAGGTATATTGGACCGTTGTTGGTCTAGGGGGGCCTGTACATTGTGATCATGATTCAAACTCTCGTACTCCTGGTACGCTGGTGGCTGAGTATTTACCTTTGGCATGGCCTTTCTCTTATGCGCTCTGGTGGCAATGTATATATTAAGGGTTGCAAATGTCACACCTGCTCGGCTTCCTTATATATGTAAAGAAAAAAACCCGAGGATAAAATATATTAGAAGTAGATGCAATTTAAATATGTTATAAACGCCAGACCACATAAAATTAATGGCCGATATATATGATCAGATTATTCCAGAACCCTTTTTAATATACGTATATTTTTTATTTCTCTCCTGAGCCACGCCGTTACTTTCTCCTTACTTGAGGTAGTACGCCTCCCCTTCCCAAAGCCTTTGAACATGAAATCAATCTGAGGAGCCGATGGTCAAGCCAGTCTTGACCCCGTTTTCTAGTTTTGACATGCACAAAGGTAGCATGTAATTTTTTTCGTGCTCGCTCATCTTGCCAATTATTTCGTAGTCAACGTTTACAATTCCAGATTCTTGGTTGATCACGACTGGCACAGCAAAATAGGGACAGTTGGATATCAAGGGCAGCAGCTTCCTGGCCGATTCACAGATCGGCGTGTTGTCTTGACTCAGCAGCGAAACGAAAAATGTTCCCTCAAACGATTCGATTTGCCCCGTTAACAACGGAATGAATTTTGTGACGACCTTGAAGGCGGCATGTGCCATCGACAGAGTGGCAGAGCCCTGGCCGTTCTTGGCCTTGACCACTTCGTCGCCACCAAACTGTACACGGTGGATCAAATAGTCACTCTGCTCTTTTGTGATATCACACGGAGGTTGTGCCAAAGAAAATAGCGGCATGATAGTCTCGCCCGAGTGCCCGCCGATCACAGGAACGTAGGGCATGCGGTTGGACACGGGCGCGTTGTTCTCCATTATATTCAACTCATGCAAGAACGTCGAAGCACGCACGATGTCCAGGTTTGTGATACCGACTACTCTCTTCTCGACATTGGTGCCCCTTGCCTGCGGCGACTTCTGGAGCCTTTCGATCATCACAGGGACCAGAGAGTTGACCGGGTTCGAGATGACCAAGATGAAGGCCTTGGAGAGATCGACGTACAGGGCAATGGAGTCGGCCAGCTGCTTGATGATTTTGGCGTTGATGTGGAGCAGATCCTCACGGGTCATGCCTGGCTTCCTTGGGACCCCGGCCGGAATCAGAATCAAGTCTGTGTTGATCAAACAGTCGCGGATACCGTCGGCGGTAGCGGTCGAATGGTGTGACACAGTGATCGGAGTGTCTATGTGCGACAGGTCGGCAGCGACACCGTTCAGCATGTCGTGGTTCACATCGTAGAGCGCCAAGTGGATGTGTTTGTCCTGTGCGTTGGCCAACTGGTAGTGCAGCTGCGTCTTCAGCAGCAGCGACAACGATTGGCCTATGCCGCCGGCAGCCCCGATTATGGATATCTTTATGGTGTCAGTATTGAGAGAATGAGGCATTGCGTTTGTAGAAGTGTTTGTTGTGTGTATTGCGAGTTCCTGGAATACACACGCTCCAAACAAAAATTATTCTTCCTCGTGGTCGAATGCTCGACCTTTTATATAAATCATTGCGGGCATCGAGGTCATCGATAAGAGGGGAGTTGGTCATTCAGTGATAAAAGATTGTCGTATACCTTCCAACGGCCGACGGGGCTCTGGAGATCACACCGCAGCGAGACACACAGAACCCGGCATATAGCCCTTGGAGAGGCTCACGCGCACATGGTAATAGAAAAGAACGCAATCATGCATGAAGAATCTGCGCCATTGTAAACGTCAAACACACATGGGTAAAGCTTAAACGACCCGCTATTGTGTGCCCAGATAAACGAAGCGGCGGCGTTCGCGTGAGTAGCCCGAAGAAGACAGACCTCTACAAGGGCCACTACGTAGATAAGCAAAGGAAGCCTGTCTGCCCACTTGATAGTTGCATAATCAGCTTGTCTGAAAGAGAGCTGTATCTCTAGCGTTCGGATGCAGGCCCGCAATGTATGCATGGCTGCGAGCGAAAGCACTTTGGTGTCCGACGACACATTACCCAAAAAATGGGACAAAGCAAGGCCCTTCCCAACAGAGAAGGCGCTCCATCGGGTTGTTTGTCCCCCTCGAGTGCCCGGAGTTAGTTGGGCGGGGTCCGGTTTAATTTTTCCGAAGCCCGGTACCCGGACAGCGGAGTGGCTCATCGCATGAAATGAAAAACTTCCGTTGTTGCAAGCTACAGACCTGCGGCCACCACAATGCGCTTGCAAGACTAGACGATCAGAGGCGTGGTCCGCGACAATGGCAGAGGTTACCAGGTGTGAGCACTTCATTGAGAACAAGCAGCGGCGGTGTGGCATGCTTTGCAAGAAGGGCCTATCAGTGTGCACCGAGCACAGTCGGAGGGACGGAAACCCGGACAGAGGGGTGCGGGTGCCCTGTCCCTTGGATCCCAAGCACACTGTATGGGAGTCCAACCTGCGTAAGCATTTGTTGAAATGCAACAGGCTGGCGATGAGACACCTCAATGATAATGAGGAATACCATGTCGAAAACTTTAATTCTGCGCGGTGCACGGGTCGGCATGCCGAGACCGCTGGCATCGACGCTATCGGTGATATTGATACGTTGATCCTCCAGGCAATACCTATCATAGAAAAGATATGCGGAGTTCGATTCCCGGACCAGTTGCCATTGGATGTGAGATCAAACGATTTTATGCTGAATGGCAGATTCAATCAATTGATCACCAATAAGAAGCATGCCGTCCAGCAGTCGTCTCTGATACAGCATCTCGTTGATAGGGAACTGACACGCACCACCTCGTTCGTAGAGTTTGGCTGCGGGCGGGCGGAATTATCCCGCTATGTCAATCAGGTTGTCACCAATGGATCGCCGCAAGAGGCGCAACAGCATTTTGTTCTCATCGACAGAGCTTCGAACAGGATGAAGTTTGACAAAAAGATGAAAGACGACTACGAAGAGCTATCGCATGGGCATGAACTGCCACATCAACTGACGTATCGCTACAAAATTGACATCAAAGATCTGAAGCTAGACGCTGTGCTGCGCGAGGACAAATACGTTGCCATCTCGAAGCATTTGTGTGGTGTCGCAACAGACTTGACCCTAAGGTGCATCGCCAACAGCGAGAAACTCGCCGGGAAGGGACAGCTCCAGGGCCTCTGTATTGCGATGTGTTGCAGACACGTTTGTGAGCCCGAAGAGTATGTGAACCGCGAGTACGTCGAGAAAATGTTGGGGGGCCTTGGTATGGACTACACTTCCTTCTTCAAAGCTTTGCAGAAGATCTGTTCCTGGGCCACGTGTGGAAGAAAGGCCGGGATCGAGGATGGCGACATCAACAACCATTTCACCCAGTTGACGGTGAAAAAAAGAGAGTCTTTGGGGTTCATGGCCAGAAGAATCATCGACGAGGGGAGATACCTGTGGGTGAAATCAACCTTGTCGGACGAGTACAAGGTCGAGTTGGTCAGATACGTGGCTACGGATGTTTCTTTGGAAAACGTAGCAATGCTCATTCACAAAGAATAATGATGTTTTCATAGATAATTTGTTGATATTTTTATAGATTTAACGTTTAATGACAGACCAGAAGTTCTTTTCCAGCAACAAAACAAAAAAAAACTAAGTAACAAAGCTTGTGATTGTTTCCGCACAACCATGGGGGCTAGCGCGCATAATATCACTCAATCGAAGAACAATAACCATCTTGATCAGACGTGACTGACTGGCTTTCTTTTGGCAATTAGCATCCTTATGGCGCGATTAGCCGCAGAGAGCACGCCCCATTCGCACAGGTGCGGAAATGGTGGTATGAGAGCATCACGTGACAGGAGCAGTTACGCGTTCCCCGTGATCACAGCGGCTAAAGACTACGGCGGGCAACGGACCAACAGCATTGCACAGGGGCGAAGTATACCTGCAGCACACTACCCACAGTGTAACTCCCAGAAACCGTATACCACAATTTGCGGCTTACGTTGCTACAAGGATCGTTGCAGCGCGTAATGCTGCCAAGCAGAACGACGCACCCGGTATGCAATGGGCCTCACTAGCCCCATACACTGGTAAGCTGACAGGTAGACGGTCACGGTGGGAGCATCCAGTCATCCCAAAATACAGGGGCAGCTGGATTGGCCGCCCAAAGCTGCATGTACGTCTGGGGACTTGCCCATCTATTTCACAGGCGGCCACGACTCCGGCCATCACGATGTTGAGGGGGACTTAGTGGAAATAAAGTAGACAGCAATGCAGCCGTAGCTGAGCCACGAGTTTTATGCAGAGACAAAAACACGTTGGCAGGCTCATGTGAGCTTCAAAGGGAGGCGATGAGATTCTCGAATCGCTGCTCAGACAGTTTTTTAGTTTGTTAAGGCGGGATGGCGCGGCGGGCTGATTTGTCGGCTTTTCTCCTAAGCGTGAAAAGAACATACGGTAATTCAAATGCTTAAAGATTGGACAGTAAAATCAACCCGATATATTTTGGCCCCATACACTCTTCCAAGCCATGTCTCGAAGGAAGAGGTATTCAGTTCACATTCCAACGACAACCCTATCTCCCGTCCTGCCTATTTATCCATCGCCAGTGGACACAAACCATTCTTTCAAATCATCTAGATCGTCGAATCCATTTATTACGCAAAATGACCATAGGGGAAGTTATCAGATGAGCTCAAGAGACTCTTCGTCTTCATTTTACAGAGTTACGTCTTCGGGTATAGATCAGGTCTCTATTGATTCCCTTCCCAATAGCACGCCGAATATTAAACTCTTATTAATCGGTGATGCTGGTGTTGGGAAAACTGCAGTGATACTCGGCTACTGCAACGAATTGCCAACAAAAGCACAGTTGAAGATAATGAGCGATGCTGGAACACCAATAAAAGACAAGACAAAAGATATCGAAAATTTACGAAGTACTAAATCTTCGAGAAGCAGGAAAAGAACCATAGAAATGAAGAAGAGGTATAGCCTCAATGACTACGAAGAGTTGTTCAATAAAAGAAGCAACACAAATGCCTTGACAACTTTCAATAATTTAAGTACCGAGGAGATTTCGGAGGATTCGCGTCAAGATGAGTTGGTTGTTGATACCAGATCTACCATAGGTGTTGATATCAAGACGAGCGTCATAAATATTGACAACAGGTTCTTCAAATGCATTATGTGGGATACAGCAGGGCAGGAACGCTATAGAAATGCAATGATCCCCATACTGTATAAAGGAGCCAATGGGATTATATTAACGTACGATATTTGCAATATGGAAAGTTTTGAAAGCTGCTGTGATCACTGGCTGAAAGAAGCCTTGGACAATTTTGATGATCAGGATCTAGAGAACGTGAGGTTTTACTTAATAGGCAATAAGATCGACCTCTATACCGAGAGAAAGGTAACTCACGAAAACGTGATTGAGGCCATCGACAAAATCGAAAAGAATTTTAATATTACAATATCTGGCAACTTCGAAATTACGTGCAAGTGGCCGCACGTTGTGGAAAGAACCATCAATATGATTATAAAAGATTTAGTGGAAAATGCGTGTTATGAGACCATGGAACATATCGCGGAGCAAAGCCCGTCAATAGATGGAGCGTCGGCGTCCCTCAATACAACTCCAGAGATGAGCAGTGGAAATGAGAGTGAAGAAGATACGCTGCGGTTTCGTAACTTCAAATCGAGGGAAAAAACTACGGACCAAAAAAAGAGCAGCAATACAGTAGATATCTCCAAGCCGAATAATTATTATGAAGTATCACCATCGGGTGGTTCATGCTGTGTGTAACATTAATAGGATAATAAAATAAACAAAGCTTAATTATAAACTTGCATTTTAATTTGTGTTCAAAGCATCAATTGAAATGACTGAAATAGCGATCTCTGAAATTAGTTTGCGATCTTTTCTGTCCACTATTAGTGGAGCCATCAAAATCGGGACCTCTGTTAATATACACCAATAATCTTCTTGACCATTTATTGAATTCTTGAACACAGTTGTATTTTAGCTCTAGATTAGAATGTAGCGGGACTATTGTTTCAATATTCTCGTCATTAGCGGTTGGCATCCAAAATGCCAATCTGCCACCAAGTGGCAATCTTTCGGATGCATATTGCAAAAGATCATCTAACAGGGCATCCAAAGAATAGGGTTTCTTTGTCGGTATATAGTCACGGCGCTCAAAGGCTTTTTGACCGTCAATTTCAACATTTTCTTTCCCGATGAATTTTTCAGGGTTCCTGGCCCCCAGAACTTTAATACCCTCTCTGATACCGTATGGTGGGTCACAAAGTATTGTGTCGATGACTAGACCATTTCTTAGTGAGTTGTGGGTAAAGTCCATCGTCAAAACATCCAAGAATCTAGAGCATTCTCCGTAATACTCGAAATTAGAATTAATGTTCTGCTGTGCGCCTTTTCCCCTGTTCATTCTCCCGTCAATATCTGATCCAATAACGAGAGCCCCGTAGTGGCCTCCCGAACACAAAAATGAGCCAGTACCAGCAAATGGGTCATACATTAAAGTTCCGGGCTTCACTTGTGCAATATTTGCACTCACCAAAGACAATTCTGCTTCAAAACTTGTCGTGCCTTTGTAGGGCCTTTTCTTTAGATCGTACTTCTCTAGAGAAACACGGTCGCTGCGCTGAACCAGTCTACCAAAATACAGCTTGATCGGCATAGTCGCCGGTACGTTATCCGAAACTGGTTTGTATTCCTCCACCAAGGTAAAAACTTGCTGCGGTGATTTCATGTTAATTTTGCCTTGGAACTCCAAGTACGAGAAAGATTCTATCTGCTTCACCCGATTAGACCGACTAGAGCCTCGGTAAGATTCAAACTCAAACTTGAACGTGTCCTGATCATATTCTGACCTGTAATGCTCGTAAAATGGCTGTGCTCGTATCGAGTCATGTAGTTTATCAAAATTTTCACCCTCCCCCCAATATTCGTAGATTGCTCTTGTTAACATAGACCTCCTAATCCAGTCACTGGCCTGCTTATCATTATCGAGCTCAACAATGAAAAATGGACTGGCATCATCATAATCGCTAAAATCAATCTTCAATTGATAAAGATCTGCCAAGGATTCCAGTTCAGCCATCCTGAAATTGGAATGCACTTGCACCATGTAAACTAAATACTTCTTCCTCATAGAGCAACTCATCCTTCGCAATGCACTCAGCCTAAGCCTCTCACCACGATTCTAGCGTCAATGGCTAACCACATCTATTTCATGTGCTTGTTAGCAGACAGAGATGAGATGAGTTGAAATATTCTTTTATAATTGTCCGGGTATCTCTCGGTCGTCCGGACAGGTCAAAAAGAAATTTCTTGGTGGCAAAGAGGGGCGACGACAAATCTAGGACTATAAAAAGGAGAGAAATTTTACGACATTGATTTTCTGACCTTCGCACCCGAATGATAAGCAAGAGGAACGTACGTGCGGAATATATCAGAAGAAAGCTCATACGTCGAGATTTTTCCATATCATCCACAAGAACGAGATCTATTTTCCTTTGGAATACTTTTTTGGAAGAACTTATCTATATCTACCTTGGGCAAATTTTACCTAGTCTAAATTTGTTTATTCTCTTGGATTAGACATTTATTCAATCAAAATTTGTTTAGACTCTTTAGTCACATAGAGGTTTTAGGTATTCAGAGACATACTTTCTACGTATTGTAAGTTTCGGAGACAAGAAGACAGCATCAAAACTTGCATCTTCCATCTTTCAGCACCATTTATTAAGTTGTTGAACAAGCATTTTAAGGGAATTCAAGTACACAGGAGCATCTTTCACACATTTTTGCTTACTTACTTGCATACTAATAGGATAGCATCAATAATCATTCGCGAAAACGTTAGGTAATAGCATATTCTGTTTAATACCAAACATTCGCATAGGAAAAACTGGAGCTGAGGAATAATGAATTCTGACGACGAAGACTTTAACGATATCTATGGTGATGAATCTACTTCTACAACTACAGTTGTGGAAAACAAAGATGAATCCAACAAAGAAACCGTAGATACAAACAAGAATTCGGCTACTACTGGGACATCATCGTTAGATCAACTAGCCGCATTACAAGCATTATCATCTAATCTGAATAAAGTATCTACACCTAATAGTAATAATAGTAATAATGAAACTAGTAGCGAAAATAAATCTAGTAATTATAATAATAATATTAATAATAATATAGATCAACAGGGGGCCAATTCTTCATCGACTTCGAATGAGAAGCCAGGGCAAACAAACGAAATGTCATGGGAGCAGCTACAACAAACAATGTCTCAATTCAATCCGCAAACGTCCCAGCAACAAGCTGCCATAAACTCTGTCAAAGCGGATTTATCGAGGGACATATGCAAGATGTTCATTGGTGGTTTAAATTGGGAAACGACTGAAGAAGCTTTGAAAGATTATTTCAGTAAGTATGGTAGAGTGATTGACCTCAAAATCATGAAGGACACAAATACCGGCAGATCGAGAGGGTTTGGTTTTTTAACTTTTGAAGAACCTTCAAGTGTTGATGAAGTTGTCAAAAGCCAGCATATTCTTGACGGTAAAGTTATCGATCCAAAGAGGGCTATTCCAAGAGAAGAACAAGACAAGACTGGTAAAATTTTCGTTGGAGGCATCGGTGCAGATGTCAGACCCAAGGAATTTGAAGAGTTTTTTGCCCAATGGGGAACAATTATCGACGCTCAACTGATGTTGGATAAAGACACTGGTAGGTCAAGAGGTTTTGGGTTTGTGACTTACGACTCACCAGATGCTGTTGATAAAGTTTGCCAGAATAAATTCATTGACTTCAAAGGGAAAAAAATTGAAATTAAAAGAGCTGAACCTAGACACATGCAAAAGCAACAAGGAAATGAGAGCACTACGCAGCAATCCTCCGGCGGGGCCAATCCGATGTCTCAAATGTACCAAAATCCAATGATGGGTGGGTTCAATCCAATGTTTAATCCACAGGCAATGGCGGATTATTATCAAAAGATGCAAGAGTATTATCAGCAAATGCAGCAACAAACTGGTATGGACTATACTCAAATGTTTCAGCAACAAATGCAACAAATGTCAATGATGATGCCAGGTTACAATATGCCAGGGATGGGTAACACTGCAGGATCTCCGCAATCTGAATTAGGCACCCCAAATCCCGGGGAAGATTCGAACTCAAACAACAATAGTTCTTCAAATGTTCAGACAATTGGAGGGGAGTCTTCGGATCCTAAGCGGAGCGAATCAGCTGAAACCCCAAATGATGGAGGTGAAAATAAATTACAAATAAATTTACCTAGGGGCCCAAGAGGTCCACCAGAGCAAAACTCTCATTCTTATGGTCAACGTGACCGCGGGGACCGCGGTGATCGTGGTGACCGTGGTGATCGTGGCGACCGTGGCGATCGTGGTGACCGTGGTGACCGTGGCGACCGTGACTATCACTACCGTGGCGGAAATCGCAACAACTATCGTGGAGGAAACAATAATGGTGGTGGCTATCGCGGACGTGGTGGATTCAGTAGACGTAACAACGGTTATCACCCCTATAACAGGTGATGATACTCAGAAAAGGAATTGATGTTTAATCATTCAAATTTTTTAGTTGATATGTATATCTATTTAATTCTTCGTTAATTATATCGCTTTTTGCATTTGGAGAAGTGTATGACGTTCCTTCCTAGTCGATATCTCCATGAGACATCCCCAATTGCACAATGGCATATATGTTCAGAAATGATAAAAATATCCAAACTAAAACTGCGACGACGGTAGTAATCCAGTTATTAGCCATGTAAACCTTTTTTCTGTTGACAGCAACCTCGTCCTGCACTATTTCACCCTCTCTATTTTCAACTTCTACCTCGGTGTACATTATGGACTTTTTACATGTAAAATAAATCAGTGGAGCCACTAAAAAGGGAAGAAGAATAGACAGGACCACCTGCGAAGCGTTCAACGCTTTAGACAATGCAGATCTGCCGATGCAGATGGAGATAACTAGACATGGAAGCATGGAAATGGATCTAGTCACCAGACGTCTTTTCCAAGGCACTAGTTTCCAATTAATGTGTCCCTCTGATACAATCTGTCCTGCCATCGTACAAACCACACCCGCGGATTGACCGCTCAGTAATAACGCTAACATAAATATAGTACCTGCAGCTGGGGCCAAACTTTTTGAAAGCAGGTCATGAATCGAATACAAGTCAGCATCAGCGGCGCCAGGTGTGCCATACAACGTCGCACCTGATACTATCAAAATTGAACAATTGATAAACAGCGCCAAGGTAAACAAAGTTAACGCTAGCTCAACAAATGAATATTTCATACAGTATTTGATGGCAGCCAGAGAAGGTTTGTATTCAAAATACTTTTTCTCCACGATTTCTTCTCTAGATTTCTTCTCTTCCATGCTTGAATCTGAAACTGAATAATTCTTATGCGTAACGTCATAGTCCAATAGTCTTGGCTGAACCAAGCCAGATCCCAAAAATAGAGAATGAGGCATGACGGTCGCACCAAGAATTCCAATTGCCGTGTATAACCCATCATGCTCGAACATTTGAGATGATGGGATGAACCCTCTGAAGACCTGTCTCACTGAGGTATCCCTTGGAATATATGCCAGTTCGATGGCAAAGCAAATAAAGACACCAAGCACCAAAAGAGCGACACCATATTCAAATACTTTGATAAATCTGATCGAGGAAGAGCCAGGCTTATATGCAAACATAATCGCAAAAACATCAACGACAGTAATAACGACGCCCGCGGGCAGTGGTATTTTAAGCAGAATGTTCAGCGCAATTGCGGTACCGATCACCTCCGCAATATCAGTGGCGATGATAGCACATTCAGCGAAGAGATATATGGTCCAATTCATCCATTTAGGTAAATGAACTCTACAAGCGCGGGAGAGATCCAATCCAGTAACCGATCCAAGTTTGATGCACAAACATTGCAGAAAGATCGCGATAAAATTTGACATTAGGACAATACAAAGCAGGGAAAATTGATTAGATGCACCGGCATTCACTGCGGTCGAATAATTACCAGGGTCAATATATGCGACGCTCACCATAAGGCCCGGACCGATGAACCGCAGGTATTTGAGAAACGCAAGCTTCACGCGTTGAATAATACTTACCTCTCTTTGATCTACTAAAGAAACGTCAATCTCTTGCTCGACAGCCAACAGGCTCTTGGCCTTCGTCCACTCTTCGTTTGATACCAGATCATTAAGAGGTCGGACAGGTCTGCTACTCCCTTCTGTACTGCTTCCCAACGCCATTGTTAGTCCAACTTCTTAATGCTTCGGTATGATTGGTTGCAATTTGTGAACGACATTAATATATCAGGTACATGAAGCCTCTCGATCACCACAGATTGCTGAAGTGTTATGTACCTGAATGTAGACCCGCAGAGAAAGCGAACCGTCGGGCGTAATGCCGTAGCGCCTAAGTGAGCAATGCGGATAGAATACATCTTTCGGGCGTGCCCAGAGGTGAAATATTTGCTCAGTTCCAAATGCATAGGTTCGGTCAGGTCATTAAGGCATTGTGTATGACCAGAGGCTCTTTTATTTTCTTTGAATGATTCTTAAATTGTATTAATTGCAAAATGAGAGTAGATAATAAAATGTACACAAAATATCTAAAAATTAGTGAATTATTTATTCATCCTCTTCCAAAGTTTGAGCAGCGATACGGTCCAAATCTCTTTGACCGTTTTCAGAGATTCTTCTACCACCCTTTGGAGAAATTTCGACAACACCAATCTTTTCTAAGGCTTGCAAAACCTTTCTGTTGATAGAACCGGAAGCGTTGACGTGCTTGGATGGTCTGGCACCTCTGCTCTTAGCACCACCGTACAATTTGTTCAATTTGCCGACACCGACTTCTTTTCTCATGTAGATGTGTCTAGCGACAGAAGCAGCACGCTTGTAAAACCAACCTTCAGAGTCTTGTGGAGGCATTTCGTTACCAGCGGAAGTCTTGACAATGTCAACATAACCTGGAACGTCTAACTTACCTTGTCTTTGCAAGAAAGAAGCGTAAGCGTTGATAAAATCTTGAGCAGCAACGTCTCTATAATAAAATGGAATAATGATGTTAGTAAAATTTATTCTCAATTTAACATGATCTGAAAAAAATGAAATTAGAACTTTGGGGGCTCCATAATGATATACCCGGCTATACGCAACGATCGCGCATCTTCGCGTGTGATGGCTTTATGGGTACCTATTTTGATTATTCGCCCTCAGGTCACTTTGTTCGGAGGCTACCCTGTGTAAGCATGAATAGCTAGTCATACATCTACACGTAATTCAAAAATATAGTTGGGCACAAAAGGTTGAGTCTTGGGGAATTCAAACACAATTCCAACGTTAATCTCGCTGTTCCTCAGTATTCGCTTTCTATGGTTCATATCTCTGACATGTGTGCAGAGTCCGGGTCTATTTTGTTTTGGCTAGTGGTGATTCCTAAAGTTGTTCATTCATTCGTCATTCGTTCGCAATAATACGTACCTAACTGAAACACCTGGCATTATGTCCTATTGATTCTCTCTTTACTTTACAAGACCCTCTACTTAATGATTATACACCTAACTTCGGTGGCTTTTCCAAATAGACCAATAGGTTAATTCGTTACTCGCTACGCAAACTGCAGGTCTCCATCGAATGTTGATGCTCCCTCAGGATTACGTGAACTTTGGAGGCTGGCGTAAGTTCTTCCTGCCTCTCGTCTGGGAGTGACTTCCTCCAGGCAGCAGGTACGTGGCCCGGAGAGGCTGGCGAAGACTGATCTCCCTCCAACGTTGGTGCGGCGAGCGTAGCAGTCCTTCCGCTCTCCCACTCGGTCAATTGGTCAGGTTAGGCTTAGCGCTTTTTCCAGAACTAGAAGGACGCGGCGGGAGAGCGATGAAACGAAATAAAAAATTATGCAGCATAATATGTCTGGATGTTGTGCTCAAACATGGGTATGGGTGTCTAAGAATGACAGTCAATCATTTCAATCATCTGACGGGAATCGATCCATGTTGAGAATCGCGAATACGTATTATTGGGCATTACTGTGCGTTGTATCAATATAATCTGTGATGCATATTCACTAAAGATGCAAGGGCAATGTTGTTTATGTACTTTGAAGCAGACATTTTCAACAATATGCGCCCCCACAGAGACCTGCCAGGAAGAATTACTTTGATTTTCTTATGTATATAAGAGCTTATTTCAGCGTTCATATAGCGATTATGGCACTGAAGCTGCATAAAGTCATTCAAAAGTAGCGGGAAATGATGAATTTCGCGTGGCCATCAACGCAAGGAAGGGGATCAAATGTAAGGCGAGTGTTTTTTTCGCAACAAACAAATTATGCCTTCACATTCTCTCAAATCGCTTGCATTGAGTGCACACCTTATATTTTACAGCTTGCTCAAGAACGAGCGTTCGAAATTTTCTAGTCAAGAAGCTCAGCCCAATCTTTCGACTTCGATTGGGCTGGTTTAGATATTCATCGGCAAATGTTGAGTGGGTTTGTTTCAACTCGGGCACTATGCCTTGCCATTGGCGTTTTTCTTTGTCCGAGTCGATTGGGGCTACGTGCAAGATAAGATATTAGGGCGCAGTCATTGGAAATTTCTAAATACAAATATTTTATCTCACAGTTTCCTCCTCCAACTATTCTGTTCTCTTTAGCTAATCTTGTCGCTGCCTGTTTCCACACTCTACAAGATTAAAAATGAGCATTCGGCGGCTAAACTATCCGGCAACCGCTGCCTTCTAGAAAATTGGCATCGATAAGCGAAAAACCTCGAGTCACATGGTCCGCGGTATTCGTATCTACTAGATTGGAGCGATTACAATCGTACTATATTGTGCAGCTCGTCGAAATGTAGATTAGCTCTCCAGGAAGGCGTGTAGTAAATATATCATGCAGAGGTGCCCTGCCGGCTACGCAGAAGAGAATTGAGAAGTTATGTGGTCAAATAGTCTAAAAGACTCGCCAGGTAGGCATCGTCCGCTCAGCGAGGTTCAATTCGGTTGGCGCTAGTAGTATACATGAGAAAAAATACGTTATAAAATCAAAAACCATCTAATTTTAATCCCACCACTATACATACTATAGAGTAACAGAACCAAATTAGATAGTAAAAAGAAAATACAAGAGATGATAAAGGCGATAATGATTTAGTAAAATATGCAATTCTACCTAACTTACACCTTGAAACCTCTAGATCTCCTTCTACCTCTGGCTCTTTCGAACTTTCTACCAGTGGATTGGATTCTTGGGGCCTTACCCTTGTGTGGACCGAAACCGAAGTGTCTAGCAGCTTCTCTGGAGTTTCTTGGACCTCTCAAGATCAAAGTGTTTTGACCCTTTGGAGCTCTGACAGCCAATTGATCCAAGGTGATAGCTTCACCACCAGCCTTGACAATTCTAGCTCTGGCACCAGCGGTGAATCTCAAAGCAGCGACGACAGTCTTTGGGAATTCCAAAATTCTGTTGTCGTCAGTAACAGTACCGACCACGACGACAGTCTTGTTAGAAGCACCTTCTTGTTTCAAAGCTCTACCAATTCTGGAGATAGAAACAGGTGGTCTGTTGATCTTGGACAGGAATAAAGCCTTCAAGACAACCTTGTTGAATGGAGCATCAGTACGACCTATAGGAAAACAAAGTTAGTAAATAATGAATTTTGAAGGTTCAAATGAAAATATATCAGATTCTGCTCACTGATCGCACAGAGGACTTCAAGAAAGAAACCATACAGCTTCATTTTCTCAATCTTTTGCACTCGCAGAAATAGGTGTCCGACGTAGATTTGACTATATCGAACTCCATCTTAGGGAACCGAAAGTGCTCGCAAACAAATTCAGAACCTCTAGCCCTAAAACTTAGGACAAAAACATAGCAGAATCCTTCAATTCATGTAATAATAGGAAGATTAGACATACGAGCTAAGAAAGTGTATAGTTTGACTAACAATTTCAAGTAGACATTGTCGGACTTTGGAGCGGTTCTGTGACCAGATCTCTTGTGTTGTTTGGAAGTGTGATCAATACCCATCTTTGCAATTAACTTCTTTTCGTCACTTGATTTAAAGATAACGTTAGAAGATATCAGAAGTGTGAAATGAGATGTATTCTTGAATATCAATCGGAGAGATGAAGCTGAGTTGAAAATTTCCGCCGGCTCTGTTCATGGGGGACGCGTCTCGCACTATCCAAACATACAATTTTGCGCGAACAAAAAAAAGTCGACACATATCACCCATCCACCCCATTAAGAGGATACAAATCATTATACACCCGTACAACACAAGTAAAGATTAAACAGTCGCAATAAAATAATATCAAAGGTATACAACAATTATATGATAATTAGACGGAAAAGTGCACGCTAATAAAATGAGTCAAAAGAACCCAATTTAAAACTTAGTGAGAGTGAGTCCAACACAAATGTATCTCGAAAGAAAAAAGCAAAAGGCAGCAGCTGCCATCAGCACAGAAACATAAACGATGAAGTTGTTATATTCAGCCACTGTTCCGCCACCAATTATAGAACCACCAATAGGAAGCACTCCAATGGTGAGAACTGCCTGTAGAAAATACGCAGTGGAATACCTTTTGCCAAAGTCCTGCGTTCTTGAAATCTGGCCGATACAAACTGGGGTAAGAGATAGAATTGACCCTGTAGAAAATCCATAAATGCAGACGTAGGCCCATAATGCACCGGTGTGACCACCAAACGGTAACCATATGACAAAATTAGACAGTGCAGCTATTAAAACGGTCAGTATAACAACATTGAACCGACCCAGATACTTATCGGCGATGTAACCTGGAATGTATCTCCCGAGCATACCCACACCGTTTGTAGCAGTAATCAATGCATACGCAACATTCTCACTGTTACCCCTCATTGAAGCGTAAGAGGCAAGATACGTCGCAGCTGCCGTCAAAGAAGTCTCCCCCAGCGCAATTCCCAATGCAACTAGAAAGAACTTTTTCTCCAGGAAATACCTCCAGTTAAATGCAGAGGAGCAATACCACCTGAAAAGCTCCTTTTTCGAATCGAATGGAACACTCACCGGAATCTCCTTTTCCTGAGCAAGGAAAATCGCCACTACTAAGCATGCCAGACAGATGAATCCCAAAATTCTGATTGCCCACTCAAACCCAACTTCTACGTACAGCTTTCTGAGCATCATGGGGAAAATTATACCACCGAGTGATCCACCCATAGTGGCAATACTGGTTGCGGTAGCTCTTCTCCTGAAAAACCACGTAGCTACTACGCTTACCAAAGGCGTCATCAATATACCACTACCGATCCCTATTAACACTGAAAACGAGAGGATGAACTGCCAAACAGTGTGGCAATTCGCTAAACAAAAGACGCCCCCAACGTACAAGACCGTACCCGTGCACATTGGCGCTCTGCTGCCATTTCTATCAAAGTATCCCCCCGTTAAAATGCAGCTAAAGAAAGTAATTGCCAAATACAGGGAAAAAATCCAGGATATGGTAGACGGTGCTACATTTGCTAATTGATTTTTAGAGATATATGACTCAATTGCACCAAGTGAGTTCATCAGACCGAATACTGGGATGAGCCCTATGAATGATCCAAATACGGCAAGCCAAGCCTTTAATCCGCCGTCCGGGAATTCTTTGTCATTATCCAAAAGCAGAAGTTCATTCTCATCTCCGGATAATTCTTGCGTAGCAATGCCTACGGACGTTGAAGGCCTTATCGCCTCCCCGTCATAGTTTTTTTTGAGAGTTGCATTTTCAGTATCAGGATTTGGCTCATAGCCTGAACCTAAATGTACATCCGCACTTGGGCCTTCTTTCATTTGGATCCTCACATCTTCTACTGACCGTGATGTTCGGCGCCGACGGTTAGGAAACAAGAGCCTTCCGGGTCTCGCAACTATATTGACTGGAAACATGCTGAAGTAAATTTATTTTGCTTAATTCTTTGCGGACGTCTATAGGGTCCCTTTGGATCATCGCAACATGTATTTCTTAAAAACTGTCTTTTTTGAATGACTAATATTTCCTTATCATATTATGTCGCCAGAAAAGGCATCTTGGGTTGTTTGAAATTCCAGTGCAACAAAAAAGACAAAATAGCGGTTACCAACACTCAGAATATTTGAGAGCCCGAGCGGTAAAAAGGTAAGAACAGAAAATCACGGCTCATGACCAGCTTCCGGGATCATTCAAAACATGATTCAGAAGTAGAGTACATCAAAAGTCGTAAAGTTGCGATCTTCCTCATTCCAAATATACAAACATGGATAGCCATTTTTAGGAAAGCAACAAATCATAATCACCTTAATCTTTCGGACTCTCTGACTTTAAAGATAACGGAAAAGAAGCTTTTATTGGAAACTTAGCATTTATAGCAACCCGCATTCAGGAATCAGATAGGTAAAATATTTGTCTCAAAAAGCTGAAGATACACAGAGCTTTAACGGAGACAATTCCTAACCTGGGCCAAGTTTTTTGGCCAAGTTTATTGGCAAGTTGCGGAACAGATTATACCTCCTATTGCTTGCCATCATATGACCTCCCATGTTCGTCCCTTTTTCTGTTGCTAGTGATGAACGACTCTCTTGCAGTATTTCCTACTCGACATAGTTCCGAAAGACTCGATCATTATATATAATAGTCTTTCGCAGTTATATGCTTCCAGTGACCATAAACGATGCAAGGATTGCAACAGCTGTGTTCATCTTGGACATTCAGAATGTGCTGTCCTCATCATCTGCACGTGCTTATGGGCACTTGTCACCGAACTGTACCTTTGCTCTTTTATTTATCTGAGCCAGCCAGCCTGCTGCCATCTGGGCAATTGCGTGTAACGAGATATACAGTCTGCTAGATCTTGCACGAGAGAAAGAAAACCTCTCTTGAAAACAGATATGGGCGGTGACTTTTTTCTTTCGTAGAACTATGATAGTCCTCTCTGATCGTGTGCTTTTATTACTCTACTCTGTTGGTTGAGAAACTATTATGCGCGGAGACATTGCACCCGAAAATAATAGCCGCTGAGGCCCAGGGCCGTATTGACAGATCCCCAGCTCCCCTGGATCAAACTTAAGTTTCCACAATTTTCTTTCAAAGAGCCTCGAGGTTTTGAATGGAACCCTCTTGGGAGCAAAAAGCTTCGTTTCCATAAGGACAGGATTCGCATTAAAAAACATCTATATATGATATGGTCTTGTTTCGGTTCAAGTCAGGTAAAAATCCAAAAATTCTCCAGGAAATTTTCCTCTATCTATATGCTACTTATTGTAAAATGGGCCGGTTTCAGCTGCCGAAGAGCTATTTCTTTTAAAGCCTATTCTGATAAAGATGTTTTTGAAATAATTTACAATCGTGTGTTAGTATACTGTTCGAATGTGCCATAGTTTCGGCGAGGAGAATATAGCCGCCGAGGAGCTGCGCTTTTCTCGACTGAAAGCTGATAAATACGCAGGATTTAAGCGCAGAAATTATTAGGCAGATGAATATTCGGCAGCGCAAGCGATGTCCTGCGTTGCGGCAGGTCACTACGGATCAGCACCATGCAGTGCTTGTATATGTTGTGGAAAAGTCGCTAGCATTATATTTGAGCTCAGTAATATGTGGTTGTCATGATACTGAATGGTATTGCACCCCCGCTCCGCTCACAAGCGTTTGTATCTGATTGCCCAAACGATCTTGGGCCTACATCCGGCACTGCTTTGAAGATCATAGTGCAATACTCTCCTCGCGAACTTTTTCACGTGATGCTACTTTCACGCCGCCTATCAAATAAGGCTTGCCGCGTCCATCTCTGCGATCCCAAAAAGTGATCTCATGAATAAAACATTAATTGCACATAATTGGCATGTCAAGCGGTGCTGTATAGCAGATTTGGCTCTTAAGGAACTGCGTTTGGGATTACCTTCCGTAAAGTCTAACGACAAGGAAAAACGGATAAAGTAACGGAAATATGTCTGACGAAGATGCCAATTATGATGACTTCATGATGTCTGATGAGGACGACACGGGCGTGATTGAAATGGAGGACGAGAGTAACCCAGAAGACAATGACTTTTCAGGGAACGAAGATGCGAATCTTCCTGACGCTAGCTTATTTCAGAGACAGAAAGAGGCCAGTAAAGAGTCCCTTGAGATGAGATTTGAGATGGCCAAATCTTATGAAGAAGACCAAGATTTCGAGAAGGCGAGAGAGCTTTACACCATCATATTTCAATCGGCGACTGGGGATCCCCAGTCTGTTGAGTGGGGGTTTAGAGCCATCGTCGAAATCTTGAGGTCCTGGTCAACGGAAACTCATTACAGCAGTATTTCCGAAAGCATTTGTAAGAGCATCACTCATGATTTCAAAACATTTATTGAGTTTTTGCAGGGCAATTATACATTTTTAAAGGGCAATACTCTGCAGAAGGCACTCGCATCGCTACTAGAAGATTTGTTTCCCAATTTGAACCGCGAATTTCTCTTCGCCATCGAAATGACTGATCAGCATTCCCTGATGCTCAAGATGCAGCTACAAATGAAGTGTCTTGGCATGCTTGAAGAGCGTCTTATAAACTCTATGGTGCCGCCAGAAAGCCTGCAATTTAAGAAAATTGCGGCAAAGATATGGCATGATAGGCTTAGAACTGGTACAATTGAAAACAAGGACGTCACTGAATTACAAATCTCGTGCGATAATGGAGATGAAAAGACCCGCGTGGATAAGATATGTTTGATACTCCAATGTTATATCCACAACTTTGTGAACAGTGGTACCCTGGATTCCGAGGACGCTTTGATCAAATATGTGAAAGAGTTAGAAGAAATCACATCCAACTCGATAGGTGCATCTCAAAGGCTAGGCCTTATGATTCAGTTGCATCTCGGCAGAGCCATAACCATTTTAGTAAATTGTAACGTGAAAGAGAATGGTTTTGAAGTACCTAAATTTTACGAGAAAGTGCAGGATCTACGAAAAGAATTTTGGGAATGTTTGCAACATATTGAAGAGATTGGTGGTTCAAAACAAAACTTTACCTCCACCTATGAGAAGTTTATCCTGGCGGGTTTCACTTTTACCAACGTTATTTTGTATAATGCGGACGAGAATAAGATCAATCCGTTTGATTTCGAGCAGATGAAGATTGCCCACAACGTTCCTGTGGTTCAAGTCCTACAGAATATATATCAAAACTTTGTCAATCTGAACTTAGGCCCCCTATATGACTCGGTCCAGCTTTTGGGTGATTTGCAGAACAGGTTTAAAGGTTTGGTCGAAACAGTGTACCATTTGAGCCAGTTGATAAAGTTGTGGACCAAGATAGCACCTGTATACTCATGCATATCTCTGCAAGATATTCAACAATTGTTGCAACTAAACAAGTCTCGTCGCTTGACAAGGGATGGCCTGCTTACCATATTGATGAAGTCCATCATGAATGATAACGCAGATGTCCTTTACAAATTAGACTTAACTAAAGACTTGGTTTATTTTGGCGATGAAAACAGAGTCCAGCTTTCTATGTATCCTAAAGGAAGCTTCAGATTGAACAAGAGCGGCATAAAGGACTTGGAATTTGCAAATGACGTCACAATTTTCGATAGCCCAGAACAGCTGAAAAGATTGACAACCTCGGAATTTTTTGATCGCTTGCAAAGTTCCAGAGATAACGTTCATTCAATCAATCATGAGCTGCTGCCTAACACTGCGGCCACACTGACGGAATCTGTTTCCCCCCGACAGGGGACCGGTTTCCAGCCGACCCATATTCGATATAGCAATAAATATAACGAATTGTCAGAATTGACCCAGATGAATTTAAATCTTTAACTGCACGCGTCTGCGCAGATATTGAGTCCTTGCAAGCCTCTAATCCACGAGCTACTTCCAATGTGCAATAGGGCACAAGAACTAAGGCCCTGCGGCATACCTTGGACGTCCAGTCCTCCGTAACTTCCGTGACACGGCCGGTGGTCGAGATGAACAGATTTTCCAACCGCTTTTTGCGGGGGAAGCATCTCGTAGAATTGACTCTGTTTTGCAACCGAGAATGGTTTCTTCAATCTACTTACCTGCCATGTTGAAACAGATTTAGGGAGTCATTGGTTGAATATCTCAGCACCATGCCTGTTCCGGAACCCAGAGCGACCTTTTTAACGCAGCCAATTTTTTCTCCGCAGGGCCCTATTGTTCCCGTCGAGAAGCATTTGCAAGATTAATATGCTTCAGTGCAAGAAAAATTCCTGGTATAAAGCAAGGCATTGCCCTAGATAAAGCTATTTCCAAGGATAGTTTCCAATGTCTAAAAATTTCTGTTTCAGTTAAAGTCAAACGAAAATCCAAAGCCTGTATAAGAAATGGCACTCTATTTACACGTCTATCACGGTAACGTGGGCCGTTCCATGCATCGAAGAGCTACTGTTCTGCTGAGCAGGACTGGTCGAAATTATCGTGGTCTTCATGGGCACTCGGGGTAATTTGTTGTCGCGCCAATAGATTCCTAAACATGGCGTCGCCGGCGGAGACAGCCGCCGAGGTCCGGCAAGTTTTCTCCGACGGAAATAGAAATTGGGGCAAGACTTATACAGCTGACGGATATCGAGAAATGTGGCACACCGCCAGCTCTACTATTTATTATGCAGGTTCAGATGAATTAAAAAGATACTCTTGAATCGTGCCGAAGAAAGGAAACCGGTCAAACATATGAGAATTCGACCAGTATCAAGTATCAATACTCCCCGATGCCTTTTTCAGTGGCATTATGCAACAACGTCATGTTCTGCGAAGTGTAAAAAGCTCTTTCAGTCGAATTGCTATCTGACCTTTTCCACAATAGCAACCCCGTGATTACTTCTCTGGCATTTCTTGTACATATTTGGCGCAACAGGTTATCAGTTTTCGCATTTTCCTCTGTACATTCGATGCAGCTCAGGAAAGCCATTGCGTCAGGAAGCGATGTCTTTGAATCTTAAAGACCATCGCGAAAATACGATTCTCTGCGACGCGACGCGAAAATCGACGCGTGAAACAGAAACAGACCAAGACGAAGAACTTCAGGAGTAACGTGCACTCACGTACACTATATGGCTAATCTTCGATTGATTTTGGGTCTCGACTCTAAAATCAACTGCGTCTACGTCCAAAGATGCGTGAATGTAGTACGTGAATGTAGTACGTAAGAGACTCGCGAAAAAACTGGCATGTCGAAATGAGACGCGATGGCGAGAACCTTCGCGCAAAGGTATATAAAGGGCAGATGATGGGGCTCTATCCCAACTCGTACCTCTATTCGCACCTCCCCCACCAAGAACCCCTCCACTCGCTATATCCATTAATCAACCATGAAGTTTTCTGTCGCTGTAATTGTCTCCTCTGTCGCTGCTCTAGCGGCCGCAGACAGCATCACCTACGTCGACCTTACCACCACACCAGAGGTTACCACGTCAATGGTCTCGACTGTCAACTCAACGTCGACCCCATACACAACGACAACATTGTCCACGCTATCATCTTCAAGTTCAGCAAACTTGACAACCACCACGTGGGCTAACTCTTCCAGTCACAGTGTGCCCACCTTTGAAGGTGTTGCCGCAAATCAAAAGGTCTGCGGTGCAGGGTTCGGTGCCATTGCTGGTGCTCTAGTGATGGCCATGTTATAATGACAGCACTATACGCGAACTATTCCTCTGTACATTAATTGTCTACCCCACATTAATCAGTAGACCTGCGGAGCACTCCTCTATAGTCCTTCGGGACCACCGATACTTAGAATAATACAATCTACATAGTCTATGTACCCAATTTGAACTGAAAAGTTAACTTTCATTAGTGTGCATTGGCCCGAGCGGGACCAGCGAAATTAGAATACTTGTAAGGGCCTCTTCGACGATCAACTGCCATAAGAATGCTTTTTAAAACTAAAAATTTTTTCCTCAGTTCCAAAAGCGGCTGGGCTTGCCATGGAAAATTTTGCCTTTTGTGGGTGAAAAACGATACCATCAAGCAAATGATAAATTGAGCAATCTGGAAAGGACTTAGCGTGGAGTCGACAAGCCTAAACTTTTGTGCTTTATCATCAGTTCGCAGCGCTTGGCAGTTGGTGTTTTTTGAGCCTCAGATTTCGTCCACGTTGTCTTTAGGAAACTCGGGCTGCGTTGGTTTGGCCTTTGTCTTTCGTCGAACCCTTCTTCTCCAATACTATTCATTGGATTTGAACTAAGGCTTGGACTTGGACTTGAACTTGTACTTGGTGGGTGAGGAAAGAGAGGCTTTGCACTATTTCAACCATTTTGTTGTTGCACCTCGAATTATAGCTTGCCTGGCTTGGCTTAGGGGAGGGTGAAAATTCCCTACATTTCTATTTTGGCTTTACAGAATGGATCAGGAAAGACTGCTGTTGGAAGACAGATTGTCCAATTTGGAGAGGCAGATATCGGTCTTTGAAAGAATGGTTCATATGTTGAGTGGATCATTGGACCATAGATTTAAAAGATACGACATGATTATATGCTCGCAGCAGCAGCAGATAAGTGAACTGAACGCCGTGCTGTCGACTTTTCTCAACGATGAATATAGGCACGCAGAGGTATTGCGTGAAAAATTAACCGGCACCTTGCATGGTATCTCTGCGACGGCGGCATCCCTTGGTAACACGATTCATGTGAACGGTAGATACGACGCAGAAAATGCCAATCGCTCATTAGACCCAGATGCCATCTTTAGTGATATTCTAGGAGATGATAGTCCGCACACTGCAAGCCGCGTTTCCGATAAACAGGATCATACTCAAAGAAACGGTGACCCGAGACCTTTCGATACACCTTTTGATGAAGCAAACCCACAGCGACAGCAACAACAGCAAGTGCGACAGGTACGGCAGCGCGATGAGACTGCATCGACGGGCAATTCGAACGGCAGCAATAACAATCAAAATGATATCGGCACTGGCAATACCATAGCTATTGCAAATAGCAGTGGGAACAATAACGAAAATAGGAACGGTAATGGCGTGGACAATGACGGCGACACAACTATGAAATCCATTCCATCGGAGCACGGACGCCCGCTGGCAATTCTGTCCTATGGAGATTTCGGCCACCTCTCAGAGGCTGAAAAGCCAACCTCGCATGCTGTCGGCAACTCCGATAGTCAAGCTCATTTTTACAGCGATCCTCGCACGAATGGTCAGCATGTTCGAAATTCATCGAACTCAAATGATAGCGATCACCCCTCGGATGGCCACTCGCAGGTTAATAACAATGATCTGGGGCCTGATCTAAAGGAAGAGCAGTATATCACTAACAAGGGTCGCAAAAGGAAAAGGAGTGTTTACATTGGAAACTTTCAGTTTTTGAAGTCCCCGCATTCCGTTATGGAGGTCTGGAAAGAATATACCGAGGGCATAAACGGTCAGCCCTCGATTAGAGAAATGGAAACAATATATCAAACAGGTTGGAGACGAGACCCAGCGGTGAACAAGCGGTACTCACGTCGAAAGGTTCTCTGCAAGGCAATCGAAACTGGGTTGGCAAGAGGTTATTCGTTAGAGTATATCGTGGGTCTGCTGGAGGATTACAGATATATCAATCGTGAAAAAGGTCTTAAACAGCCCATTGGCTGGATATGTCAGGGTCAAAACATTCCGGAAACCCTAAGATAACGAGTTGTGGGTAATCATAAAAATCACTAAAAAGTAGGTTTTTGTTGTATCATTAAATGTATTATTTGTATTATTACCTAAAATTGCGTAGGATGCCTTAAGGGCTCTCCGGCGAAAGTTTCTGCCTGGATAGGATATCTATCCGACTTCTATACGCTGGGAGCTTGCGGTGCATGCAAGCGTGAAGGGGTCGGATCCAATCTCGGCACACACCACTCAATCTTAACAGTGTATTTAAACATTTCTGCGGTGTGGAATACCGCTTAGAAAGACAGCAGCATCTCAAGCAAAGGTACATTCTGGCATGACTAGGAGCATGGTTGTTGGAAGTGTAGGTTTCAACAGTTTGAACTGATCACCCGCCTGTTTTATTGGTTCAAAGCATACCGCAGCCGCCAAAAATTTGCTGCATCATCAGCATTTGAGATACCGCTTGGTTGGTAGGAATTAGTCAAGAAAAAACCTGCCGTCGATCAAGAGAAGCTTGTGATTTGAGTATTATTGGTATGATCTTTTCGAGCACGGTCACTATGTACGCCATTTTCATGTTTTTTTTCAATATTGAAACCTGATGAGATGAGCTGCTTGCATCATATCCAGGTCACTTAAAAAATCATCGAAGAGCCAGGAGTATCAATCAGTGATCTAGGATCGAGGTGCGTAATCATGGCACGAAACAATTCACCCCCAGCTAATAATGGAAGTGGGCAAAAGAAAAGCAGCTCTTCAATGCACAGCAGAAATAGCAAGAACAAAAAAATAAGAAGGATGAGGAAATCTTCCTTGAGTAAAGCGCAAAAAAATTTTCAAGTGTTTAACCAGATTGATAGTCATGTTAACAAATACGAGAACTTAACCCTCAATTCGAATGAACCGGAAACAATCGACAAGAAACATCACGTTGCCAACGACATTCTGATTATAGACGAAGAAGATAATGACGATGGTTATGATGATTACGATGGTCATTATGACAGTCCCAGAGATGTTCCAATAATAGAAATTTCCTCTTCTGACGAAGCAGGTTTAGAGCCGGAGACAACTCCTAAACTTGCAAGCAAAGGTGGTAATTCTTTAGATGCTAACGACGATTATATTGCATTCTCGAATAGTTCGGGAGATGAAGATGTTGAACCAGAGAATCCCCAAAAAGTTGACACAGTTGTGGTTAAAGAAGATGTAGAAGCATTAATACGGACGCAACACAGGTCTTTTAATACAGACTATCCATGGATCCTAAATCACGATCATTCAAGACAAAAAGAAATTGCGGACTGGTTAACAATGGAAATTAAGGATTTTGTTGCGTATATTTCTCCGAACAGAGAAGAAATTGAAACTAGAAACAAAACTATCAGTAAAATTCGCCACGCTGTGAAACAGTTGTGGCCTGATGCAGAATTGAATGTCTTTGGCTCTTACGCGACAGATCTTTATCTGCCTGGTTCTGATATTGACTGTGTCATAATTAGCAAAAGCTCGGACAAGGACAATAGGAATAGTCTCTACTCCTTAGCAAGTAATCTGAAGCGGAAAAATTTGGCATCCCAAGTGGAAGTCATTGCCAAGGCAAGAGTTCCAATCATTAAGTTTGTGGAGCCAGAATCAAACATTCATATTGATGTTTCATTTGAAAGGACGAACGGACTAGAGGCTGCAAAGCTAATACGAGAGTGGCTGGATGAAAGCCCAGGTTTGAGAGAATTAGTTCTTATAGTTAAACAATTTTTACATTCGAGAAGACTGAACAATGTTCACACAGGTGGATTAGGTGGGTTCAGTATAATTTGTCTCGTTTTCGCATTTTTGCAGTTGCACCCAAGAATAGTAACAGATGAGATCGATCCCATGGATAATTTAGGTGTCTTATTGATTGATTTTTTTGAGTTGTACGGCAAAAATTTTGGTTATGATGATGTCGGTATCAGCTTAACAGATGGCAAGCCTTCCTACATACCGAAACATGAATGGAGAGATTTACAACCAGGTAGGAGTCCATTTACCCTAGCAATTCAAGACCCGGGAGATTCTTCTAACAACATAAGTAGAGGTTCTTTTAATCTGAGGGACATTAAAAAGTCATTTGCAGGTGCTTTCGATTTATTAACAAACAGATGCTTTGATTTGGATCTCGCAACGTTTAAAGACAGAGTTGGTAAAAGTATATTGGGGGATGTTATTAAATATAGAGGTAAGCAAAGAGATTTTAATGATGAGAGAAGTCTGGTCATCAATAAAGCTATTGTAGAAAATGAAAAGTACCATAAGAAACGCAGCAGAATTATTCATGAAAAAGTGTTCATAGATCCAAGTAGTGATGAATCACTGGATAAAGCATTAGATGAAGAGGAGGATGTATATCATATTGAGGAGCCACCCCTGAAGAAACTAAAGAAAAAAGACAAGCACAAGGACAAGCAGAAGGACAAGCATAAGGAAAAGCAAAAGGACAAGCTGAAAGACAAACAAAAAGACAAACAAAAGCACAAGCAGAAGAAGAAGGAACTCTTACCGCAGGCTCCAGATATGGTAACGGCTAATGGAAGCGGGCCAGGCAATGCCGACCTACACAACAATAAGGAAGTCGAACCCCCCAAAGATAGTGTCGACTCGTTGATGGGACTTCCGGCAGACGATGATGATGATGATAGCTACAATCCTCTGGAATCTGGTAAAGAAAAAAAAATGAATAACGATACAAATGAAAACGAAAACAAAAACGGAGACGAAAATGACCTCGACAATGAGGACAGATCACCGTTGAAAAGAATCACTGTTGATGCGCAAACGAGAAGAGACTATTGGTTGGGTAAAAGTAATGCAATGTCCAGTAATGCTATATAGAAGTAATAATACGACCGCAGCATATCAATATTTAAAATCAGTTCTACTCCTTAACTTCTTTCTTTCGCCATTGAACTTTTTTTGTCGTACTCTTTCTCCCTGGGCTTTTCTCTTAATTTTATCCCACTTCTTTAAGGTGTCGTCATCCACCTCTTTGGGAAACCAGCAGCAGTTTTTGATCTCTTTCGTTAATTTAAGGAGACATGAACGCTTGTTTGTCTCTCTGGATCTAGCTTCATCCGATTGAACCACTAAAGAATCACTACTCCTCGCGAAGTATCGGAATGGTCTGTCCATTAACTGTCGTTTAATTTCGTCTGGGATCCAGGAGCAGTTAGAAAAATTGTGAAGCGTCAAAGTGCATTTGCTGTTGATTTTATTGACATTCTGACCACCAGGTCCGCTGGACCTATCGTAGCGAATCGTAAACATTCTCAATGGGATAGCACTCACGCTCAAAGACTCTAACCATAGCTTAGCAATTTCCTTTTCTTTACAACAAGATAGATATCTCACAGACTGTACCACCCGGTATGCATTGTTCAGAATCATTGAAGACTGTTTCAGCATCCCTCTCTACCTATCACCTCTTCGATAACTATCACTATTTAGCCGGAATATTGCAAACTCAGGCAGAACACGAAATAAAATTTCCTATTTAGACCGGACTTCCAAATTCAGTAGGTTACCCGTATTACAGATTGAATCTCCCCATACGGGTTTTTTCTCTTTAAATCTTGAAACAAAGAATAATAAACTGAAAAATGTTGCAAACGCCATATGATTTGCTAAGATTGTCAAGCGAAAGAAGGCCTTTTGAAGTAGCTATACATCCGATCGTGTGAGAATATTTGCGATCCTTGTGGCCAGATATCATAGCCTGTTTTTGGGAGTGAAAAGAGACGAAAAAAGAAGACTTTTAGCTACCTATTAGAGACATTTTCTCCCGATTACATTCTGGCGTTTCGGTGATTTTAATCAAATAGTTCAGGTAAAGTGCACATAGTGAAGGTTTAAGTATCCGATTAAGTCTCTAATTTATTATTGAGAACTAGTTCCGTGAACTTTATACTTTTCAAATGTCACTCTCGGCAGCTGCAAATAAGATATCGGATAACGATTTCCAGAATATCGGACCTGCTCCAAGACCACCTGGAATTGGGAGTGGTTTGAAAAGTCAAGCATCTGGATATAATCAGACTAAGCCAATTACGAGATTTACCACACTTAGTGATAAACATCCAGGAAGTGCGCGTTCTGTGTCACAACCATCGATGTATTTCAAGAAAAGGGCGGGCTGGATTTCGTACAAAGACGATGGGCTTTTGTCATTTTTGTGGCAGAAACGATACATGGTTTTGAATGATTCTTATTTGACCCTCTATAAAAATGACAAGGTGTCAGAAGATCCGGTTTTACAAATACCGCTAACCAGTATTGTAAGTGTTAGTAGAACGCAAGTGAAGCAGAATTGTTTTGAGGTAGTACGTTCCAATGAGAGAAACTCGTCATCGTCAAGCTCTATAGCATCGTCGGGCTCAGGAAATTCGACGAATGGATTAGACTTAGGTTCTAGAAAGTCAATATACGTTTCTCCAAAGACCGAACAAGAGTTGCATAGTTGGTTGGACGCCATTTTCGCCAAATGTCCCTTGCTAAGTGGTGTTTCTTCACCTACAAATTTTACTCATAAAGTACATGTGGGCTTTGATCCCGAAACAGGCAGTTTCGTTGGCATGCCTTCGAACTGGGAAAAATTATTGAAGCATTCCAGAATTACTGGTGAAGACTGGAATAATGACTCTGCTGCAGTTATTCAAGTTTTGCAATTTTATCAAGAATATAATGGAATATCAGGAAATAATCCAAATAACAATAGTAACGTTAGCCTGAGCAATGCGAATCAACTACAATCGACTAATAACAACGTTAAATTGTTAAAAAATAAAAGCGCTAATCTAGGCTCAAATGATAAAAACGTTCCTGGGGGTTCTGTAGGATTGCTGCCACAGAGACATGCTCCCTCCGCTCCGAGCGCGAACGGTGTGAACTCCTCGTCCCGGCCAATTATCAGCCCATTGAATACCAAGGCACCTTCGCCCCAGCAATCTGGTATCTTCCAGCATCAGCAACAACATGCATTAATGCAACAAGCAAAAAGTATTCCGTCGCCTACAGGAAGTGCAATGAGTCAGAGAAGCGTACCTCGTAATGCTCCTCATAATTACTATAGTCAGCAGCAGCAACAGCAGCAGCAACAGCAACAGCATAGATACCAACCTCAACCCAACCAGCAGCAACAAAGCAACATGGCTCCAAGTCCTTATAGGCCTCACCACAATATGACCAACCCTTATGCTTCACACAAGCCATCGATCTCGTCTACTTCTTCACAACACAGCATTCCACGATTTTCATCTGCGGAAAATCAGAATCAGATATCACAGAAACCGCAACCTCAACCTCAACGTATTGGTCCAGAACCTCCTGCTTCCAAACCGAGTCACTATAACCAAGTTTCAAATGTAAATTACCCAGTTAATGTCAACTCTCCTTTGAAACTACAACAACAGCAACAACAACAGCAAAAGCAGCAACAACAACAACAACAACAACAACAACAACAGCAGCAGCAGCAGCAGCAGCCACCCATCGTACCCCAGAACCAGCCGCAACCTCTAAGACAGGCGCCTAAGAAGCCGGACATGGAAGTCAAAAAAGATGTAGGAGTGACTAAACAAAGGAAGCAAACTAAACCTGCTATGTCGAATGCAGAGATAATGGTCAAACTTAAAAATGTCACTCTCAATACTGATCCTTCTCCATACTTTAATATGATCGAGAAAGCTGGCCAGGGTGCCAGTGGCTCTGTCTATTTGGCTCAAAGAATTGAGCTGCCTCCGAGACTGCTGGAAGAAGATAATACCACGTTTGATGAGCCTCCCAAGATTGGTGATAAAGTAGCCATTAAGCAGATGGTTCTCTCAAAACAACCCCGCAAAGAATTGATTGTGAATGAGATTTTGGTGATGAAGGATTCGCGTCATAAAAATATTGTGAACTTTTTGGAGGCATACTTAAAAACAGAGGACGACTTATGGGTGGTAATGGAATTCATGGAAGGGGGCTCCTTGACTGATATAATAGAAAATAGTCCAACCAACGGCAGCGGTCATTCACCATTATCAGAGCCCCAAATTGCATATATTGTAAGGGAAACATGCCAAGGTTTACAGTTTTTGCACGATAAGAATATCATACATAGAGACATTAAATCAGACAATGTACTTTTGGATACTAGAGCGAGGGTCAAAATTACTGATTTTGGATTCTGTGCGAAGCTGACAGACAAAAGAAGCAAAAGAGCTACTATGGTTGGCACTCCCTATTGGATGGCCCCTGAGGTGGTGAAGCAACGAGAATATGATGAGAAGGTGGACGTATGGTCGCTCGGTATTATGACCATTGAGATGCTGGAGGGGGAGCCCCCCTATCTGAATGAGGATCCTCTAAAGGCCTTGTATCTTATCGCAACGAATGGTACACCAAAATTGAAAAACCCTGAATCTTTATCCTTAGAAATTAAGAGATTTTTGAGTGTGTGTCTGTGTGTTGATGTAAGATATAGAGCGTCAACAGAGGAATTGCTGCACCATACCTTTTTTAACATGGCATGTGAATCAGATAATTTGACGCCGCTATTGGACTGGAAAAGGTAGTCTCTTCATGCTCTTAACACCTTATTCTATCTTGCTCCTTTTGTTTACCCTGCATATTTACGAGAGCTGTTATTTAATGTCTTCGCTTTTCTTTCAACAGCATTCATAGTTTGCATTCCGATTGTGTATGCATTATTATGAGCCTCTCTTCATTTTTGTAAGACTTTACGACATGAATATTTTATCATACATCTATATAGAGCGTACTACTTAGATACCAACTTAGTAAATCCCAGCGATAACTCAAGTAAGTCTTTTTGCAGCACTTCCAACTTGTGTGAAAGAGGAATTGTTCTTAATATCAATGGGTGCAATATCGTAAGAGCTGATAGAACTTCATCTTCTGTGCCATTCTCACCGTCCATGGGACACTCTAAGATACCACGCAGTCCGATCAGTAGAATCTCGAGCTCGATTTTACGGACTTTTGGAATGGGGGCTCTCCTTACCAATGACTCATTGGAAATGTACCGTCTCAAAACGAATGCTATTCTGGAAACTAAGTATGGGGCACATAACATACGCAAGTCTTTATATTCTTCTCCGGATATTTTCACAAATCTTACAAGGTCTTTCAAACAAGATATCGAGCACTTATATTTGCTCAACAGCGAGGTCTCGGTCGTTGATCCAGCAATGTCAACAAATTCAAAACGAGATAACTTTGAAGCCAAAACTAAAAGAGACTCACTATGCCTCAAAATTTCATTTTCAATTTCATTCAATTCGTATAAGAAGGAGCAATCCCATATCGCAGAAACATATGTATTAAGTTGCTCCTTATTCATTTGTTGTATGACCTGTTTCCTCAGAAGAATCTCTCTATAACATGCGTACTCTTCCACATCTGCACTTTCGGTCCTATTATCAGTAAGTTGATCGAGCCTTTTTGTCGAGGAGGCCGCAATATCTACAAACACATCACAAAAGTCGCTTCCGAACTTCCCAGTTGAAGGGGTTGTAGGTAGGATTTCAAAAATCCTAAGAGATAAGTTTCTAAAACACTGTGATACTGAGATCCATATTGGCTTTTCGGGTTCCTTTATCCCCTCAAAAAGTGGCTTGCGGTTTATAAATTCACCCAAGTTTTTCATGATCTTTATGATATACTTCTCTTTCAAGAACGACCAATCGTGTTCACTTTCTAATCTTTCATTCAGTATTCGAAAAGCACTGACACTAACAGCGTGGAAAGATGGAATTCGGGATCTCGAAGAAACAGGTAATTTTGGAAGTAGTTTATTCTCTATCTTCTCGCGAGTTTCAAAGGGGAACGTTAAGATCATGCTTAATTGAAAGAGGATTAGGACTTCAATTTCACCACTCTGTGATGAGGCAAACGAACTTAGCCCATCTAGAACAGCCAATTGTAAGGAAGATGGTTTTGCTCTATCTCTAACGTTTTCTGGCAATAGAGGGTATCTTACTGCCGAGTTAAAAAGACTCAAAGTTTTCTCTATAAAATCAGCTGTTATACCCTGATGTTTCGTGATTAGATCGTATAGGTATGGAAAACTCGAAATGAATTCTTGGACGCAGTCATATCGACTCCTGTTAGCATATGAGTTTAAAGTCACATCGCTATAAACAATATTATAGTGATGCCAGATCTCTATAACCTTTTCTAATACACTCATGGGCAAGTGCGGTATATCTAACATAGACTTCAGCAAGGATCGATAGTTCACTATTGCCACGTAGGCTACTTCAGTGGATTCGGAGCTCAAAAAATGTTCCATAAAATCGAGAAAAATTATCCATTGTTCAGCAGCAGCATTATTCTGCCGAAAATTGGCAAAATGCGAGGGATACAGCTCAACCAGCCCCTCGAAAGTATGATTCCAAAACTCTGCGTCTGAAATTTGATCTTTTTCGCTCCATTTATGAGTCAGCAGAGGCTTAATTACTTCCAAGAACACTAAATTCCAGTCAGGAAAGTAAGAGCCATGAGAGTCGACTATTCTGAAAAAAGTCTGCACCACTCCATTTTTTACCTCCAATCTTTTATCCTTAGAACACTCGATAAGCTTCTTCAAAAGGTACAGCCACAGTCCATTGTACATCTTGTACATTCCAGCACTCCTCGATGAAATAATCTCCTCAAGTCTATCGTTTTCGATGTCTCTGAGAAACTCACTCCGAATTATTTCACCATCTTGCCCTTCGATCTGATCTTTTCTCAGTCTCAAATAGTCGCCAACCAGCCAGAACTGGCTGATAGATGAGAAAGATATATTCAAGTTGAGATCTTGAGTAACAAAGTTGAGCAGCGTGTCTATAACGATCTTGATCACTTCTATTGGAAGCGACTGTAAAAAATCATCAGAAATGAGTTTGAAAACATCATATGATGTTTGGATCATCTCTTTGTATTTTTGAATGATACCATTCACCAGAGAGGAATCATCTTCGTCTTCTAATAGAAAATCACTTAGATCTTCCTTGAGCCACTCAAACGGCGAGTTGACGATAAGAAAAACAGCTGACCATGTGTCACTAATTATGTCACCAAACTCATTAAGAATATCCTTGAGAGTCGATAGTAGTTGTAGAAGAATCTCACTCTCCGCTTTAACAACTCCATTGTATATTGTGTCCTTCGTTATGTCGAGCTCTTTGAGTGCAATTATACAATCCAATATGGAATTTAGTACAACGCTTTCGAGAGTGTTAAATCGAATAATTCTTAGATCTTGATCCTCGATACGCCCTACTTCAAAGCAAATCTTCCTCACGATCTCGGTCAATGTCTTCGCCGTATACAGTCTAATCATCAAACTTGGTAGCTTTCTATCCGCAATAAGATTAATCAGATAATTCAGACTCATCAGCCCGACCTCCTTACTTTTTAGATCACCGAAAAATCTGTTTGAGTTAAATATGGCTAGTTCTCCAATTTGAGTTATGAAAAATAACCGATTGAAAATACAGCTATGAATAGGCGTCATCTCTAACTTCTTAGATTTAGCAAAATGTTCGCAATTGAATATTGCTTCTTTATTCGAAAGTACATCCTGCGATTCCACGATGAGTTGCCCTAAAAGGATCTTGAAGGACGTATTTCCATAAGAAACACTGCTTTCAAAAAGTTTAACAATATTGTTTTCGATAGATAGTACCTCATTTTTTGTAATGGATGGAGCGGGTGGTACATCTTCTGCGTAAAATTCCTCCATTATATCGGCAGAAGGTCCATAGATATAATAAGAAATCCACTGCCAGGTTTTTAGAATATATGACCAGTTTTCCGACTCTAAGCTAGGCCCCAAAGACACAGATAATGAGATCAATGCCCTAAACAGACTTACTTGTCGTTGATTGATGCTTCTGGACGGAAACCCAGTTTTTGTTGTTGAGACGGACGGTATCCTATCAGAAGAAGTTGAGCGAATCAGAGTTTCACTCAGTGAGTTGAACACCGTGCTCTGTTGTGATTGATTCTCGCCATTTCGTCCTGCATCGCTTATCTCATTATTAGTCACTATCGCAAAGGAAAAAAGGTTCAGGCATCTATTCAATTCTTCCGACATTGAAAGCATTCCTGCGGCATGAGCCAGCTTCTGAAATGCTCTTATCAGTGAATGGAATAAGGGTGTATCTAATGATGTGGAGAATAAAAATTTTTTATGGATCTCAAACAGTCCATCAAAAACACCTTTATAAACCAAAGTGAGGTCTTTCAATTTTTCATTTTCGCTCAATTCATCGTTTGATTGAGATATCTCAAGGGCCGCGGAACTAAGCCCATCAGACCATTCGTTGGAGATAGTCAATACCAACCAGATGACGTATGTTATATTGACAGGACTCGGAGTGTTTTTATCAAGCATGTGAATGTACTGTGTTTTTAAAGGTAAAGATTCAGAGGATACAATAGGCTGATCTAGCTTCTCTACGACATCTGATTCACAAAGACAATTACTGAAGTCTTCGGCCGATAATAATCGAAGTAATTCGTTCAAAAGGTTGGTGAGAATGTGTTTTCTGTCCGGGAAATTATCATATGTTGTGAAAATTTCTGATAGAAGGTCGAAATCTTGACCAACATTGGTAAATATCTCCAGCGCTAAAGTCCTTTTCCACAGAGGTGAATCTGAGTCAATAGATATGCCATGAATTAGAAGAGACAGGATCACTTCCATTTCCAATTCCAACACCGATAGGTATTCCTTATTCATGAGTAAATTTATGCAACGGAAGCTTCTTAAAACGATGGGGAAATGCTTACCAGACGATATACAACGCAGGAGGAAAGGAACCGTCTTTATTCTTAAAAGAAATTGCATGTCCTTATACTTCAAAAAAATAGACTTTCCATTTTGCAGGATCGACTCGAGGATTTCTAATCCGTAGGTAGTTGGTAAGTTCTTCGTATCGAGAAACGGTTGATTATCGCCCTTTTCCTGGGAATCTGCCGCATCAAATGAAGAGCATAAATCTGAAAATAGGCGGTTCGCGTCATACCGGTATGCGTTGACTTTGATTGACTCATTGTTACCTGTCAAGACCTCGTATTGTTTTTCCTCGTCACTTCCTTCTGTCTCTTCATTATATTCACTAGACAAGCGCTCGAAAATTTCATCTATCAATTGCTGTAGAGTAGCGCTTGCTGTTCCAACCACCATAGACGATTTGTTGGGTAGTTGCAATAAATTCGAGCAACAATGCAAAAGCTTAGAACACAAGGGACCACAAATATATCTGGAGTAGTTTTTGAAGAAAACTGTAAGCGCCTGTAAAACCTTTAGTTTAATTTCCAGTGCCAATTGTGTGGCATCAATGAAGGCATCGAGAACATTTGACAGCTTATCGTGGGGAATACAAGGTGTTGATGCCAGTCCTTGGAGACACTGCATGGATAGAGTCGTCAATTTGGCATTATTTGAGGAGCACGACAAAATGAAAGGCGCCACGAAGTCTGGATGCCGTGACAGCTCCTCATAGTTGTGTACAGTTTTAAGAATCTCAATAGACTTATCGCTTGCCTGCTTTATCGCACTATTTCGTTTCTTGGCTTCTGATGATAGGGCATGAAGCTCCCCATACAATTGCTTCCAAAGAGCATTGAATTCCTTATTCACACCGGACATCGAGATATTCCAGCTGGCCTGGTCTTGCTTTTCTCATCCCGCCCTTCTGGCGAAGGTAAACCTTTGTTCTACAAGTTCATACTGAAATGTGGGTATGTTGATACATTTTTCGTTGAAGGCGATTAATAGGGCTTATGTTGTACGAGAGAAGCATAGAATCACAGAAAAAGGGGCAATAGTTTCCAACTGGTAGAGGAAGTTCATCAGAATCATTCCTTCTTAACTCGAGGCTGTTGTGCAAGACTCTACGTGTCATTTGCCTCGTTTTCTGTCTTTTCGCATTCCCAGCTTGTAGATCTCGGCGCCATGAAGTAAAGGCATGCAGTTAGTCGCGCTTGGAACCGGCATGCTTGTAGATCGGATGTGTAGTACACGTCGCATGGGCTTGCTACTGTTGTCTGGCCGCTTTCTAACGGTTCTATTTATCAAAACGTGTAGAAGCGATCAAAATTCCAGCACACAAGGAGGCCTGAAAGTTGAATGAGTAATGAGTCATATGAGACAGAATGAATCCTGAAATGAACAGGGCTTTTTGATATAGAGCGCCCCGTTCCAGCGCGAACTGGGCCACACTTCAGTGTTTTGTCACCTCTATGTGCAACACTTACACACGTAGCAGTTCGAAATACTCTTGTGGCCGTCTTTGCGCTATACATTGGTTTTCGGCCAGAGAAAGGGCGTAGCCCTCGGCGGCTATACTCTCCAGCGGCTTCAACCATAAACAAGCGCGCTAGTAAACATACCAATAGCCCAATAGTTGTGACAGCTTGACAGACTGCTCTGTAGCTGCTGAAACGGTCCACCTTAGCGTATAAAACTCATAAAACGAGCGTCATTTCCAGTTGAGTTGATCGATCTTCATACGATGTTCACTGAGACATGATATCACCTTCACAAGTGTTTAATTCAGCGCGAGGGCGCACGCCAATTGGAAACGGCCTTCTTCCTTATTAAAGCACTAGATGGGCCACCGAAAGAGCCACTGTAGGGTTATGGAAGAAACGTGCTGCTGAAATCTCAAAACACACGTCTTGGGACTCTGTTACATATTCGGCGGCTAATTAGCCCAAAGCAATTACCTTCCACCCATGATTCTCGACCACAAGATACTGCCAGTCATCTAAACTCCAAACATGTTACGAGCTGCCGCCTCATGAGGCTTCTTCAGTTCCTATAAAAGTAGCACGGTCAATCACAAGAAAACAAGAGGTCGTTCGCACTCAAATCGAGGGCCAATAAGGCGCCATCGCAGGGCCTGACCATGCCCGGGAAGAAATGGAGTTGAGCGAGTAGGAATTTAAACTTTGGTATCTATTATCCAACCACAAGCTACCAATACATTCGAGGAATCAAAGGGCCTGCTCAGGGAACAGTATTATATTCGCTACGGCGGGCTGTCCTATTTACTAAAGAGAAGCGCAATGCCGGCTTCATATTCATCGAGCCCATGTAAAAACGTTCCTGTCAGTTATGAATCCGTATTGAATGGGTCCAAGTCGCTTCTTGCCAAACTCAAAATGCACCAGAGGCAAACCCATTAAACAGCACTGGCCGAATCATGCGAAAAAATAACTCGTCTAGTCTCGAAAATGCACAAAAAAGGATCGCTTTCCACCTCTGGAGAAGATCATGCTCCAATCTTTTGCTGAGCATTATTGGCAAGTCGTAGAGCTCCCAGTTCCTCCTTTCTAAACCCAAGCCCATGTGCACTCCATGCCCGTTGCAAGACCATAGTAGACGAAAAGTTCACCTAAATCCAAATATCTACCTGGACGCGCCGGGTGATGCCGGCGCCTACGTAGGCGGTCCCGACTTGTTCAGAATCGGATATATAAACTATATATCTGGGGTGGCTTCACAATAAAACCCTTCAGGCCAAAAGAAAGGCTTTTGTTTACTAGCTAGAGTTTAGTGGTAACTGTGAAAGGTAGTTTCTGATATACTAGAGACCTTCAAGGTTGAGCTTTCTGAGCCCAAAAGTGCGAACATGTTCTGGCATTCGCTCGGGTACAACAGGGTACTACATATTGGCAAACGGAAGGTACGAATCTCGCCCCTTTCACTGCCGAAAAGGTTTAACTCAAGCGGCAATGGCAAAGATGGCAAGGGCCTTGGGTGGGATAATGCGTCTGTGGATCCCAAGAAGGATGCGACGACTGTAGATATGGGGGCCTCGACAAACGACATAGCCAATCGAGGCGATACGACATGCAAAACCTTTCAAGCGAACAAGAAGGATTCCTCAGCATCCCATTCCTTAAAGAAGAGCATTCTAGTTCCAAGGGTTCCCCCAACGGATTACATTCCCAAAGGTGACGTGCAGACGGAAGGATTATTTGCAGGCTATAGGCCACTTTTTTTAGGAAATTCACCGGTACGTGGGGATAGAAAGTCCAACGCTCTTGACAATTTCTTCAGCTCGTTCACAAATCTGAAATTGGTAGATGAATCGAAAAATTCGAAAGTTGTAAACGTAAATGACATTATCGAGGACCTTAAGCGCGACAACACGGAAGACAAATTCCAGAATAACAACGGAAAAAATCGAAGGCCAATTATTCCTTGGGATGCCTCGATAAGTGGTATGGTTTACAATGATCAGCCATTCAGAGGCGTCCCTAAAAATGTTGTTTCAAGATTAAAGCCTTTCAAAGTTGTGCGGGTCGAGAAGAAGAGTGATGGCAGGAAAAATACCAAAGGCACTGACATGATAAAGATGAAAGTTCACAATTCTAAAGTTAATGACGAGTCTGAGATGATTAACCTTTCGAATGTGCATCGCTCCAGAAAATCAAACCACGTCTGGCACAAGGATCATAGCGAGGCTGTAAAAGAGGCGGCGATAAGTTCGAGAAAGAATTACGAAAGGGAGCTGAGCGATTACGCATATAGGCACAAGTTCATCAAAAGTGATCAAAGAATATTCAAAGCTGATACGGAAAAAATAAATAGGTTGCTGGCGAAAGAATTTCTTAAGCAGACAAACCTCTCAATAAGCTCTGAATTTACGAGAAATTTGTTGCCACTATACATATATGTCGATAAGTCGATTTCGGCAAGAAGATTATTCCGCAGATTTCTGAAAAAAAGAATTGTTGAACATACCCAGCCTGTGCTTACCACACTTTTGGCATCCTACGATACAAAGGAGCAAGCTCAAAAGTTTGATGCTAAAATTACTCTTAAGATCAATAACATTGTTCGTGAACTGTCTGAATATTTACCTTCAGTCTACTTTACCGGTAACTCTGTTGACTGTATCTTGCATTCAAGTCCTATTCCTGGATTTAGAAGGATCCACTGGTTGAAACCTCACAAAAGACGCTGCATATTCTGGGGAAAGAATGTTGACATTGACTATTTTTTCCACCTGAACGGGGAATACAATGTGACAAGAGGCGGTGTTAAATTTATGAGATATCCAGTCAACTTACACTCGAAAACGTTCGACGGTGCATTTTCTGAGTGGGATTATTTTGCACAGTGAAGGCTACGTCGTAAGAAAAAGAAGTTTTAAATTTAGTAATCGATTCCCTAACCATTAATTATATACCTGAAATCACTTTCAGTATCACTATATTACATTTTTAACATTAATTCTATTCCATCATTTGCGAAGCTTTTCAGTCATACTTCCTGAGTATGTTGATGCCCCTCTACGCCCTCTTCATTATGATCATCATCATCCTCTTCTGCTTCATCTGCCTCGTCTGCTTCGTCTGCCTCTTCTCCCTCGGGTTCGAATATAACATCCTTAGTGGAATAGACATAAACCTCATTAGGTCTATCCAGGCCAATTCTTTTCCTAACCATCTTTTCCCGTCTAGTTGAATTTTCGGTACTCTTTGAACTGAGACTTAGTGTACCCAAACTTTTTGAAATTACCTGGTCAGCGTAAAATAATAACCTATCGTAAACAGTTGAGATCTTTTGATGAGCGGCTTCTCTCATACTTTGCTCTTGTTTAAATTTGACCTGGTTGATACTCTCCCTTTCAATTTGGTTTCCAACCCCAGCCATATTCCTATTTGTTAGGACAGCTTCGTCATCATTTTCCAAGTAGGCATTAGAATTCGAATTCGCTAAATTGGATGATGACGACATATCATGTAAACTTAATTCTTCATTTTGAATAGTGTGCTCGGATTTCGCGTGAGTTAACGCTTTTTGGACCCTCAATGCATATTTAGCGATATGGTAATCTCTTTGCTCGTCTTCATAAATTGGACGTCCCAATATACTTTGAGCCTGTTCCTTACGCTCGCTTATGCCTAGCCTATCCAACCATTCCCACACTATTGACGTGGATCCCACATAACATGTCGTGTTGAAAAGTTCGCCAACTCCGGAGAGCCAAACGTTAGATACATCCGCAAGGAATAGTGCTGGCTGCAAAAGCACAACAAGTACAGTTAATGTCGTCAAAATTGCCATTTGACTTGTGGCGAAGCAAAATTTTCTTTTGAAAATTCCATACGATATGATAGTACTTGCGTATGACGCTGCGATGGCAATTCTGAATAGGTACACAAATGGAGCAAGAAGTTCAGCGTGGGGGTCTGAATGATCTAATGCATTAGAGAATTGCGGTATGGCCCAAAGGACGTTGGCCACTATAACCAAACTTGCTCCCAATAGGAAGACTACCCTTTTCTCCAAATTGCGCGAAAACAATCTGATTAGAATCATGACTTGGCAGAACTGTAGGAGAAAAATGGAAATGAGATCTAACACTGAGAAGCTTAAATCAGACGAAAATAACACCATGATACGGTACGTTGTTGAGACACCAAAGTTATCATGTTCTTGAGACAGCTCTTTCAATGCTCTAGTAACAAATATGATGATCTTTATGGAGCTTATTATGGCCCCCACTTTCAGTAAACGAGAAGTATATTTGTGACGCTTTCCCTTGATATTGATGAATATAAGTAACGTCAAAAATACCGTTATCACAAAATTAGCTGTTAGCGATAGCAAAACAGGATAAATCCCGTACGAGAATGATCCAGTCAAGATGTCATTGCCCTCGATGTATGATTGCCAATCTTGTTCCACCGCCTCCAAATAATGATAGGAGAGGTCTGTAAATCTTGCCGCGTTGTATACCGGAAGGCCACTATCGCAGTAGCTTTGATATTTTATGCTATCCACAAAGGACACCAAAGGAGGTAGTAAGCTCCCTATTAATATACCGCTTCCCAGATCCTGTTCCTGGCAACTCACATAGTTGCGGTCCCCGGAATCTAATTTCCATGACAGTTCCTTAATCATACTACCCTAGTTAAAAAAACATCTGCGCACAGCCTTCTTACGATGGGTTTAGAAACCTGCTGTGTTGTTAGAAGATATGCGTAGTCTTTTAGTAGTCTCTCAAAAGCTCTCTTAGCAGAGAGATTACATTTAACAGCACCCTTCGTTGTTCACGATATCCAAACTTTTCACGCCCCAAGCCATAAAGGTTGAAACTATCTAAATATTCCAATTTAAATGATTGAAACCTACTAAAAGCACTACAGCTGTAGATATTGTTGTTGCTCCCCTCCGGTTTTTGAAACAGATTCTGGCAAATAACAGAGGCACTGAGGGCATCGAGCAGCTTATGGCGTTCATGGATCATGATTTAGTCGTTGATACAAAGGATGGCTCAAGACTGCCTAGGAATCATGGGCCAAGAAAGTCGCCTTCTGCACCCAACTTTCACGATAAAACGTATGCTGGTCATAGTATGAGTGAACCAACACTATTGAGAAGTTGCAACGGTGAAAATTTGTCTAATATGGGTGAGAATATTTCGTTGAATGACAGAGATGCGAACTTGAGTGTCATTAACTTATACGATGATGAAGTTGAGTCACGTAGAATAGATGATTTGGGAGAGAATGACGATAATGAATTGCAGGAAGATGTGGATAGTGATGAACCGAATACACCAGCAATAACTTTACCAAAAAATAATGATTGTAATGGTAGCGAAACAGAGCATTTAGATAGATATGGTTTCAAAAAACAAAATAATTATGTCACAGTTGAGGAGTATAATAAATGGTGGATAGAATATTCTCAGTACTGCATAAGACGTAAGCATAAATGGAAATTATTATTAGCGAAAAGCGGACTGCCAATGGATAATGACTCGCCAAATAGGTTTCCATCTAGGAGTGAAAAGGTCAAAAGGTACGTGCGGAAAGGTATACCAGCAGAGTGGCGAGGTAATGCTTGGTGGTATTTTGCTCGTGGCCAGGAAAAATTGAATAAGAATAAAGGGCTCTACGATAAACTTCTGATCAGAATGGATGATTTGATGAAGAAGAAGAAAAGAAATATGCCTGATCTGGACATCATCGAGCGTGATCTGAATAGAACGTTTCCTGATAACATCCATTTCCAAAGGGAGGCCTTCCAAATAGATGAAGCACCAATGATTAAATCGTTACGTCGCGTACTAGTTGCATTCTCACTTTATAACCCAAAGATTGGTTACTGTCAATCGATGAATTTCTTAGCAGGACTACTACTACTTTTCATGGATGAAGAAAGAGCATTTTGGATGTTGGTCATCATAACATCCAGGTATTTACCAGGTGTTCATAATGTGAATTTGGAGGGTGTGAATGTTGATCAAGGCGTTTTGATGTTATGTGTCAAAGAATATTTGCCTGAAGTCTGGCAATTCATCACACCGCTAAATAAACGATCTTCCTTGATGTCAGTTACGAACTCAAAGTTTAATTTCGGCAAAAACGAATTTCTTTATAAATTACCTGCTGTTACTCTCTGCACGGCCAGCTGGTTCATGAGCTGTTTTGTTGGAGTTCTTCCCATCGAAACGACTTTGAGAATATGGGACTGTTTATTTTACGAGGAATCTCATTTTTTATTCAAGGCTTCGTTGGCAATTTTGAAATTGAGTGAGAATAATCTTTTGAAAGGGAGACCACAAAGAGCGTTGCGTCATTATTCGCTCTCAAATGGGAACAATAACGCAAGAGACTCGCAGATAAGTCAAGACGAATGCGAGATGGAAGTTTTTCAAGTTATTCAAACCTTTCCGAAGCATTTGATCAATCCCAATGATTTATTTGATAAAATAATCTTTAAGAAAAGGTTAGCATTGAATAGATTAGATCAAGAAGAGATAGATCGCTGCAGGAAATACGTAACTTCTCAGCGACTCAAATTCAAGAACTATAATGAGATCGTTGGCAGTAGTCTGCGTAACAATGGGAGCCACGAAGGTGAACTAGACAATCTTACTCGTAGAAATGGTAACTATAATGATGACTCTAATGGGGTCTACGGCTCCATTAATAACGAGAATACTGATGGTTCTTCATTAGAAGCACAAGCAAGTGATGATAGGTCGGGTACTAAGATAGCGGACGATCTCATTAACAGCGCACTCTCTTCAGAGGTTTATGGTTTTAAGAAGGGACTAAGTGGAGTGCACTGGAATAATAGCATAAAAGAAAAGGTGAGACAAATGAGAAAAAAGAAGGGTAAGAACAATGATGTTCTACTCTAAGACTCTTTAACATATACAAACACACATAAATATATATGCGCATAAAAATATATATGTATATGACGAAAGTGAGAAGTATACTCTAGCAGTCACATAGATACCGGCTAATGGCATCAAATAAGAGCTAAGTCTCTCCTTTCATAGCAACCAAAATTATTTGATCAAATCGTAGCCTCTCTGTAAGCGATCAAGAGCTTCAGCAACTTGTTCAGGGGAATTCAAATTAGATTTCAATACATTCTCGATCTCAGTCCAAGGGATTTCTAAATTTTTGGTTCCTTCGGCAGGAACTGAAGGTGATTTCGAGCTTGCGTCATCTAATTCTAAGGCCGCAGCTTTCGAGATCATCACGGTAATGGTGGCTGCTTTAGGAACGGCATCTGATAGCAATTCACTATCATGCAAAACCTTGCCTTTCAAAAGTAGTTTCAACTGCTGAATTTGTTCAGCCTTGCCCTCTTTTACTAGATGTTCTTTTACCTGATATACGGTATCATTGACAGAAAAGTTTTCGTTTATCGAGAATTTGGGGTGTCTAATACTCTTTAAAGTCAAAGCAACAGTTTCACAATTCAAATCGAAGCCATTCCTCAATCCTCTAGATCTTCTTGGGTCATATTTGTATTTCAATGCTGGCAAAGCGACTCCTAGCTTAGTAACTTGCTGTAACGGCACCTTATAATCAGCGGGCAAAGCCGGTTCTGATAGGGTGGCTAACGTTATAAATTTTGAGACGAATTCGTATTCAGGAGAAGACATGTTCGCTTCGTTGTTATGTAGTCCGCTTCCTTCGAGCCATTTGTATTTCAAAATACGTTGAACTAGCTTTTTATCTGGGGTTTTGCAAAATTAAGAGGACTTTTGAAATACAGATAAAAGTACAAAGACGAGACGTTTAGTACAAAGACTTCAAGATTTACCCACGCGATGGAAGCTAGAACATTACAAGATCATCCTTTGAGTACTTTGAACAGTGAGTGTATTTCGAAGCATGCGACAGATATGCCTGAAGGGATGGTGGAAGAGCCTGCCTCCGCACAAAAACCTGTGTTTTTCAACTACCATGAGTTTGCTGAAAGATACTATGTTGATCTCGCATCACCCACTCATTACAGCGAGCACAGTGAGGATTATGGGCTGTGTATAACTCACTTTCCCAACGTTTATTTTCCCAGGGATTCCCAGGAGTTTGTTGATACTAGAATTGTGAGAATACCGAGAAGATTCGACACGACCCTAGACTGTCCCTATTTCAGCACTTGCCTGCCAGGCTCTGAACCAGCAGCGTTGATAAATGAAATAGATCAAGATAAATTTGTACCTCACGGCTTCTATGACAATGAGCAAGTGTTTGGTTTTTCATCTATTAGTCCTCTAAACGAATTTTTGACACAATCGGAATTCGAGAAGATTGTGGAACCCATAAATAGCCTTTTGCGTGAGGGTTCATACACTTATTCGCTTTTCAACTTATTAGGTCTGCTGGCAGACATCTTCACCCTTGGGCTTTGGCATTGGTTTTTGGCAAAATACATAGTACGAGATCCGATGTACAAGGTCGAAGATTATGTAGCGAAATTGAATGAAACATCAATGTTAAGAGAACGCCAAATAAAGATACATTCACCAAGAAGATCGGGATATTTATCGGTATGTGTTGCAGCACCCCTCTGTTGTTGTTGTTGTTCTTGGGTTACTAACATTTTAGTATTATTGCCTTACAGTTGGATTTTCAAATACCGAGGCCATCGCTTTAACAATAATAAAGATCAAATTTTTCAAAACTTTCACTTCATACAGAAAAGAGAACCATAATTTTAATAGGGAAAGCGTAAATCAACAAGTATGAACGGAATTTTCGCTATCGATAAGCCAAGTGGAATCACTTCTAATCAATTCATGATGAAGTTACAACATGCCTTAACAAACAGCCAAATTTTCTCAAGGGAAATTCAACGTGCAACTGCGGAGAGGATGAGACAATATCAAGAACAAACAGGTAAGACCCCTAGCAAGCGCAAGTTACGTAAAGTTTCTAAGGTCAAGATGGGACATGGTGGAACTCTTGATCCATTGGCTTCTGGTGTTTTAGTGATAGGCATTGGCACAGGCACCAAGAAGCTGGCAAATTACCTGTCCGGTACCATCAAAGAATATGAAGCCGAGGCCCTTTTTGGTGTGTCTACGACCTCGGGTGATGTTGAAGGTGAAATACTATCACGTAATTCCGTAGCTCACTTGAACTTCGAGGACGTAAAAACCGTGGAGGAGAAATTTAAGGGTTCGTTGAAGCAGACCCCACCGATATTCGCCGCTCTTAAGATGGATGGTAAACCATTGTATGAGTATGCTAGGGAGGGCAAGCCCTTACCGCGTGCTATTCAACCTAGACAGGTGACAATTTATGATTTGCGAGTTTTTGCTGATACATTAACGAAAACTCATAAGTATCCAATTTTGAGACCTGCTACTGGAGAGGCAAAGGACACCATCGAACGTCTTAACTCTGGTCTCCTTGATGATGCATTATATTTCTCCAAGGATTATTGTTCTAAGCTAGGTTTGGAATCAGAGGAAGCAGTCGTTGAGAAACCACTGCTCATAACTCCACAGGAGCTAGAGGAAGTTGAGAGAGTTGGAGATGCATATCGGGCGCCATTATTGCATTTCAGCGCGAAAGTTTCTTCAGGAACATATATTCGGTCACTGATTAGTGATATAGGCAAGTCAATGAGGAGTTCATCCTATATGGTCAAGCTTATCCGTTTACAGCAACAGGATTGGTCTTTGCAAAGAAACAACGTGTTTAGACTAGAAGATTTTACAGAGAAAGATGAAAAGGTATGGAGTAAAGTGTTGGGACTTGTCTTGGAGAAAGGATCAGAGGTTGATGTTAGGGATGAGTTGTTAAAGGCGGAAGAGGAATTCTCATGTGAGAAAGAAGCTACGGATGAAATTGAGAAGAGCACTGAGGTTGAGAAAAGTAACGTAAATGAGCAAATGACTAAAGAACTATCTGAACGCAACAAGCTTACTTTAAACACTACTTCAGAAGGAAATGAAAAGAACGAGAAAAAGAGGACTATAGACGAAGTACTTTAAAAAACAGCTTTTTGTAAAATCCTATACTAACTGCTACTGTACAAATTTGTGAACATCTCTGTATCATTGCCAACAAAATTACATTGTATAGAATCAGCCTCCTGATCATAGAAATTATAGCTGTGAAGTAATAGCTGTTGGTAGTTTTGTGGATCTGGGCAAGCGAATTGGAAAACACTTGGACAGTCTCGTACAATAGCATAGCACATCTCTATACATGGCAAAATTTCATAATAACTACTGACAGGTTGAATTACCTCATTCAGGAAGGAATTTCTATTCTGGTTTTTGTCTCTGTGCAGGAAATAACGGGATTCCGTACTACCACAGCGAGGTATTGTCACCCCACAAAGCCAATTCCTGTAAGAGTTAGCGCAATGTTCGCATGTTCTCAGCGGAGAGTATTTAGCGTCAGCTTCCTCCGCACAAGGTACATTTTGTAACACTTTACTGAAGTTGGAATATAGTGATCTTGCAAAATCGTCGTACGTGCTAGCGAGCTGCGTTTTATTAGCAGTCTCTACCAATGAACTGGGAACACTATAGGCTACACCAGCACAAAAATCCAAGTCAAATATCAGAGAACATGAATCTGTATCTCTGGTTGTGAAAGAACTTTTGGAGAACAAAACGCCACCGACATCAGATACATTGCCACTTCTGCCCAGTTTTTTGGTCAAGTACACTGTGTAGTTTGTAGAGCTGTTTAAGCCTGTAATATAAAATTGTTCTTGAACACTCGAACGATTTGAGTGAGACTTAAAGATTGCTAATTGATCGTAGTCCAAATAATTCTTATTAATTGTGTCAAGACTGCTATCCACATTAGCGGACGTTGCTAAATATGAACCATTAGTCACAGCACATAGGGAGATATTTAGCGTGGTCGCAATTTTGTTCGATTCTTCTTCAGAATACAAATACAAGTCATACAACGAATATTCAGTAAATGTAGCGTTGATTTCTGTTTTGTCCGAAGTGTCATCACCCACAAAGGACGAAACTGAAACACTGTAATCCGTAGTGAACAATGCCGAATTATGGTCCGTGTCTAGTAGTTTTAGCCACGTTCTTGAATCCCATTGATAAACCAAATCATTCTCTGAAACGCTCAATTTATAATACCAGGTGTCATTTGTGCTAGACGACAATATTTCACTGGTAGTGCTATTCACAGGCTCGACCACCACATAAAGATATGAGTACATCGGACTCGAGTTGTTGTCTGATTTATCTAAAGGGCTTGTGGCAAGTGCTTGCAAATACCCACCATCAAAATTTGCAAAATCTCCTAATGATGAATTTTGTGCGATGGTTTCATTAAAAGAGTAGGAAATCCTGAGGACTTTATCCGTTGTATCAGCAGGCTGCTTGCAAATGTTCCCGCTCAGGAAGATCAAAGTTTCAAAAGTTTGAATGATCTGCAAACCAGATGATTTAGTGTTCACTGAAAATACGAAGACGTCTCGTCCACCGGCTGAAATATTTGTCGATATTGGTGTCCATTCGTAGATTTTATTCGAGTTAATTATTCCACTACTGTTACCGTTGTAATTTTCATCCTCCTCTAAAAAGTCCTTGGGATGCCGTTCAGACCCAAGCACAATCTCATTCGTTGACCTTAGTAATTGATCAAGTCCGCCAAATCCCGAAAATGCTGCAATCAGTTCTACCAGCGAACATAAGATAAATAACCAGTACCTATTCCCAAGCCATACAGCAACCATGAACCTTTATTGCCTGTATTGATGGTGTTTGCAAAAAACCAGCTCATTCGATTGTCAGGTCAGAATAAAGCTTGTAATCTTTCACGTGCTCACTTTTTATAGAAGGGAGTTCGGCAAACTTGGGAAGTTCTGCCTGCGTTCGTTTATTGACATCAAATTACATTTTGAGTATGAATTCATAACAAACGTTTTGAGTTGAATAGTGCCATACTAAGCAAAACATTATTGCTAAATATAAGTGATTCATCTCATGATGAACCCGCATATAGAATAGCGTTGCCAATGCTCTTGCGCTTGTAGTAATCCGATGCAGAAAATGCAAAAATTAGACAACTTTCACTTGTCCTTTCGAGTTGAAGCGAGCAATCGAGATAACATACCAGGCAGCTATATAGTTTATGCAGTAACCAATTCACAAAGAAAGCAGTGTGAAACCGTTCACGATGCTTGATCTTCAGGCTACAGGCAACCGAAGAGTGCATCGGCGGCTAAAGCACTATGGACCAGCATTCGATGCATGGAAAAAACGTAGTTAAAAGGAATTACTGAATGAAAGAAAATTAGAAATGTGTTCAAAACGTCTTCAATTAGGAGTATTTCTCGTGTTGTTCTCATCGGCAAACATGCCCTACCTAAGCAATGGATTTCTTTACTGCTGAAGTCTGGCGATATTTACAAGGAAGGCTACCTGCGCATAGAATCCTAACATAAGAAAGTCAAAAAGCTTTGGTACGAAGAAAGACCACACACACGGGAGAGCTCCCACAAAGTTGAACCTCAAGTTGCATTCTGCATCAGCGTGTGCTCCCGGGGGATTAAATTCTATGAGCTATTCATCGTAACGTATAAAGACTTGCGAGCTAAGTGTCTGGGAGGAGACCCGCTCATCCTCAGTTGGATTTTGAAGTTGGCGGGCGCATTTTTTGATTTTGCCTATGCTGAGAAAGAGATTGTTCGAGAACGGGCTAGTTCCCAGTCGCATTCTATTTTGCTTGACCGACAAAATCTCACCAGCCGCTGAGGAACCATCACAGCTTCGGGGAAATATTCTATATCGCAGAAGCAGCAAGGATCCCTTCGAAGTGAGTGCACTCGACCTGCCTTGTTTACCAAGAACTGCAAGAAGAGACAAAGTTATCGTAAAGAACAGTATTTGAAAAGCTACGAACATAGCTCAGGATTTACGCAATGCGTTCTTCATACTAGGTCTACCAGCAGTACATCAGAACTCAGCTTTCACGATTGAATTCTCATCAAATTAATGAAAGCTCTTATCGGCTTCGTATCGGATCTCAAAAAAGATCACGGAGACTTATGTAATTGCTTCATCGGCATCTGATGGCAGGTCCCCTGGTCTAGTCATACTGAGTCTTATCCAAACATTCAGTGAAGCGCCCTGAAAGTTAAAGCCCAAATGTCTATTTAGACGAGAGAGCGCGTATCTGTTTGCCGCTTTTTCTTTGAAGCGGTTTCCTCTCTGCAAATAAGGACATGGTATTGCAGATTGAGAAAACTCAACAGAATACAGAACGTTACGACAGGTGGTAGCGATGTCCGAGATTTACTACGCAATAAACGATGACAATCTGCCTTGGGTAGAGAAGTATAGACCGGAGACGTTGGACGATGTTTACGGTCAAACAGAGATTGTTGGCACCATACGTAAGTTCATTGAGGAGGGCAAATTACCACATTTGCTGTTTTACGGGCCACCCGGAACTGGTAAGACATCTACCATAGTAGCGCTAGCCCGTGAGATTTACGGCAAAAATTATTCCAACATGGTCCTAGAATTGAATGCGTCGGATGATAGAGGTATAGATGTTGTCAGAAATCAAATTAAAGATTTTGCATCTACAAGACAGATATTCTCCAAAGGTTTCAAATTAATTATCCTGGATGAGGCAGATGCAATGACAAATGCTGCACAGAACGCATTGAGACGTATCATTGAGAAATATACAAAAAACACAAGGTTTTGCATCTTGGCTAATTATGCGCACAAATTGACGCCGGCGCTTTTGAGTAGGTGTACAAGGTTTAGGTTCCAACCGCTGCCACAAGATGCGATTGAGCGTCGAATGGGCAATGTGTTGATTCGTGAGAATTTGCGAATAAGTCCAACCGCGCAAAAGGCTCTTTTAAAACTATCAAGAGGCGATATGAGACGTGTGTTGAATGTTTTGCAAGCGAGCAAATCTACACTGGACGACCCGGCCCATGATGAAATAACCGACGACGTAATATATGAATGCTGCGGTGCGCCCAGGCCCGCAGACATAGAGACGATTCTAGATTCCATCCTGAAAGATGACTGGACTACTGCATATTACACATTAACCAAACTGTGTAGCACAAAGGGCTTGGCATTGATCGATGTGATTGAAGGCATAGTCGAGATCTTGGAGCAATACGAGTTGAAAAGTGAGCAAACGAGAATGGACTTCTTAACTAAGCTGGCAGACATTGAATACTCAATTTCCAAAGGCGGTAACGTTAAGATCCAAAGCAGTGCAGTAATTGGTGCCATCAAGACAAGTTTTGAAAACGAAGTATGATAAATGCGAAACTTCCAGTGGAACAGGAAATATTATTGCATAGCTCGATTCTTCTAATTAGTCACTATTTAGGTAATTGGCACACTATTTAATTTTAGACGTTTTTTTAACTTTTAATTTTTGGCGACCATTGCCTAATGAAGTAATTTACACGAATTATTAGGTACATGGGAAACGCGATTCGCGAAAACGCCAATTCCGGCTGATACATCAAGAGATCTTTAAACCTTAGAGAACTGTAATAGGAATGTAAATTCAAGACATGAAATCAAGTCCAGAGGTGTTGGTGTTGTAAAAAAAATGGCATATATAAGCGTAACACAGGAGGCCACAATACTCCCCCCAATGCCCAGGCAGCCGACGGCAACAATCCCCCACACAACAATAACTCATAGAAACTGAAGAATGTCAGAATACCATAAAGCCTTGAAAGTTTTAATGAAGTCACCGGTCACCGACGATATGCTGAAATTTTTGACCCGCCAAACGCTGAAGGTTTTGCCCGCTCAGCAACAGCAGCAGCAAGCCAATGCATATCCAAGTCCACCGGGCTCGCCGAAACACCTAGCGCAACAGCGCCTGCCCTCGCTGATGAGCTTTATTTCAAGACTTGTCAGACACACGAACGTCTACACATCCACTCTGTTGACAACGGTGTGCTACTTGAACAAACTCAAGTGCATATTGCCCCGCGATGCTGCGGGCCTGCCATCCACCATACATCGTATTTTTCTGGCATGTTTGATATTGAGTGCGAAGTTCCACAACGACTCGTCTCCACTAAACAAGCACTGGGCCAAGTACACCGACGGACTATTCTCGCTGGAGGACATCAATCTCATGGAAAGACAGTTGATACAGCTTCTGAACTGGGACCTAAGGGTCACCAACGATGACTTGATACTGGACCTAAGAATTCTGCTCGAGCCCATAGTCGACGACATCGAAAGAACGTCATGGCAAAGAAAGAAAATGCAAAAACAACAACAGCTGCAACAACAGCTGCTGCAACAAAGGACAAGAACGATAGAAAGTGCAGGCACGATGAGATCGTCAAGCTCCACCGGCAGTGTGTCCACAAAAATCTACGACCACGAACGAAATGTATCTATATGTTCGGATCTAAGTTCAAGCACACTGGTGAGTGATTACGACCTCGACTCAAGTTGGGGCCCGAGCGCGAATGCGAAAATAAGCAGCTCCAGGAATGGGTCGCGAAACAGTTGGGATGCGTTGGAACACGACCTTAACCAAGTGCTGATGCAGCATGGGTTGGCAACGTAACAGCGCCGCGCGTCATTGCGTAGCACGTAGACAGACAAAGTAACATATGTAAACACGATACCCTAATGAAATATATATATGGCACCCTAACATCAAGGCGCCGGGTAAATACCTCGGCCGACTAACTATATAAGGCGAACGCTTTTTGTCCTCTTTCGAAAACGTATTCCTCTTCTCTCTTCCTATAGAGAGCAACACAATAGATTCTCTTGGGTGTTGGAGTAGCGAGTTGAACAGTGGCTTCAGTCGGGTTAAGTATAACCACGCAGCCACGTTTAGCGCTGCGGCAACACCGTGGAGCAGGGAAGTGACGAGACAAACGCTGTGCACCAGTCTGAGCGTAAGAAGACCCTAGTACTCTGTGGTCTTCGATGAAGTATTAAGTATACCCAAATTTCTGATCCCTGCCTTCTTACACTGTAGTCACAGGAGCCCCGCAGGGCTCCTGTGCCGCGGACCATCTCGGCCGCCTCACTCAAACACGTAGAACCAGCGCAGAATAAATTGCTATTAAAAGATGCCGGGCGTCGTCCTCGGTATTTGCGCGTTACCCCGAACACCCATACACCGCTAAGAGGCTGGAGGAGCATCTACGCATTCTTCTAGGGCATTCTCAAGGGAGTAAAATGTAAACAACCACATAGCGACGGTGAAAATTATCGGTGGCGTTGGCGCTTGCGCCAACGCTGCAGGCCAGTGTCGCCGAGCCCTCAGGAAAAAACTGGCGATGTGGGACGCGATGAGTTGCTGGGTATATAAAGGACACAAATTGCCAGGGAGGCATATATCTTCTCTTTGTTCCATCTGCTTTCCTCTACTCTTGAAGCCGCACTGTCAATCACACCTGCTAATTAATAACCGATACAACATGTCTACTACTGCTGAACACGCTCAAACTGAAGCTGAAAACATCACCAAGAAAATCTCCGCCGAGGCTGAGCAAGCCCAGGACAAGGGTGAGGAAGTCGCCGCTGACGTCCAAAAGGAAACCAAGCAAGCTTCTGCTGCTGCCGACAAGAAGGCCACTGAGACCAAGAAAGAGTCTACAAGCTTTTTGAAGAAGTTCTCCAACAAGGTCAAAGCTATCTTCAACTGAGCATGGGGTTCGCCCGTTTACTAATTTTTTCCCCGTCGATATTTTGCTCTGTCCTTAATCTATTCTTTCACAATAATACTTAATACTTAATACTTAATCGGACTAGTTAGTACTCTATACTATACTATTATATACATATATGCTTCTATTTTGCCTCTAAACCTGTTGTGCCCGCCGTATTTCGTGATTCCGGATCGTAGTAACGAATACTTTTTTCTCTATAAGCAATCGACGTGGACGTGAAGGTGAACCAACACGCTTGCTCGAAGAGAGACAGCAGCCGACGATGTTTAATACAGGCTACCAGTCGACGATGTTACCGCAGCAACCCCCACAGGGCATGCCTCAGGGTATGGGCCCTCCCCAGGGTGCGCCAGCACCGCAAGGCGTCCCGCAAGGTATTCCTCAAGGCGTCCAGGGCGTGGTTCCCATGCACGCGTTAGATGACCCCAACGTGTACCACTGGATTTGTCAATTGGCCTATGGTCCGCAAAAGGAGCAGGCACTGCTCGAGCTAGGCCGCAAGCGTGAGCAGTTCGATGACCTGGCCATCATTCTATGGTCGTCGTTTGGCGTAATGACGTCGCTCATCAACGAAATCATTTCCGTGTACCCCATGTTGCAGCCACAGCTGCTCTCGAACCAGTTGTCTAACCGTGTTTGCAATGCACTTGTGCTTTTACAGTGCGTTGCGTCGCACCCTGAGACCAAACACCTTTTCCTCCAGGCCCACATCCCTCTGTTTCTTTTCCCCTTTCTGAACACAACGTCGAGGCAAAGAACGTTCGAGTATCTGAGACTCACTTCATTGGGCGTTATCGGCGCTCTGGTCAAAAATGACTCGCAGGAGGTAATAAACTTTTTGTTGAGAACGGACATCATACCGCTGTGTCTGAGAATCATGCAGTCCTCGTCGGAGCTATCTAAAACGGTCGCCATCTTCATTCTTCAAAAGATCTTGTTGGATGACATTGGACTGCAGTATATCTGCGCAACTATGGAGCGGTTCTATGCCGTCACCAACGTTCTCAAAGATATGATCGACCAGCTAACTCTGCATACACCGCCCGGTAGACTACTAAAGCATATCATCAGGTGCTACTTGAGGCTTAGCGACAATTTAGAAGCTAGAAGGCTGCTCAACATGGCATTACCCCCAAAATTGAGGGACAACACTTTCACAGAGGTGCTAAGGGATGACGTGGGCTCGAAACGGTGTCTGGCTCAGCTGTTGTTGACCTTGAACGAAGAGTCTTCAACACCGTCCAACAATCCATCCGCAGCGACCCAAGCGGTGTAAGCATCGTGAACAACCGTGAGAACAGCAGCAGGAGCATCAGGGACCGGCAATGGTCGCTTAATTAATATTACACATTCCAGACTCTATGTATGGGGTATCTAGTCTACATAGTAAAATAGATGGGGGATTACCCGGTACAGTTCTGGCCCGTCGCATTTCCATCACAGTATACGTCGGTTTTTCACAGCTGTGCTGTCTTTCAAAGAAAAGTGGAATACATAACTCGATCCCTACACGTTGAAGCAAGACATAAAAAGCTATTCTGTTATAGATCAATTGACCCTGATCGGAAATTGTGAGTTCCAAGAAATTGGGTTTCGAGATGTCTACTCATACTTATAAGAAATTTGAGAGCTCTGATTCGGGGGATCTCCCTGATAAGATGACAATCTATCAAAGTTGTATGAGCGATTTCAATGAGTCGCAGATCGATGCCAAAAGATGTCGTCTCTTGATTTCGAGGCTGCTCAGACTATTGGCTAATGGAGAGACCTTCCCTCAGAATGAAGCCACGGCATTGTTCTTTTCGGTATCGAAACTATTTCAACATCCGAACGATGCATTGAGACAGGCAGTCTATTTGGCAATCAAAGAATTGAGCGGTATATCTGAGGACGTGTTGATGGCAACCTCATCGATCATGAAGGATGTTCAAAACGGGTCGGATTTAGTGAAACCGGACGCGATCCGTTCTTTAACTGCTGTCCTGGATGAATCCACAGCATTTTCCGCTGAAAGGCTGTTGAAAAGTGCATTGGTTAACAAACATCCATCGATATCATCTGCCGCTCTGTGCACATCTTATCACCTTTTGCCTATTGCTGAAACAACGGTAAAGAGGTTCGCTAATGAGACCCAAGAAGCTGTCGTGGATTTGAAGCCTTTCCCACATAAAAACATAGTGGGGGACTACTATCCTAACTCCACTTTCATCACGCAATATCATGCTCTAGGTCTGCTCTATCAATTAAAAAAGAATGATAAGATGGCGCTAATGAAAATGATCAGACAATTTTCGGATAACAACACCTTGAAAAATCAATTGGCCAAGGTCGAATTAGTGAAATTACTCAACGAATTGATCACAAGAGACCAGCAGTTGTTTATGGATTTCCAACCATTGTTGCACGATTGGCTAACAAGTAAATATGAATCTGTTCAATTAGAGACCGCCAAATTGATCACAAACTTTGCCGCCCGTAATTCTCGTTTAGTTTCATCTGAACTATTTGCTTCTGCTGTTACGACTTTGCAATCTTTATTGACAGTTCCACGCACCCCAGCAAAATTTGCCGCCTTGAGAATTTTGAATAGAATTTCAATGGTTTCACCCGAAAGAATTGTCGTTTGTAACCCAGAACTAGAGTCTTTGATTAATGATTCCAATAGGAATATTTCTACTTATGCTATCACTACGCTGTTGAAGACTGGTACGACAAAAAATATCGCATCATTAATTTCAACGATTACAAAATTTATTCATGATGTCTCGGATGATTTCAAGATAATCATAATTGATGCAGTTCGTACTTTATCATTGAATTTCCCAAATGAATGGAAATCGATTGTAAATTTTCTGATCGACGTATTAAAGAATGGTGATGGAGGATTTAAGTTCAAAAATAACGTTGTTGAAGCTTTGATTGATATTGTTTCCTTTGTACCTCAGGCCAAAGAAACCGCGTTGGAAAACTTATGTGATTTCATTGAAGATTGTGAGTTCAACGAAATTTTGGTCAGAATCTTACATTTGTTAGGTAAAGAAGGTCCAACCACGTCGACTCCCTCTCTATACGTGAGGCATATTTACAATAGAGTTGTTTTAGAAAACTCAATTATAAGATCTGCTGCTGTTGTTGCGTTGTCTAAATTTGCACTGACAAAAAACGATTCGACTCTTGGTGATTCCATTGTTAGTCTTTTAAAAAGAATTGCAAATGACCAGGATGATGAAGTTAGAGACAGAGCAACTATTTCTTTAAAGTTCATTGAATCAGCAAAGGAAGATAAAAATACAGACGCTCAGGACTTCATTCAGTCTAAATACACTTATGATCTACCTGCGTTAGAATCAAAATTGAAGACGTATATTTCTTCGAACGTGGATTCTTTCAAGAGCCCATTTGACGTGAATACTATCCGTAAATTCACTGAAGATGAGGCTAAGGCAATGGAATTGAGGAGAAAACAAGATCAATTCCTAAAGGGTGATCTAGAGTCAGGTAAAGAATCTACACCAGGTCTCACTGAAGATAATTCGAGGGTTGACGGTGGTGAAAACGGCACTTTCTCAGGTCCAAGCTTGGATGATCATCAACAGGATCTCTTGTCAACAAAATATGCTGATGAATTGTTGTCCATTGACCAAATAAAGGAGTTTGGTACCTTGGTTAATAGCTCTAAAGCAATCGCTCTTACTGAACCTGAAGCAGAATTTGTTGTTCGTGGTGTGAAGCACTTATTCAAAGAGAACGCTGTTCTTCAATTCAACATCACCAATACGCTAACAGATACAGCGCTAGACAATGTGATCGTGACCTGCACTCCAGATATTTCAGATAATTCAGAACTGGAAGAATTATTTACCATACCCGTTGATAGATTACTGCCTTCGCAAGAAGCCGCGTGTTATGTTGCATTCTCAAAGTCCGAAGATATTGTTCTGGAAAATTTTTCAAACAATTTGACATTCACTACAAGGGAGTTGAATCCGGAGACTCGTGAACCATTCGAAGGTGACGAAGGTTTCCAAGACGAATATGATATTGATCCAATCTTCTTGAACGCTGGTGATTATATTAAGAGCTCTTTTGTTGGAGACTTCACAACTACTTTTGACGAATTGCCTAATGAAGAAGTAGCCGTTTACAATATTAAAGAAAATATATCGTTACAAGAGGTTGTCGATAGACTCATTGTTAACACAAGTTGTTTGCCATTGGAAAACACACAATATGCACCAAGTGATTCCAATTCGCATTGTGTAAAATTATTTGGTAAGAGTGCATTAAAGGGATCTAAGATAGCACTAATAGTCAAATTAATCAAGACTTCGAAAGGTATTGCAATGAAGGCCCAAGGGAGAGCTGAAGACGCTACTCTCTGTGCGGATTTGGTCAATGGATTAATGTGAATAATATGCTCTTGAAAATATAGAGTAAGGAGAGACGAGAAAAGTGTCACCCCATCTTCACTTACTTATTATATAATTACGTGTATATTAATCTCATTTAGAGATGAAGAATAAAAAGTTGATTAGAGTAAGAGTGGATCCGCCGCACCTTTTCTTCGATGAATTTCCCGTCTTTTTCTCCAAAAGAAGATGAGGAACGAATACATGAAATGGAAGTACGTTTCTAACCAACAGAATGGGATGAAATACATGGGCCACATCCAGAATGGACAAAGAAGAGCTAGAGCTTAAGGAGCGTTTGAAAGAAATCAAGAAAAAGGAATTACTAAGGAGGAAAGAACGACAAAACTCTAAAAGAACCACTATAGAGGAGAAGCATCAGGAACCCACCGCCATATACATTTCAAATTTGCCAGAAAATATCCATGAAGAACTGCTTATCAGGGAATTTTCTAAATATGGCGCCATAAGAAAGGATCAAGATGGAGACTTCCGGTGTAAATTATATAGGGATTCTGAAGGGAATCTCAAAGGTGATGCATTAATTGTATATTCCAGAAGAGAAAGTGTTGGGATTGCCACTGAAATGATGAATGGTTATAACTTGGAAGGGTCATCAATCAAGGTTGAGATCGCCGAATTTGATTCTAGAAGAAAGCGAGCACCTGAAGAAGAGACAAATAATCAACAGAAAAAAGTTCAGAAAATTCTTCCACAAGAATTGACTAAAGGCCAAACTAAAGAGAATCAAACAATCAGAACCGTTAAGGTTACAAATATTCTTGATATTTACCACGAACTCAGCACAACGGAAATAGATGATATCAGAAATGATATACTGGACGGATGTTCGGCGGTAGGCCAAGTGGAGGAGATTCAGTTATATCCAGCTTTAGGGGAAGCCACGGTGGTTTTCAAGCAGGAAATGGACGCTCGTAAATGTGCTGAGGTCATGAATGGTCGTTATTTCGACGGCAAAAAATTATTATGTTTTATGATAGACGATGAAAGCACTTCGCAGACAAGCGGGGAAAGTGCTTGTTTATCTAATGACGATTTTATAGAATAACAGTAAATTCCTGCATGCCTCAAATAACTTAATGACGAGTGTCATTTGTCTACACATGTATGCTAAAAAATAAATTGTACTTTAAATGAAAAAAGTATGAACGGTACGAGAATCGAACCCGTGTCCCCACCTTGGAAGGGTGGGATGATAACCACTACACTAACCGCCCAGAAGCTTTGATTACTAATTGAAGTAACCATTATGTATCTGTATACAGGTATTGCAATGAATGAGATGAGCTTTGTATTGATTGCGTATCGTTTGAGCTCTAGCTTTAATAAGTAGTAAAGGCGCTAATAGTCTTGCTCAAAGAGATATTCCTCAGTTGTATTGTCAAAACTATCTGTACCTGTGGAAAGAGATGTTCCTTATTGGAATTGTCGAAACTGGTCGTACCGGACATTGCTTAGTGTAATGGTGATTGTTCAATTATAGAGACATATAAATCCTCCCTCTTCTTATAAAGTGAAACCAAGTCTAAATCGAAAGATGCTCATGTCTGGCAGGATTGCCAATATTTATACCTGGTGAAATGTGCATATTAAGACATAAAAGAACCATTTAGTCGAGCCAGTAACTCGCTGTGACATCGCTGATACTATGTGGACTAATACATAGTGCACAATTGTTGGGCCGTGCAGGAATGCTTTACCTATAAGAATTCAAATAATTCTTCATACTTGTTTCAGTGCATGCAGCCAAATACAAATGCAAAAGTTTCTCTCGTCGATTCTCCTTTGTTTGTTGCTGTTTTGGGTTAATATGGATGACCTCATCTGCCGACGAAAAGCGACTTCTTAGATTGCAACTATGAAGGTTACCAGGAATCGATTATTTGATCTCTACGTCAAGATTCTCCATTGCTCCCTTGCTTAACCATGCCCGACAGAGCCCTGCTGTACATTTGTGGCATCGGGAGGACTAGTCTTCTCGAAGAGTGAGAGTGTTTTGTGCGGTTCTTTCCAATTTATAATGAATAGAATAAGATCGTACTAGAAGCGTAGACTTGCGGTCTCTAATGGGACCCGATGCGTTTCATAAACTCATAATTCACACACATAATATGTTATAGTTAAAGTGCGTTTTCTGGGTTTGCTTCATAGGAATATGTATTCTTTTAGTAGATTAAGTGAAAAAGAACTGACATAACACCTAACAAAACATAAAATTCATGAGATGCATAAAATCCAAAAAAGTAATGGAAAAACTTGGAAATCACGTACCTTAAAAGCGAGTCAATCAATTCTAAGGGTCCTGCTTTCAGAAGAAACACATAAGTACGTCCTAGGAACTTGACACTCCATTAGCAGCAGTCTCATCACGCTCACCAATCAAAATAGGTGTCTGTTGAGTCAAACAGCCCGTCCCCTGCAAAATCATTATCTGCGTCTCATACAATTGAGGAGGGTTGATGAGAAGCTATAATGTAACCAGTAACACATTCTAAAGTTGATCTTCACAGCCCAACCACAGTCTGACATAATTAACATGACTAAATGTATTTCAGTAAAAAATATGAACGGTACGAGAATCGAACCCGTGTCCCCACCTTGGAAGGGTGGGATGATAACCACTACACTAACCGCCCATTAGTTAGTTGTTTCTTTGTCAAATAAATCCCTTTATGTTAGTAGTAATATATTTGGATTCCCTCATAATGAGGTTATAACACCTTTTACATCCGAACTCACTCAGCATTGTTGCTATTTTGCAGATCCCATAAAGCCAAGCGGCTAGCTATAATCAGCCATTCGGATATCTTCTGCTGAAAGAGATGTTCCTTAACGGAATTGTCGAACTGTTTTTATTGAACATTGCTTAGGTAATTGGGTATTCGCCAACTATTGAGATACATAAATCCTTCCTCTTTTCGTAAAGTGAAACCAAGTGTAAATCGAAAGATATTCTTGTCTGTCAGTATTGACAACATTTGTGCCCGGTGAAATGTGCATAATAGACCCATTTATTCGATCCGATAGATTATGTGATGCCACTTTGACTAACATTGTGCGACCATAGATTCCTCCGTGGTAAAACTCCTTATTTGTAGTCGTTTCGCAATCAGTTATCGACCGATATATTTTCACTCTTTCTTTTCGATTAATACCTTATTAAAACTCGATCTTAGCTTGTTTGTTTGACCGTCCTCTCTCTCATTTAGGATGATGCTTTCTACAATATTTTAAGGCTATAATATCATTTTCACTTGCGATAAGATCTGCGTTTACCTGCCGCAGTGAACCATAAGAATCATAAGTTAGCTTCGCAACTGTTTATTAAAATAGTGGAGAATATCATATTATCCGCTCGACCTACCCGCTCATCTCCGGCGCATCGATTTAGGCGCCATCTATTGTTCTTTTCTCTTGGCAGACATCTTTCGAATTTCTTTTTCGCGGCTCGAGGTTATATAAACGACTCCCTTAAGATCTATTTTGAAAGCCTCCTCCCTAGTAAAAGTATCCGCACAGACCACAATGACAAACATGACTGAGGATGAGAAAAGGAACAGTATGGGATCCCCATGCCGTCTCGAATCTCAAACTAAGCTTCTACCCAAAGACGCCTTCAGAAATCGCTTTACTTGGCTGTGCTACGAGATTCCGAACTTGATGTTATTCCGCATTTGGGTTTTATTATGGGTTATACCTGCTTTTTTTTGGAAATATTCTGGAAGCATTTCGTTGTCGTGTTGGTGGGCTTTTGATTTGCTACTTCTTTTAAAACATATGAAGCGTGCTCGTTCCACTGTTGCTCAGCATGCAATATTGAAAGGGCTTGACGAGTTCTCGACAGAAGTAATTGCAAATGCACCAGGAGCCGATGTTGAAGACTGGGAATCTGTTGCAAGCCATGTAAACACCTATCTACACGAAAGAAAACTTTGGAACACCAAATACTGCATCTACGACGGAGCCAACTGCTACGAAATATTCAGAATACATCTTCTTGATCCGTTCACTCTGGCAGAGGATAATTCTGAGAAGCTTCGCGCACTTGAGGAATCGATTCCTTGCGGTGAAGAAGCTTTAGAAGTGTATCGGAAAGAGATAAATAAACGCTGGAAATTTATGACTTCGGAGAAATTGTCTACTGCAACTAATCTAGAAAACATCAGGTTACCTAGAGACGTCTGCTACAGCAAGCTTTCTTGGGGCTTAAAACCTGTTATCAAGAGTCCTGGGTTCATTTTTGGGGTGCTAATCCCTTTGCTTGTGGTATTTTGTGTGCTTGATCCGTTTTCATCTGTTGTTGGATACATTGTCTTCGCCTTTGAGATATTTGGAAGATACAAAACTTTTCGGAATCGAGTTTCATCCATGAAACTAGAAGACAAGATGCATTTTTTGTCGGCCATAATTAACGAGCAAGACTGGGATACCGTTGCCAGACGAATGAACTCATACCTGTATGAGCAGAAAGTCTGGGGATCTGATCAATTCTTCTTCGATGGAGCTGAATGTGATCTGTTCTTCAGACGTCATTTTGCGGATGTCCCTGTCAAAAAGCGCAGCCCCACTGGATATCTAAATTCGGAACTGTGGCCATATATCGAGGAAGCGCTGTCTAGTTGCGGTCAAGAAATATAAGGAGTAGCTAAAGACTCTCAAAGCTTAAATTTTGCAGTCTTGTTTCATAGAATAGCACTGGGATGGAGTTCTGTAGTACTCAAAAAGCGTACTCACGTAGGCATATGCATTGCCAACAAATATGTTCGAGGGGTAGTATATGTAGCTCTTAGTTCTTCGGGTGCATAAGTCTCCGGGCATCATTTAATTCTAGATATGACCGCCAATCGCGAGCCGTCAAGTTTACCATACAAATTCTAACACAGATAAGATTTCTATTGCTACTACCTGGAGTTACAGGACACGCCACGAGGCTCGGCACCGTATATGTCCCGTAGCATTCCATACACAATTTGAGGCAGTTTTAATGCAGCCAACGATTTAGAGTAATATGTGTCTCAGATAATGTCCGGTAGCCGCTATAGCTTCATTTTGTTTAGACAGACGGCGATCATTTAATGTTGTGTTGTATCAGCTCACAATTTCGCAGCCGCATATTTATCACGTGATATCTATATTGCGGTCGCGGCCACTAGCGAGCTATAAAGGCGGCAAACCACTGTCGCTATAAAACATTATGTACTAAAGGAATTGTTGAAAGAGATTTTTCCATTGAAAGATATGCTGCTCAAGAAAATTGTCGAAACTGCTCGTCCCCGTCATTGCTCAGTGTACTTGGTGATTGCTCAATCATAGAGATATATAAATGCTCGCTCTTCCTATAAAGTGAAGCCCAGTCTAAATCGAAAAATATTTATCTCTGACAGTGTCGCCAGTATTTATACCAGATGAAATGCGCATATTGAAACATAACACACCCATTTATTTAATCCGACAGAATACGTGGTGTCACTTTAACTGATGTTGGGCGACCATAGACTGCTTCGTGGTAAGATCTCTGATTTGTAATCGTTTCGCAATTAGGTTTGAACCGATATATTTTCACTCTTTCCTATCGATTGATCCTATGTTAGGGCTCGATCTCACCTTGTTTATTTGGTCGTCCTATCTGACACTTAGAAAGATACTATTCTACAATATTTCCATGCTATAATATCATCTTCATTTTCGATATTCAGGATGATGCTATTCTACAATATTTTAATTCTACAATGTAGTCTGCACTTTCGATAGTACTCGGCCTATAAGCGCTTATCCTAACATCCCAAGCAGAGCTTGAACAATTGAAACTTGAAGGCTACAATTTATTAGTTTCATTAAAATTCACCCAAGTTTAGGCGTGTCGTCAAAAGAGCCCACAGTAAAAACCTGCTTCTATGGCCAAGTTGGTAAGGCGCCACACTAGTAATGTGGAGATCATCAGTTCGACTCTGGTTGGAAGCAATAATAATATTTTTATTCATGACATATGGAAGTGTATTATTTCAAATGTAACCTATCTGCATCAAATGATTATCTGGCTCTAATTTGAACGTTTGGCGACTTTTTTTTCTAGATAATTATCAGCGCCAATAGTCCACTTATGGTAGGTCATTTTCGTTCTCCTGTGAGGTCAAAGCTTTTTAAAGGACGTTTTTTCCGGAAGCTTTTGGCACTCAGTTTACTTTCCACATTGCTCTACTTAACCCTGTCAAGCAGAGGTAAGGAGGAAGAGGGCGAACGCGCTAGAGATGCTAAAGAAATGTCCCCATTTCATTGGATTCAACGTAGACGAAATAAAGCTTCACAACACGAGCATGGGTCGTGGTTAAATCCTTTTAGCTACTCAATTCTGAACTTCGGTTTGAGCCTCAACGATCGCGAGATGACGCTACTACTGAACTGGGAAGAATCACCGAAGGTTGAAAAATGTAGGTATATGATAGACGTTCTGTATCTAGTTAATCCAAGCTGGACAAATACCTTAATATCGCATTATTACGGGCATGATTTGGATGATGTACTCATATCTTTACTTGGTGAAAGATTGAGAACATTCAACTATTGCTTCTCATCAGCAGAAGATATTGCGCTAGAACAGGTGTTTAATATTGAAAGTATATTCGATCCTCAAAATACAATGAATATATCGTCGACGGATTATATGAGACGAATGTTTCCGTTCTTTGAAGACGTAGCTGTGACTAGGAAGCCGCTGTGGCCTCAAATCACAGATCTCAGAACTGGAACTATAGAACCGACACCAAAATTGACAGGCGATTTCAATGAAAACTTTTGGTTCTATTGGCCAAAGTATTCCCAAGGAAAAGGATTAGTCATAACTCTAGCTGAAAACACCAAATCGATGTTTTTCAAACAGATAAAGGTACTGGAGCATCTAGACAATAAATTACCAATTCAAATTGTAACAAAAGGAACGGAATTCTCAGAGGGTTTCGTCAATGAGCTCACAAAATTTGTGAAAACTACGAATCAACAGATTTACTTGGTTGATTGTGCTCCCTTGCTAGACACAAATTTTGCCGAAGAATTTATCGTCAATGTAGTCAATAAATGGCTCGCGGTTATTTTCAATACTTTTGAAGAAATTATTTTGCTCGATGTAGACGCTGTCCCGTTTGTTCCTCTAGAACAATTTTTGGAGAATCCCAATTATAAATCTACAGGGATGCTATTGTATAAAGATAGAAACATGCCAAATGAGCATACCTTTGGCTCCTGTATCCATATGCTGGCCGAAGTAGAGCCCTCACACCAAGAGGAAAAATTCCTCAGAAGTAAGTTGAAGTTTCTCCGGAGGCAAAAATCATTCGATGAATCTGAAGAAGCTACTGTGTTCCAGAATTTCTTCCACGATATGCTTCTTCACCATGTGGACAGTGGGCTCGTTGTAATAAACAAATCAACTAATTTAAATGGTTTGATATTCTCCTTTATGCTTCATTTGGATGGTAAGATGCAAAGATGTGTATACGGTGATAAGGAAATTTTTTGGCTTGGACAACTGTACGCTGGCCAAACATACTCTATTCATCCAATAGATGGTAGTATTGTGGGGCCTGTGACAGAGCTTTCGGGCGAGGACAACTCTCACACTACCTATGAAATATGTAGCGCCCAAATTGCGCATTCTAGTGAGCACGACGAACTGCTATGGACGAATGGTGGCTTGCAAACATGCAAAATTATTGACAGTGCAGCAAACGATTTTAAAAATAATTATAATTACTTCAAGGATAGATATGGCACTATAGAGAATCTCCAAAATATGTATGATTCTCCCTTAAGAATAGAGGGTGTGATAGTACCAAACATAAAGCAAAATCCCTGGCTTCAATTGCTAGAATGTGCAAAATATACATATTGTGCAACTGCAACGAGTGGTACTAACTCCGATAAAGGGGGACATGTGATTCACTTCGATAAAGAAACGTCGAGAAGATTAACCAACATCGCTCAAATTTGGAACGAGTCGTAATTCGAGGGAAGAGCACTATAGATGATAGGATTGTTTTTCTTGATTGAGCTATTTTCTCGCCGAACCAAATTTCCATGATTTTCTGTTCACTACCATCTTGGTAGCTTTACTCACACTGGAAATCCAACCGTAATTAACATAAATCAAATAGAACCCAATAAACATGGCAGCGATATTGAACAGGACAAATGCACATTGAATACCAAAGTTCCTCCATATATGACTGTAGCTCATTAGTTGTTCTTTCAGGTATTCGTCGCCGACCGCGAAAGTGCAGTATGCGCAAATACTACTTGAGTTTGGATTTATTACTTTTCCACCGTATTCGTCAACAAAATTTTGCATAAATTCTCCGCATGTATCTTTTCCTGGAGGGGTAGTGGGTACCAATTCTAACGGGGCACAATTGACTTTCCTGTCATGCAGTAGAAGACTCATGAATGTTTCCACAAAGTATGTGTACGGAGAAATTCGGTACATAAACTTCCAGAACGGAGGAATTAAAGCATAAGGTTGCATCACCCCACAAAATTGGGCCGTGAAACTGTACAAAAATGCTACAGTTACTCCAGCCGTTTGTAGATTAGGAGTTGAATAAATTAACCACAAACCAAAAGACAAATAATAAAGCGAAAATAGGATGTAGTTCAGGTAAAAAACTCCGGCGATATGAGGTTCGAAACTGTAACCAGCACAAAAATAACAGCAGAGGAAGAAAAGGGTTGAACTAGCCATAGCTAAAGGCGCTTCAACGATAAGCTGTGCCAGCAAAAATACAGACCAGTGATAGGTGTTGGAGCTGGCCTCCCTCGCAAGGTAAACATCCTTGGATTCCATGGCCTTGTCCTGAACCTGATTAATCAATGGAGATGAGATACAAAGGGACATGAAACATAGGAAAGTGGCATTCTTTAGACCACTTATAGTATACTTGGTCTTCCAGAAAGAAAATCCAATAAATAAACCAGCCCCGGCGTTTAGTAAAAACTTCGACATCACATACGACTTATCTCGTTTCATGCAAATATACTGCCTCTTTATGATCAAGAATAACTGTTCAAAGTAGGATCTTTCTTTCCACAGGGATTCCGTGAAGTCAGCAGCTGATTCTCGAGCTTCCCGTTCCAAAGCTATGGTTTTATCCAGAATTTCTGCATTTTCCACGGAGCCTTTCCAAACTTGAGGCCAATTTACGTCCTCGGTTCTCTTAACAGTTTCTGGGTCCTCTGTCTTAGCTCTAGAACGACCTACCGCACCGACAACAAAGTCAGCCGGATTGCCGGTTTCCTCGTCAAAAGTCAATCTTTCATCATGCTTAAGGAAATAGCCACAAGCGTCTCGTGTTGGCCCGAAGTACACACAGTTTCCACCCGTTTGGAGCAAAAATATGTTGTCAAAATAACTAAACACGCTCTTACTAGGCTGGTGAATGGTACACAGAATTGCCTGCCCTTGCGAGGATAATTTTTTCAAAAACCTTACAATAGTCAGAGCTGCCTGTGAATCTAAACCGGAGGTCGGTTCATCCAGGAGTAAGAGCAAAGAAGGTTTCGTAACCAACTCTACACCAATTGAAAGCAACTTCCTTTCAGTGGGCGTCAAGTTGCCAACTAGCGTATCTGGTTCAATGTCCAACAAGTCAGCAATAACCTTGATGTATTTTTCATCACCATCACCTCTTAGAATGCAAGATATTTCCAATGATTCTTTAACAGTTAGTAAATTCAAATGGACATCTTGCTGTTGCACAAACCCAATACTTCTACTAAAGGCATTTCCATTTGTCAGTGGCTTTCCATCAACCATGAAATTCCCCCTAAGGACTCCTGTTGTAGTCATTCTTGAGATTATATTAAGCAAGGTTGTTTTTCCGGCGCCGGATTCACCCATCAACGCTGTCATTCCAGTAGAGATGAAGCCCGATATATCATTTATTAATTGCTTTCCCTCAACAGTGTAGGTAACGTTGGACCACGAGAATACATGGTTTTGCGATTCTACCTTTGGGTGAGTCGTTTCTTTGGTCTTTGCAAACTTTGATATATTGTTTGTCTGGTACGCAATAATCTCAGATGAGGAGCAAGAACTGTTAGATTGCGCGATGTCATCCAGAATATCCCGAGTTTCGTTGTTTTTGCGTGATTTCTGACTCGGTAACAACCTCTTGAATCTTTTCTGGAAGCTTGTAACTCTGTTTTTGCTGAAAAGCGGTTTGATGTATTCTGCAGCGACGAGGGAACAAAACAAGAGAAACGCTAGAAATCCTAATAGAACTCCAAAATTTCGCCAAACGTGAGTATAACTATAGTCAAGGGCTTGTTTGAGATAGTCTTTCCCCAATACATAATTCCTACCCAGAGTAGCGCCTTGCCAAGCGCATGTTTTATGCATAAATGAAATATTATTATATGTTGCTCCTCTAGGGACAATCGTTTCCGTACAATCGAGCTTCAGGTTGTAAAGCTCATTGCTTAGCATAGCTTCCATAGTAAACATTGCGGGATTAAGATAGGCAATCCAAACAAACCATGGGTGCATATCATGGAGATAAATTACATAGGAAGCATACATGGCGACCGCCAATAGCATGATGCCCGCCAGTAAGTTTGCGACAGCGATACTTGGAGTAATGAATGCTATCAGAGAAAATAATGATACCATTGTGAAATTGAACACGCTAAGGAACAAAAGGAATATGAAGAAGCGACCGCCATTAAATTGGAAATGAACCAAAAAGTATAGAATGATCGTGAAAATTATGACAATCATTAATTTGAAAACATAATCATGGATGGTAGTACCTAAAGCCTCAACCCACCGAGGATAAAAATAGAGTTTTGCCTGCTTGTCGACTACTTTCTGTCTTTGAAAGATTGATGGTAAATCAGCTAGTGCCAGAAAAGTGTAAAAAAGGATTGCAAAAAAAGTCACGGAACCTCTTGAGAAAGATCCAATCGTGGTCAGTGGAATGTGATAAAATAGCGAACCAGTCACTAATGCCTCAACTACAGCAGAAATTACTTGTGCAATGATAAAGCTTCTATCGCCAAGTAATCGCTGAAAAGCCCGGTTGGTGCAACATTGAAGGTATCTCAATTTGCTTATATTGAAGACAGGTGTCACATCATCGGAATTCACCTCGCCGCTAGTTTCTACGATAGTGTTTGAGGTGCGTTGTTTCCAGTAATGATAGTTAGGAGAGGCTTTCCATACATGGTAAAAGTCTTCTTCGCAGTTCAATTTCTGTGAGCTAGGGAGAACAACCTGCATTTGGCTGAGATTGGCATTAGAATGAAAATCTAAAATGGATGTAAGGTATTCGATTACACACAGGTTAGAGTCTTTTGGGATACCTAGATCTCCTTCAAAATATTCTAGACACTCCTCGATTGTTCCATAAAATACCTGATAAGACTCGGACAGCATCAGAATTTTGTCGAACTTATGAACGATTTTATCACTGGCTTGTGACACCTTGACAAAATTGACAGATTTGGTGCTTCTTGCCAACTTTTGTAACGTTATTAGGAATTCAAGAGCTGTGGAAGAATCGAGACCTTTGGTGGCATTGTCCCAAAGATAGAATGAGCCATTTGCGATGAAGGTTTCTAGAATAGAAATTCTCTTACGTTCGCCGCCTGATATGCCCCGTACAAATTCGTCACCCACCAAAGTGTCCACTACACCAGACAGGCCTAGCTCTTTGAGCAAGTCCTCCCTCAGCTCATCTCGTTCTGATTTTGGTAGATCAAACTTGCAATCCAATGCAAAATCGATTGTCTGCTTCACTGTTAAGGAGGGAAAATGCACATCATCCTCTGTGCTATATATAATGTTGTGAGGGCATTTGACGGCAAATTCTTTATAGTCGTTATTCTTGAATCTTATGGAACCCTTAGGGAAATATGTCATATGTTTATGATTCTCAAATAAAGCCTGGAAAAATAAGGAAGTTGTCTCACCCAGTACAAGAACCACCTCACCTGCTTCAGCTTTAAAAACTAAATCCTTCAAAAAAGGCCCTCCAGAAGCACGCGTTTCAATGTCTTCCATCAACTCATCCCCTTCCTCTAGTTTCTTGGACAAGCTTTGAGCCAATTCAAGAGTGGCCCCATCGAACGTGACGGAGCTATCCGCTATACTGGTAAAATAATCTGAAAATGTCATCTTCAATCCTTGAGATAACCTTAGCAAGAGCTTCAAGTCTAGATGCGACTATCGACTGAGTGCACTGTTCACTTAATAAAGAATGACGAATCGCCAGCACTTGAAAATATGAAAGTAGGCCCGGTACCTGTTCATGCTAATTATGTAAATGCTGCCAAAATAAATAAAAGTTTACGAGTCAAGTTTATTAACAGGACCTTCGTAGCCGGAAGAGGACAAATTTTGGTCATTGCCAAAGGCTAGAACCATAATTCGCCCCGTACCATACCTGAATGGCTCCAATTGAGCTGGCATTTTGAAGCTCATGAATTGGCTCGTACTTCTTTGACCCGTGTGGCCTCACAAGAAAGAGATATCCTCGTTCGATAGAAAAGCGGTAGAAGAAAGAGCAAACGAGATCGGCTATTCGAACGTAGAGAAATCGATCGTTTATCTCGAACTATTTTTACGATGTTAAAAAGTGTATCAAGCGTACAGTTATGGATCTGGAAAGATAGCAGTAAAGGCACGGATTTCCTAAAAGGGACGCCTTTTTTGTGGTCTCGAACCCATCGTGATGACAAGGCTGTTCGATGACCGGCCTGAAAATATGCGCAGGACTAAGAGAAAATAGCGGAAGGCACATTTTTACGACGGATACACGGAAAAACATCCGAATGACGCACTGCATGGGAAACAAAACAATCTTAGATTGACCAGGCAGATAAGCAGGTTCAAATTTCCTGCGGAACGACTGGAATCGAAGAGTGTTCGCATTTGCAAGTTCATCGCACGAATGACCTTCCTTATAATTTTACTCTAGAGTATGACTTTCACTCAGCTTTCTACAGCTTACGCTTTTGGTGCGCAGCTTATAACGGCTTTGCCAGACGTCTTGCCCACTTCGTCTCTTTCTCCGCACGTGAACCAACGCTCTGATCCAGAGTATTCTGCGCGGGTTCCCCTGAATGAGCAATGCTCTCAAAAGCTCATCGATGCAGCCTTGAAATGCACATTGATCGTGCTAGAGCATCAAACAAAGGATCCGATTCCATTGAAAGGTTGAATAAATGGTTATGTACTTATATACATACATACACACCACTAGTGTTTGAATTTTGCTTACTGTCAGATTTCAAGTCCAGACGTAATCCTGGTTGAGTATTTTCGCTCACAACAAAAATACTGCAGCTCCTAGGCAGCCAGCTCCCACACCAAAAGCAGCTCTGGCAGCGCCATTGACAGTTTGGGTCGATTGGGCAGCTGATGAAGAGACAGAGGATGAGGATGGGGAGGCCGTTGAGGATGCAGACGAGGAGACAGCTGAGGTAGTGGACGAGGCTTCCGAAGAAGACTCGGTGCTGGATGACGACTCGATACTCGAGGAAGATTCGGTACTCGAGGCAGAATCAGTCGAGGATGGAAGAGCAGATGATTGTTCCGAGGACGAGGCACTTTCAGAGCTCGAGGTTTCGGCGGCACTTGAACTGCTCGAGCTTGACGTACTAGTAGACTCAGCAGCGGAGGATGTTGCGCTTGGCAACGTTGCAAGTGCTGAAGCGAGTTCTGTTTCCAATCTACTGGAGTACCAAGGCAATTCCTTAACCATAGAATTAACATTGTCAAAGTCGATTCCTGAGTACAAAGTAGTGTATGAATCGTCAGTGGCTGTTGCCATTGCCATTCCAATTTCCAGAATAGCTGGCGGAATGCTCATGGTGGTCATAACACTCATGTAGTCTCCCAAATGTGCTTTCGCATCGCTTAGAATAACATTGATTTCTACCGATTGACTTGGGTCAACTGCGTTCACAGCAGCAGCGGCCAGAGCGAGTAAAATTGCACCTTTAGTTAGAGACATCTTATAGTTATATATTCTTACTATGGAGGGTTCAGTAAAAGATTCAAACCAGGCTATAAGATCTTTTTTGACCTCTTATATATAGTATTTTTGGTACTACATTTCCAACAAAGGACGCCGAAAATGTAGGTTTCCAAATTTAAACAGTGTGAAAATAGATTAACGCTATCGTTTAGGCGAAAGACGGCTTTCCCCCTAGCGCAATCAACTAAAAACTGGGACCCCATTTCGTGCAACATGGAAAAAGCTAGAAGTATATCAGAAATGGCAAAGGAGTGGGCTTGGCTTTTGTGTTCACCTTCAATTTGCCAGCGGCATTATGGCTGGCTGGATTCTTATCCTGAGTAGGGACCCCTTTTGGGAATTTTAGCGTAAACTGTCTTTCCGAGTGCCTATTTCAACAAATACAAACAAGAAACGAGGTAAAGAACTCCAAGGTCCGTAGCACGAAACCAATGGAAAATCAATCCTTGTAGTGCTTGGCTGCTTTTTTGGGTTATGATCGACTTTCCGTATACGACACATTGATGGTGACGACATATTTGTGATTTCAAAAAATAATTTCAACTTCCTCGCTCTTCTTTCAGCCGCACCACTTCCACGTGCTAATGTTAAAGACTAGCCAATGGGGACGGCGTACTGTATAACCCCCAACGTACCTCATAGCGATTGGCGGAACGACTTCAACACTGCCCTACGATCCCCTTGGGCCTGCTTCGCCGGAACTCCCATCGTGATATCTTGTGCGACAAGCTCATCAGCCTTGACCGATTCTTTAACGTAATCTAAAAAGCGCTCCATGTCAAAAGAAGCTGATGGTATTCTGACTATGCCGTGTTCATCTCCAACGATGTAATCATTAGGATTTATCGTCCGCAGGGAGCCGTCACTGAGTAAAATATCTAACGGTATATTGATGGCAACTGGTTTTAAAACCTTTTTGGGAGCGCAGCTACCCAGGCTGTAACTGAAAACCGAGTGCTTCAATTGCTGGTGTTCTTGCAGGTCTCGGATAGAGCCAAACACCAAGGTACCTTCAGATTTTAAATACTGGGCTCTAGTAGACATGAGCCCGCCATACATAGCTTGCGTGACCTTAGCATAAGGTGCATGGTGCGATTGCAAATGCTTGGGTAAGGCGATAACTAGGAATGACCCTTTTGGAACGGAATCTATGTAATTGACCGCTTCCCTAGGATCTTCAACTGGGGCAAAAAGCACAGTATAAGCCTTACCAACTACTGTTTCCTCCGAATCATTTCCAGACCATCTTGTCAAGTTTGGAAAGAACCCACCGTCTGCTATATCGCAAAAATTGAGCAGCCCATCAGATATATCACAGGTGGAAAACTTGCGGAGTTCTCTACAAAACACTCCCATCTTACGTAGGCCCCTTTCTTAAATCCAGTTCTTATTTGGATCCCAAACGAATCAGTTTAATGAAGATCAAGGTCTGTTAACTTTAATTTTGCAACTTAGCGTTCCCCTTTTCTTTTGTGCTGCCCAGGAGTAGACGTAATAGCCTCCTCTGTGACTCTCGCTTCCCTTGCAGAAGAGAATATATGATAGGGCCGACGAATGAAAATTATCACAAATTACAACATCCGAGGCAAAAAGTACCAATGAATCAAATAAAGGCATTGCAAAAGATCAACGAGGCCGAACTACAGAGTGGTATTCTTCTACCTGAGCTCTCTTGGCATCACGAATATAAAGATCAGGCCTATATTTTTATCGGGGGTCTAAATGCAGAATTAACAGAAGCTGATGTGTTAACAATATTTTCACAGTATGGAGTTCCAGTTGATATTTTTTTGGTAAGGGATAAGGATACTAGCAACTCTAAAGGGTTTGCTTATCTAAAATATGAAGACCAGAGGTCAACGATACTTGCGATTGATAATCTGAATGGCTGTAATGTTGCAGGAAGAGTAATAAAGGTAGATCATGCAATCTACTCTCCTAGCGATCATTACTTGCAATATAGAGAAGCGGTACGACAGGAACTTATAAAAGATAAAGTAACAATGTCCGAGAGCCTTCATGTAGCAAAGCTGAGAGTAAAAAAAAGCGATCCTGGCGAGCTCGGAGATCCTATGACTGATTATAGTACGTCTAGTTGACCCAGTTGTAACACTATTACTAGTAAACAATTCACTTTCTAAATATAATGTATATGAAGGCTCCAATTATCTAAGTTCTTTGCTTATAACAGAATAATCGAGTATCTATGTGCAGAGAGTTGCAGCACATTCGACAAACTAACTGCTTTTTCGTTACATTGAAGGAAGTGGAGGAGGTGGAGGAATACCAGATGGAGGTGCAGCATGCTCTTCTGATGCTACAGAATCAGGAATGGATAGCACATCATCAGAATCATTTTCTTTCATGTTCTGTTCCTGTAGTTGTGTCTGCGTTGTGGAAGGAAGTGCTGGAGGAGGTCCCATGAAGCTTGACTCCGTTTCACTTTTTGAGTTCATCTGTGGAATAGGTGGAGCAAGGGGAACAGGTGGGGCAAGAGGAACCGGTAGATTTGCGGATGAAACGTCGACTTGTAGGGCTGGCGTCGCAATGGGAACAGGCGCGTGTTGACCGACCTCTGAACCTCCTTTTGGAAGAGAAACAGCGGGGACAGTGTCCACGCTCAAAGATGGCAAAGCGGGGGGTGCCAAAGGAACAACAGGAGGTATAGGTGTAGATGATTGGAGACCGTTCTCCTGACCTGTATGAACGCTGCCGGACGGCATATTAATGGAGTTAGACTGAGTTTCCCGTCCTTTGGTCTCGTCATCCGACCAGCCATCATCATCATCATGGTCCAGGCCTCTCTGCAACCTTCGCTGAGTCTCGGCTGCTTTTAAGTCAAAAGAGGATGCCGTTGAGACACCCTGCCTAAAAAAAGGGTTTGCCCCACCAGTTCCTGCCGCACTTAGAGGGGCACTTGGCTTACTTGGTGGAATGGTTGATGCATGAGAGGGTATGCTAGAAGGCGTGGGCTCAATTTTCTGATTTTCGAAGCTTTTATTATTTAAGCCGTCATCTTGCAACTCTTCCTCACCAGAACTTTCCCCTTGCGCCTCCTCTATTTGGCGGCGCAATTGCGCTAATCTTTTTTGCTTCTCCTCTTTCTTTTTCAACTTTAATCTTTTTAATTCTTCCTCCAGCTGTCTCTCTTCAGAGTCTGCATCATCGTCAGCGCCATCATCTTTGCTGACGTCGATATTGTTTACTTGATTGACAGTTTCACTGTTTGCACTGGTGTACGGAATATTGTTCGTAGACACTTGAGAGGGCGTATTATCTTTTAATTGGGAAGAGGAATTTGCTTGGGACATCACGGAGTTTTCATAGCTTGAAGAGTGTGAAGAGAATTCTGATTTGTCAGCTAATCTCAATTCGCTGATAAACTTGCGGATATCAGGTTCCAATCCAGCGCCAAATTCCCATTTTTCAAATTCCTCTGGCATGTTATTAAACCTGCCACCATTTAGGCTTGAAATTAGAGAGGCGGAAATTTCAGCGATTGATCTTCTTATATCCGTAATGATCTCTTGATTTTTGCTACCTTCAGATTTTATTTGCGCTATCTCTGCATTGTATTGAGCTTCTTTAGCCTCAAAAGATTCGTTAGGAGATGATGATTTTCCGGTCAGAGCATCCATTCGCGACTTGAGCAATGCTTTACTCTTAGCCTTTTTCCTGTCACTGTCGGTGATTTCGCCGTTTGGACCGGTGCCAATCAAGGATGAAGGGTTCTTTAACCTGAAAAGCTCTATCTTGGCATTAGAGATAGCAATATCTACTTCAGTGATTTTTGAGAACACATTAGGAAGTTTCAGCATTATTGAATCAAACTTAGCCTTAACGTCAGGAGGTACGGCAGCGTTTTCAACATTAGGAACCCTCTGAAGACCTTGAATCCGTTGCTTCAAAGATTGAATGAGTTGTAAATCATCACTGGAAGCAGGTCTTGCCCGCGCCTGTTCAATCTTCAAACGATTCCTGCCGTTAAGAATAGCCCTTCTCAGCTCCTCTGCTCTTTGTCTGTTTTTATTTCTTTGTGCATTCGAGCTTTCTTCATTTGGTACCGACTTTGAAACTGATTTGGAAGCTGCGATTGAAGTTGGGGTCGATGCTGGAGATAAGCTCTTGGCCGAATTATGGAAAACTTTTCTGCGATTCCTGAAGCTTGGCAGAATGTCTTGATCGTCATTATTTTTATAGCTTAAAGCATCTGTTTTCGTAGCTGCTTTCTTATCATCCTCAACTCGCATACTCTTCAACTGATTTTTGACATTATCCAAAATCTTCCTGCTTGAAGGGATAAGGTTCAAGGGTAACCGATGAGGAAGTTGGAAGCCATTTAGCTTTCTGTACACTAGATGCATACCTAAAGCAAATTCTTGTTTATTGAGTTGGCCATTGTTGTTGATATCACAAAGTGCCCATATATTCTCCAAATCGCTTCTATTCAGTCCAGATTTTCTAAAAATCTCTACTGCGGAAGAGGCTTCCAAAAGTCCTCTGTTGTGAGTGTCATATGTCTCAAAGATCTTGTAAAACAAAGATTTTTCTTCATCAGTGATGGAATCTTCATTACTGGCAGTGAAGTCACCTCCAAAGTTTGACTGCGAATAGATTTCGTTATTACCAAACCCGGTTTTTTGCGCAGTGAGAGGTATAGTAGGATTGAAACCAGAAGGTGGAAGAAATCCGGTTTGCTGATTTTGCAACGGCATCATATTTCCAGTGGCCTGAGTTTGTTGTGGATTTGCTGTCAAACTAGAATGGGGCTGTAGATTTGACATAAAGCCGCCAGTGGATTGAAGCGGCAAATTTAACAATGGTTGGGATCCAGATACCGTATTCGCAGCTCCTGTGGTTTGGGGCTGTTGTTGAGCAGTAATGTTCATGCCTTGAGGTCCTAACATTGATCCGAATCCGCCAGTTGTTTGTGACTGTAAAGCGTTTCCGGTAGATTGGGGTTGCACAATAGAATTGAAACTTGTTGGATGTGGTTGCTGTGCTGCGGAACCGACAATTTGCTGCGAAGAGCCGAAACTCCCAGTGGTCTGCGGTTGCAAGGATGAGAAGTTACCAGCGAATTGATTCTGCCCAGTCTGGCCGTATCCTCCCGTATTTTGCGGTAGCATTGACGAAAGATTACCAGTTGCTTGATTCTGGAAACCTCCTCCAAAACCTCCAGTCGTTTGGGATTGTAGTGTTGAGGTATTGCCGGCGATTTGATTATAGTTACCTTGAGTAAAAGAACCGGTGTTCTGAGCATTCAAGGGGCCGTTGAAGGATGTCTGAGGCATAAATCCGGTATTCTGTGGCTGTAGGCCAATACTGGAAGCCTGAGGGGTTGGCAAACCACCTCCTGTCATTTGAGCAGGGATTCCAAAACTTGTTTGTGGCATAAATCCCGTTGTTTGAGGATTAAGAAATCCTGTCCCAGTGTTTTGGGATTGGAGAGGGATTCCGAAACTAGTTTGAGGCATGAACCCAGTTCCCTGTGGCTGTATATTAGCAAATCCTGATTTAAGCATATTATCAAAAGGCGTCTGGTACTCAGGAAGATTAGTGGAGCTTTCAGAAGCAATAGTCAAGTTTATGGCATCAATAAACCCCGAGACTTCATTTTTTGACTTGGTGTCCAGCTCATAAGGAATTGAATCACCTTGCAAAACGGTGTTTACCAAATGCATTGCAAGAGCAAATTCAGGAAACAACAGCTCACCGGCTTTACTTGAATCGCATAAGGACCAGATTCTTGCTAGTTGAGAAGCCTGTAGACCAGATTTCATTAAGATCTTTCTACAATCATTACCTGAAATGGTATTCGAGCCTTTTGGAACCATTGATCTGAACAGCCTCTCGAATTTCGCCTGGTCATTAGCAGTGATGAAAGAAAGTCTCCTAACAGGAATCTTGAGATCGTTGTTAATACCATTATTTGCGAAAGAGTTCACAAATCCAGTGGCATTAGGTTTCAATGGCTCCATTGGAACTTGAGAAGTTTGTAAATAAAACCCGGTTTGCTGAGGGAGCAGCGGCTGTTGAGGGCCCTGAATTTGCCCATAGCCTGTGCTCTGTTGTTGCAAGCCAGTTTGTTGAGGACCCTGAATCTGCCCATAGCCTGTGCTCTGTTGTTGCAAGCCAGTTTGTTGAGACTGCTGATGAGCTTGCGGCTGGATTTGATGTTGAAAACCACTTTGCTGAGCTTGAGTCTGAGGCTGAAAGCCAGTTTGCTGAGGCTGCTGTAGCTGAGGCTGCTGAAACGGAACACTATAATAGCCAGTGCTTTGAGGCTGCATAGACTGCGTTTGAGGTTGCTGATAATTGCCAGCAGAAAAACTCGATCTATTGGCAGTTGGCATGTTAATGCTGCTTCCAGTATTTGCAGCACCCGGAAAAGCACTCGGTGGTTGAGAATTGGCAAAAAAACTTCCGCTTTGTTGTGCATTCGCCATGCCATTATTCACACCATTCGTCACTCCTTGATTCATACTGGGGTTCAGACCCGTATTACCATCAGGCCCTTGAGCTTTCACGTTTGAAAACTGAGTTCCATTGTTGAAAGAGTTAGGAAGGTTCTGCTGCGAATTATATCCAGAATTGGCGGGGCCACCTTGGTTATACTGTTGAGGCAGCTGCTGATTCTGCTGTTGGAAGTAGCCATTCAGTTGCTGTCTGGAGTCCCCAGATGCATCAAAAGAACTATACATTGGGATACTTGCAGCTTGGTTACACAAGCTCTCAATTAGCAGAAGAAAGCAGAAAGATAATTGTAGGTTGTATTTATCACTTTGGAATAGCTTAGACTTTCAAAATGGGCCTCGCTTGATCTTTTCAGTCAATCTGAAAGTTGGTCGAGCCTGGGCCCCTATATGAATACGTACAAGATGATGATTTATGTCGAACATAAATACACTACTAGCATTGAACGTCAAGCATCAAGCATCAAGCAGCAATCATCCTTCTGCTAACGTCCGATTGATTGTTTGATAAGATTAATTAAGAGAAGCCAGAACTTTAGTGTTCATCTTCGAATTGCCACACATTAAGTCTCTCCGTCATTGCTCCATCATTCAAGAATACCATACGAGTACGGGGCTCTGGAGAAAGAACACGTCAGCCTTGACGCCTCAATGACAAGGCTGAGATGTACGAAGCTCGTTTTTAGTGAGAGCAGATCATATACCGATTGATTAGCATACAATCTCCCTTGCTCCGGGTTTATCTCACATTTCTAGTAAACCGCAGCAAAAACAGCTACATAGTCGCGCCAGATGAGAATGCATCGTATCTTTCTTGAGTAGCTGAACCTCAACTTATCCACTAATAGTTTCGTTGCAATGCATTTAACGATAATATGAAGTTCTTCCCTGACAAAGCTCGCAGTTGACAGGAGTGACTCAAACTCGCTTGCTCTAGATCTCATCCGCTGAAATGAGGAAATAGTAAGGCGTTGGTTCGAAGAAAAATATTCCAAAAATTCTCTACATAATTCTTAGTAGCTCAAAAGCGAACCACCTGTAACGAATCATGAGAAGAAGGTCGTTAAAATTATTAAAATTTCAACCAGCAAAAACACAATCTCGGACGAATCCTCACTGATATGCGTATTTCCCGTGCATAAGGATGGTATATTTAAAAGTTGAAAGAGTAGTATGTGAGGTGATTATAAAGTGGAAAGTGGAATACTTTGGTCCTTTTATAGTCAGCGGAAAAAAACAAAATCGAAACATCATCGTGTACGTGGGAATACATGTGCCCTCATACTTTCAGACTAAGAATAGCTGCCCCTCCCTCATGGCTGTGGATTCCATTATGCATCTAATCTATCTACTGATCATTGGAGGGTACGGTCTTTCAAAGGTAATAAACCACATTGATGAATAAAGCAGGGATGCGAGAGCTGATGTGAGTGACGGGCTACTTCTGAGAGCAGATGTACAAGAAGATACGACTAGAATAGATGGAGAGCATGCCTGCTTCTGGCGCTGATTGAATCAACATGAAATCTCTCTGTGGTGTTTCATCGGAACTTGATGGTTGAATTGAAGGTCTATATACGTCGAATGAATATGCTGGCTATTTGTCGTTAAAGAAGGGAAGCAACTTTTAAAATGCTCCTTCCTTTTGTACGTTCCTCCTGATATACATGCTAAAAGTCTGAGTCAGATCCCAATATTTCGTCGAGCTCTTCCAGGTTGACAGGACTCAAGTTGACTGACGTCGTGAAACTTCTTTCGGTGCCTTGCGATCTAGCAACGGCGTAGGTAATGGCGTCGTTATTGACTATCACCGCCACTTCTTTATCCTCGAACGACAACGCACCACTCTGTAATCCTCTAGCAATACATTTGTTCCTATTCATTTCGATGATCTTGGTTTTGCTTCCTTCTTTTATTCCTTGAAACATCTGCAGTATGGCAAGATTCCGGGAACTATGGGGAATGGCAGCAATTTGTGTATGTTTTTGAAAAGTCGGTATGGTATCAATTGATACCGTATGCTCTACTGAGTAATTGTTAAAGAAAAATTCGCGCTCATGAGGAGTTAACAAGCCATCGCACTTCGTTCTTGATCCATTCGAACTTTTGGAGCCAAAAAAATTTATTTCATTATCAACCGAGACACTGCTATGGCATTCGGCGCCTACACGCTGTGTTTTGATTTTTCTCCTCTTTGCAATAGGCGAACTATGTCTTAATTCGTCGTCATCAATTTTCTGACCTAGGCTGATGTTTTCAGGAACATCACTAGTCATTTTTTCAGGAGATGATGGTTCCATTTTGATATTCTCTTTGAATAGCAAATCTCTAAGGTCTTTTGAATCTTTGACATCGACCGAAGGGGCTTCAGGCAGATATGTCTCGGCATTAATCTCCCCAAAATCCGATTTTGAAGGTGATGAGTATTCAGTAGAATCATAATGTAAACTGTCCAACGCTGGAAACTCTTTCATTGATTTTTTTTCGACAGTTTTCCCCACTTGGACTTTTTTAACAAGGTTAGCAGCTGTCACTATTCCGATATTCACATTATCAGGCATAAAGAATTGTTTTTCTTTTTTTTTGACGGGCTTCTTTGCAAGTTCTCTCTTCTTGGCCTTGCTCTTTCCCGTTGTTTTTTTTCCCAACATGCATTGTGTAGCATATCGAATAACCTCGTCCGCATCTTCCATTCCATTGACTTCTTGATCTTCCTCGCTCACGTTAATAAATTCTTTACGGCATACTGGCTCAATGTCCTTTGGAATAATTCTGTCAGATTTCTTGTATTGGAGATAATTTTGGCATATGAGTTTTTGAAGATTGCAATACTCCTTCATGGCTTGCTCAAATTTTAATGATTCATTGGCGCTAAATAGCAGAACAATCTTCCCATCTCTTTTCCTTCCTGTTCTGCCCATACGTTGAATATTTTTGATGGGACTACTGGTAGTATCATAACAGATGATCATATCTACTTCACCTATATCTAAACCCTCTTCTCCGATAGAAGTGCATACCAGTACGGTGTACAATCCGTTCTTGAAATCTTGTATCACTTGCTTTTGCTGCTTTTGTGTCATCCCATTCAGTTGAGCCTCCTCGGAGCTACCAGTGCGTCTCGCGCTCCTTTCCACACACTCTTGCTTCTTCTTGACTTTTCTTTCTTCGTCTATTGCTTTGTCCTCTTCCTGACGTTTCAGCCTATCAGTCTTCTTCCTACCCTTTGGATTGTTTTTTCTCGTGAAAGATACCTCATCGAAGCCTTCCTTACCTTTGGCTTGTCCGATGAATATATGGGGCTTGATCTTGGGATCGCTCAAACTATCAATAAACTTAACAATCTCTAAGGCACTTTCCCTTAGCTCAGTGAATATAATTACTCTTGAGTCAAGCTTGCTGCCACTGAAAAATTCATTCAATTCTTCTCTCATATGTTGAAGTTTTCCATGGCTGATGAACTCGGGAGATTTAAGAGCATCTTCGCATTGATTTAAAAGGTTTTTTATGATTGGGTGGTAGTAGAATTCTGCAGCTGTTTTGTTTGTGGATTTTCCCAAACTATACTTGACAGTAAATTCTTTATGTTTATCACTGAAGTAGGTGTAAAAAGTCCGTATACCATAGATCTTTATTCTTTTCAACATCTGCCCTACGTGGTTTAATAACTGCAAAATGAAAAAATTTCTCCATTTTATGCCTTCCGGTATACTTGGATTGGCAACAATTTTTTGACTCTGTTGCATCGCTTTGAAAGCATTAATTTGGGAAGGCTTACACTCTTCATATATCCCTAATTCAACTGCTTGTTGAAGAATGGGCGCTATTGCTATACCTAGCTTTTCGATTATATCTTCGATTTCCGTAGTTAAGTTGACTTGTATTTTTTTCTGATGTCGTTTCTTCATGTACCTGACAATATCCATGCTCTCCTCGGTTCGGGCTTCGATTCGGCAAATCTCGAGGTTGTTTACCACATCTTGTACAACCTCGAGGTTCGCTCCTGGCGTGGCAGTGAGGGCAAGAATTCTGTAGGAAGTATTGAATCTACTGATAAATTTGACAATATTTGTGTATGCATATGATCCAGTGGCTCTATGTGCTTCATCAATTACTAGACATACGATGCTCTTGGGATTCAGTACACCCCTTTTTAAATCATTTTCAACCACTTGAGGAGTTGTGAAGAAGACACGCTTCTCATCCCAGATTTGTTCTCTATTTTTCCTGGATTTGTCCAGAAGAATAGCTGTCTCACTGTGAGGAATTCCTGTGATGCCGAGGCAAGCCTTGATCTGTTGCGCTACCAAAGGCCTTGTCGGTGCCGTGAAGATTATCTTTCCCTCTGTTGTCCAATTAAAAAAATTCAACATGACTGTACTTGCGATGAATGTTTTACCCATACCTGTGGGAATGGCGCACAAAACGTTCTGAAATAAAGATTTCCGTACAATTTCAAATTGGTACTCTCTAACTTCAAAATTAGTGGGATAAATGAAAGATGACAACTTTTCCTCGTTAAGCTTGTGATGAGTAGCTCGGTAGGTAATTTCTCGGCTAATCTCCTCATAAAATGATTTCTGGCCAGCAATTATCTGACCACTTAGATCTCTCTGTACTGGTAAGGTCTTTCTGACCACAGTCTCTCGAACCACTCTATTGACCCCACCGATCCTTGAAAAATCATCCTCTATGTTCTCACCCTCGGAGACAGGAAGTTTGTTATTGACATTGTACATCACTATCGAGTTTGTTCAGTTGGCATCGATCGATGATGGCGAGCAGTCTAAGAAGTTGCTTGATCTCCAAGTTATTCGTATATTTTGTTTATGAAAATGATTAATCTAAATGTGACTCAAAATGAGATGAGGTATACCTGAGCGGGCTTGTGTTTACCAAATAGTCCGTATGTTTGTTCAGGCGCCATGGTCACCCGGCGCGTGTACACAAATATTCAGCTCGCGTAAACTTCTGAACTGCAAGGGACTCGCAATGTGCGCGAATGCACAGAGGTTGGGATCCAGAGAGAAGGGATGGGAAGCCCAGCTATTTTCCAAATGTTTAAGCATAATTTCTTTATGACAGAGAGGAAGCGATCTTTGAAGTCTTTGTCCCGGTGTATTAGCGTCTAGTAACAAGCGACTTAGATCACGTTCAATTCGGATACATACCTGACAGGAACCTTTTTACACGGGCTCGATGAATATGAAGCCAGCATTGCACTTCTCTTTAGCTAATAGGACAGCCCGCCTTAGCGAAACAAAAATGTTGTTCCCCGAGCAGGTCCTTCGGATCCTCGAATGAATTGGTAGCGTGTGGTAGCGAAGAAGATACTACAGGTCAAGCTCTGCCACGGCGCCTTCTTGGACCTCAATTCAACGTGCACGAAGGCCTCTTGTTTCTCGTTCTTGACGCTGCTTCCTTCATGAGCGCTGGACAAGTCTCTAAACGTATAATATTTCGAATCAAAAGCCGGTATCTCGTAGATGACTGGCAGTGTCTTGTGGTCGAGAAACACGAGTGGGAGGGATTGCTTTGGGCTAATTAGCCGCCGTATATGTAACAGTTCTTGAGTTGTCGATACATTTGGAGCAGTTTAATGTCATATTCATTTATTTGAGAACATAAGGCAGGTGGCCGCAGGGTATATGGCCATGACAACAACCGCCGAGGGCTGCGCCTTCTCTCCGACTTAAAACCGATGGAATCGGCTAGGAACTGCAGCAAGCGATTATTTATCAATCACAAGTGATCGACATCGAGAGGAATGCAACATGACAAATGCAGGCGCTGCAATGCTACACTCCCTGATAGGAAATTGTTACCAAACTAATTTTATAGTTGGAAATGGTTGACTTATGTTTTTACGGAGACAATTAAGAACTAAAGATGAACTGATATTAGGAACCTATGAAGAATGAAAGAAAAATGCAGAAAAATTTTGATAATGATGTTCTTCATAATACATAGGTTGAATGAACCTATCTTGCCGGCCAGGGACACTAGCCGTATTTCTATTTCTTGTAGCTTTCGAACGCTGCTATGATGTCGTTTTTCGTGAATTTCACGTACGTCCCCTTATAGTGTTTCTCAATGAGAGTGTATAGCTTCAGGTAGAGAGAAACCGTATGCCCTTGCATGCAAGACCATAGTTTTTCACAAATGGCTTCTTTCATTCTGTCATCGGGTTCGTTGGCAAAATGGGAGCCCATGTGATTATGAAGCCTTTTCACTAGGACTTCGATTTCGTGTGAGCTATAACCAGCGAGAATATTGTCTAGATTGTTTCGACTGTATGCCGCCCAATTAGATGGATCTGCAGTTTGGCCTACACGGGTGTTTCCACTAAGATTGGTTGCACCATCAACAAAAGATGTCAATTTCGGCATAGCAGCACGTAATAGATGGATAGCATAGAAGTCTTTCTCGGTATCGAAGATCTTTTTGGCGGCATGTATTGTTGAATCGAATATTCCTTGCGAATTGACGATGTTTAGCATTTCGAAGAGCCAATCGGAATTAAGTAGCAACGTTATTGTCCTATCGATGTCAGAAGAGCTTGAGGGAGGGCTCTGAGGATCATCCGTGATGCTGTTTTTCGAATCTGATTTTGTATTCAGTAAGTTGACAATGCTACTACTCAATTTACTACAGGCATCCTCAAAAACTTCCACGGCCTCAAAAGAACTATCCTCTTGAATATTGAGCGTCCTCTTTGCAACTAAAATGAGTTCCTGTGAGTTTTTCACGAAGAGAGTTAGTCCAATCACTGCTGGAGATAAAACTCTTGAAGAAAAGTTCATGGTTATCCTTTGAATATTCACGACCTCTTCATCAATATACTCTGACCAGAGCTGTTTTATCTGCATGAAAATCCTGGAAAGCGCCGTCAACAAGAATTCTGCATTAGATGACTCCAAGCTTTTGATTTCTTGCTCTAACATAACCATAAGAGCCGGAGCAAGACACTTGTCATTTTTCAGTATATCGATCATACGAGATGAAATTTTTGTTATGATGGGCTGAAAGATTTTTCCGACCAGCTGTGATTCTCTTGAAGCTGACTCTCTGTCGGATTGCAAGGTTTTGAGATCCTCAAGAGAGACAATCCTGGATCGCGCATCAGGGAATTGGACAATATATTGCTCGAAGGTCACATTTGATGATATGTGGAAAAAGGAATCGATAAAATTTTGATAGAAGATACACCACCTCTTTAAAGTTTCCATCGAATCGCCCAGTTGGAGTAAAACGTTTTCATTTGGTATAGAAGTAGTAGGAGTTTCCCCTTTTTTTTGGGCCCAATGAAGCAGAAGCCTCCCCAAACCAGCTTGATTGGTAATCGTACGTTGTTCTTTGATCGAAGAGCTTTCTCTCAGTTTTTCTAAGCTTTTGATTATCTTATCGATCATTTTATTGTAGATACCCGCGATTAGTGTATTCCATTTTTCTATAAGAAGTAGGTATGATTCAGGAGAAATGTCCTTGCAAAACAGCACCAATGAAGAATAACACAAGAGGCGAGTCAATAAGCTTGTCAGGTGATCCTCCGATAGTTCCCCATGACTTATATTGACAAATTTTCCGTTCATTTCCCTTACAAGTCTTTCGACGAACTGTATTGTAACCCTTTCATATGTGTCACGTCTCTGATGCAAAGCTTTCATCTCCCCAAGATTATATCCCCGTTCATCTTTTTCACCGCTGATAGCTTTCAGAGCTTTGAAAAGTACGACAAGCTGCGACTCCATCTTTGCTAAATTCTTTTCACTCACCGGAGAGTTCAGTAGTTGATTCAATGTATCGTCATCTAGTGAAACTGTATTCATCAACTCCGTCAAAGTGTCCCATAACAGTTTCTTATTTGCACTCTCTACTTGAAGGCCATTTTTCTGGCTTTCTACGTACTCGATGTCGTCAGCGACATTGCCCATCTCCATCAAGAACAAAGAAAGAATTGGATTCATCTTATCACATTCGTCATCAACCTTTTTTTCGAAGGGAATAAGGCTAGAACCTAAATTCTCCAGCGACAACAAACCCTTGTTAAAAGTGTATTCCGTTTCCGCCATCTTTGTATTTAGTCTTTCAATTAGTTTATCAGCATCATCGTCCATCTCCCAGTTGAGGTCTGTTAATATCTCTAGCATTTCCTCATCATCAATATCACAGGTCCTACTGGAGGAGTTCTTTTCTTTTTTCGATTTGTTGTTGGCACTTAGCACTTGAGCTGTCTTTTGTTTATCGGTATATTGCACGGTAGGGGGAGCTTCCTCTTGTATCGTAGAGACTTCATGGTACATATGGGACTTCTCGGGATCGATTACCTGGCTGTAGCGGATCTCGTCTCCCTTTTCATAAGAGAGCTCATTAGTATCCTCGTAAGTCTCCTCCAGAGTAGGTGTACCCTCGACGTCGGAAATGGTGGCGTTAAAATCTTCAAGTTCGTTGTACACGTCGATCGGTTCGTATTCGTCATTGATATGCAGGGGTTCTACTTTAGCCACAGAATGGTGTATACTTTGATCAATGCTATCTATTTTTTCGACGGATATTTTTTCTTGCTCTTGTTGGGGAACTGATTCAGCCGCCTTCTGATCTGAGCCTAAGACATTGTTGAGATTTTCTAATAAGTTACGATTATTTGAGTTCGAAGAATGCAAATCTTGCTGGTACTCCGTTTCATCATATTTTTCAATTGCTGTGGGTTTAGCGTTGTGGTAGAGCTCCTGTGAAACATACTGCTTTTTCGGAGAAGGATGCTTGAGTTTTTCCTGTGTTTCACCAGCCAAGGAAACAGGCGCGACAGCACCTATAGTATCAGCCACAGCGGTGGCACTACTGATCCCAGCGATCCCAGTCAAACCAGCTGCAATTGCAAGGTTTTCACCTCTCTGAGGAGAATGTTCGATTGACTTGTTAGCTCGTTCTTTTCTCAAATTTTGATCTTGCAATGAATCGTAACGCTTATTAGCCTCGATAATTGTGGGACTATTCGAATAAGGTGGTTTGTTCAAGGAAAAATTGGATTGCTTGCTAGTCGGCCCTTCCTGACCTCCGGAAGGCTCCTGTCGTTGATGACTCTCCGGGGTATTCGAACGATCCGCAGAGGGCTGGGTACTTTCTTTTGAGGATGAAAGTTTGGTTTCGTTTGTTCCTGTTGATAGTCTTCGCATAGGCCCGCTCTGGCGAATAACTGCTCTTTGATAACTTTTCTCATCGAGATAAAACATGGATAAATCCCAATTGATTAACTCGGGCACATGGCCTTCAAAGGCTTGCATGTATGTGTTTATCAATGACTTTAAAAACACAATTCTTTCCTTGGCGGAATTGGTTTCCCAATAATATTTCTTTCCCATCGTGAAGGTGAACCCTTCAGGTATTTGTGTGTCGCCCTCGATTTTAGTTAACTCTTTGAGGTCCCATGTCCTGCCTATTTGAAAAATGCCCTCTGAATTTTCTCGACCTTTATGTATTTGAATTGCATTTGGGTTGGTAGGTTTGCAACTCAAAATAAGCACTCTTTTTTTCTTATTTTCCAATTTCGAATCAGGCGGTGGTCTTGAACTTGGTGACTTACTATCTTCAATAATCCGTACGTGCGTAATATAGTTATTTGGAGAAACGTGAGACTTACTCTCCTTTACGGAGAAGCAACAGCTTATAATAGCCCTTCTATCTCTTTCATACTGTTCGGCTAAGAAATTTGAATTCTGCGAGGCCCTTGAGGAAGTGGATGTATTTCTTTTGTGAGAGGTCTTCATACCGGAAATTGGTGGGGCGTTACTATTACTTGCATTGCGAGAATGTCCACCGTTATGCACGCTGCTCCCTGATATTGACCTTTTATGAAAGAACGTGCCATTTTCATCAGTCGATCCCTCTCGGCTATGTGAGAATCGCTTGAATGGAGACTTTGAACTCTTCATATGGCTCTCTGTATGCTGAGAGACCAGATCACTCAATCGCTTTATATTAGTATGCCTAATGTCGCTCTTGATATATGTGCAAATTACCTTTAAGTCGTGGTAGGTGTGTCCCCTGCCATGAATACCGACCCAGTTTCTTGAAGTATTACATCAGGGTAATCAAAAAGTCAAACTCCAGTTTCAAATTTTCAAAGCTAAACAAACGCCTTAGAAAGAACTATATATCTTAGTTGGTGATTTGCACGTTTAAATAATACATTGCCCCTTCACTTGAGTTCGTTGGTTTGCAACTTGGTTATTACTACTGAATCATATTATTTCCGATGTCTTTAGATTTTAATGCTTTGGCCCAACAGTTTACAGAGTTTTACTACAATCAATTCGACACTGATAGAAGTCAATTGGGCAACCTTTACAGAAATGAGTCCATGTTGACCTTCGAAACAAGTCAATTACAAGGTTCTAAAGATATCGTAGAAAAATTAGTTTCACTGCCATTCCAAAGAGTCACACATAGAATCACTACTTTAGATGCCCAGCCTGCTTCTCCAAATGGTGATGTTCTTGTCATGATCACAGGTGATCTACTCATTGATGAAGAGCAAAATGCTCAGCGTTTCTCTCAAGTTTTTCACTTGATACCGGACGGAAGTTCTTATTATGTATTCAATGACATTTTCCGTTTGAACTATTCTGCTTAAGGTACTGAACATGGTCGAAAAGAATTGATTGAATATACATATATACGTATTTTAGCATTGTATATACATGTCTGAACAACCTTTGACAAACCTGTCGCAGAATTTTGAAGTAGATTTTATCATTGCATATGATTAGTTAAATTTCACGTATTCACTCTCTGAAATAAAAACGCATACCCCTTTCTTCAGATCAAATTTTCTCCAATACGGCTTACAAGATAAAAGGATTGATCGAAAAATTAAGAGTTATTATAAGTTTGTTGATCGAGGTATCAAATTGTTTTATGCTGGAAAATGTCTTCAGACCAAATGCCTAAGATCCCAGATAGGCCTATGAGGAGAAGAAGAACCACTGATGAGCTAAACACGTCAGGAGACACACCTAACAGCCCCAATCCTGCACTAATCGCGAATCTAACCGATTCTTCCACTGGCCAGAACAATGAATTACCAATTATGCCTTCTAGGCGTCCTTCAAAGTCTCAAACAAATCCGGCCCTCCCTACAATGCCACCAATAGAGCCACCGTCCAGATGTAAAAGTCAAAATGAACTCGTAGAAGAAAAAGCTCCTCGCATCCCATTAGTTAGACCTAGCAGAGTTACCACGGATGAGAAGCTCGAAGATATATTACAAAGCACGAATGAACAGTTGGAGGAAATGCAGGATTTGATTTCTAAACACGATATTGGGAATGAGCGAAAAGTACCCTCGAAAGCCTCTGCGGCCAATTCGGCTATGCCAGCTATGCAGAATGAAGATCCATCCTTAAATATTTTTGAACAGAGAGGATTCAAAGATGAATTAGTCGAAAAAAGCACCGAAGGTTCAAAAGTTGGAGCAGGATCCGAAGAATCTGGAGGAACTTCATTGGACCGAACAATTGTAAGAAAAGAAGATTCAAATGTCTCCAGAGGAACTTCAGGTGGTGAAGAACCTGCGCTTGTCAAAAGTTTGCAGAATGAACCCGCATCAGACGTGGATTTCGAATCCAAGTCTAGTGAATCTACTACAAATGATACGGATGGAAGCTTGTGTGAATCGGACAAGAAGAAAAAGAATGGACCGAATGGTTCCCTCTTGAATACTTCGGTAGCCTCTGGAGAAGAGGAAGGGGTTGTCGATATACCATATAAATCGGTTAAAATGAGAGAAGATCAGGAAACAGTTCCTACTGATTTTGTTTTGAATAGGGAAGATAGTGCAGAAACGGATTTGGTCAAACTAGGTATAGGGAGTACTGATAATCTCGTTGAAGATGGTACAACAACTAAACGCACAGCTCCTCCTGTTCCAAAAAAACCCTCTTCTAGGATCGCGGCCTTTCAAGAAATGTTGCAGAAACAGCAGCTTGAACAGATACATGGGAATTTTAGACGTACTGATCCTATGGCTTCGAAAGATTCAGCTGATTCGGCGACTGACTCGGTTGTGCCGGAAGTCCCTCATCGTCGTCCTTCTGATAATAAGTCCAAATTTGCCCAGAACTTGAATGGCATATTTGCTCTTCCTGGAATGGTGCCCAGTGGTGAACTACCTGCCTCCTTAAGTAGAAAATTGGGGCAAACTCCTTCAAGTGAAGAGGAATCCAACTCTAATGATATGCCACTGGGAGATGTACGCCATAGCAGAGCTAGAGGACCTCGTGGCCGTAAATTGCCTTCAAAAGTCTCAAATGTTAAGAAAGTTTCAAGTCTGACAGCTTCGAATGAGATTGAGGTTTTCAATACATGGAACATCGTATATACTAAAGAGCGCAAAAATCGAATGAAGCTCCAAGACATGACTTCTTCCAGACGAGAAATTCCTCACTACCTTTCTGATAGTATTGAGGGGTTGATTAATGCGGGCATACAAGAGAGGCGACCATCTCTATCAGAGACTCAAGCAAACAAAGAGGCTTCATCAGAGTCGGACAATTTGCTTGTGGTGAACGAAGCAGCGGCTTTACCAGAAGGAAAAGTAATTGAAAACTCTGAAGGGGATGAGTTGATCAATGATGAAGGGTCCAAGCAACTCGTTGCACATGAATCAGACGATCACCCTGTGGGGCACAGTTTATCAGATGGATCCACAGATATCTTAAGTGATACAGAAGAAGACCTATAAAGAATTCACGAGCGCCTGAATTCACGAGCAACTTTACTATACCTCCTTGTGATATCACGAAGATCTTGCAGTGTGTAGGGACATTATGAAATCATATATTTTACATTCAACACTCAATCAACCTAGTTATACGTTACATTTTGTATCGATCGTATTTAGCGATTATGGACCATGGAAGATCTGATGTTATCGACTTCTTAGTTAAACAAAGCCGATGACTGGCAGGCTAGATCGGGCACTAAATGTGCAACAGGTGTGGCGTTCACCAGAGTTCATCTTGGCTCAATTATTACTAACATGGTTTTCAGCACGGAATATTATGACATATTAGGTATTACTCCTTCTGCGACGGCAGTGGAGATCAAGAAAGCATACAGGAAAAAATCTATTGAAGAGCATCCCGATAAAAACCGCGATGACCCCAATGCTACTGAGAAATTCCAAGCTATTTCTGAGGCATACCAAGTGTTGAGCAATAGCGACTTGCGTATAAATTATGACAAGTACGGGAAGGAGAAGGCTATTCCCCAGGGCGGATTTGAGGATGCAGCTGAGCAATTCTCTGCAATATTTGGTGGGGATGCTTTTGCACCCTACATTGGAGAACTGACGCTACTCAAGAATCTACAAAAACAAGAAGAACTCCATGCTGAAGAAGAAGCAGAAAAGGAAAAAGACAAGAAGGATGAAATCAAGGAGGAGAATGAAAAAAAAGTTGAAGACAATAAGGAGCAAAGCGTTAGTGAGCTAATGGGTGAAGTAAAGATAAATGATCCTAAGCAGAATGATAATAAATTGCCTAAGAAAACCAAATTAGAAGAATTCGAAGAAGAGCTGAAAGTTGAAAAAGAGAGAAATGTTGATGTCCTTGCCAAAAGGCTCGTGGAAAGATTGTCTATATTGACTGAGAGTGTATACGATGAAAATTGCAAAGAATCCTTTCAAAAAAAATTCGTGGAAGAAGGCAATCTTTTGAAGATGGAATCGTTTGGTTTGGATATATTACATGCGATAGGAGATGTGTATTGTGAGAGGGCAAGAATTTTTCTTGCTGCGAGTAAACCATTGGGATTCGGTGGTGTTTTTCAGTCGATGAAAGCTAAAGGAGGTGTCTTCATGGACACCTTAAGAACGGTATCTGCAGCTATCGATGCGCAAAGCACAATGAAAGAGTTAGAGAAGATGAAAGAAGCTAGTGAATCTGAAAACCCTCAGCTCGATAAACAAGGTAATCCCATGGAGAAACCTAGTCCCGAAGAAATGGCTATTCAAGAGCAGCTTCTAATGGGAAAGGTACTTTCGGCTGCATGGTATGGGTCTAAATACGAGATTATGTCAACATTAAGGCTTGTTTGTGATAAAGTTTTAAATGATGATGATGCAGATAAGGAGACAAGGTTAAAAAGAGGTGAAACACTGTTACTTCTAGGCAAAGTTTTCCAGAAATCGTACAGAACAAATGTAGAACAAGAAGAGGCCCAAATATTCGAACAGCTGGTGGCAGAGGCCACTAAGAAAAAACGTCATTCATCTAAGTAAGTTTTTTAGAATATCTTACGTAGTCGTAAATAAATATCCTTGCAGTACTCAAAATATGGCGCAACCATCTTTTGTTCAAACCTTTAGAATTTAGAGACAGACAGCTTGTAAATTCTCCTCGCAGGTCACCCAGGCTCTATAGAAGCCTCCGCTATTCCAAAGAAAGAAACAATGTTGCATTACGAACTATGTAGCAATGCAAGGAAGAAGAGTGATTTATCACTTCATGATTATTTTCAATATCGTCTGTTTATGTATTTTCTAGGATTTATCTGTTTAAGTCGCTGAAGTAATTTATAAGTTTTCTTTGAGAAAGATAAAATTTAGAACCATAGCCCCCACAAACAAAATAATGCAGGAAAATGGCTTCGTTTGAAAAAAAACAGCCCTAATTAAATTTTCCTAACAATCACACCGAATTGTTATTTAAACGTCAATTCTAATGCGTTTTATTCCTGCTTCTTGCACATATCTCTCATATCTCAAATCAAATTCCCGGTCCCGTTTTATTAAACGATCGTGGTGAAATTTCAAGACGTTACCGTCCAAAGCAGGTGGCCTTGGAATTCTTTTCATCCTTACATACATCTGATAGGCTGCTGAATCTTTGTCCATATCCTGGACACGGATAGGGACTATAGGCCTATAATAGTCGTCACAAGATCTGTATTTGAAATGCTCGTTAAACTTTGATCGCAATTTTTGATAGTCCTTGTTATAAAAACGGCTAACAAGCCCCGCCCTGGCCAATTCCTCAGATGTATTCATGAGCTCAGTTGCAAGGCTACCATGACTAGCACCAGGGGCCATTTCAGCCATTTTGACTCGAGCGAAACAGGCCGCTGCTATACCAGAAGCATATATAAGCGCTCTCCGCCTACAGCGAAACCTTGCTTCTTCTGCTGCTTCAAAGGCAACCTGAGCCGCCCTCTGACGAGTTTCAAGAATATGAGCAGTAATTTGCGATATTCTTACCTCAGTAATGTTTCCTTTATAGCTATCTTCTGGCAGATACTTGTTCAGCCAAAGCCTGAAATGGTGCCTGCGGGCTCTTTGATAAATAATGATGTCAGGCTTTATTTCATGCTCTGGGCAAGATAGGGGCGGTGGTTGAGCCTTAAGTTGTAAGAAAGATTGCGACTGATTTTGGTAATATCCAATATGTGGGAATACTGTACAGCTAGCACTTGGCTCGTATTCTGATCTACAAGCCCTTGTTGTTTCAGCATGAAAAGTGGACAAAGGTTCGAAGTCAAACTCAGAAGCTGCAAACACTCTAAACAAATGCTTCTTATTCAACCAAAATCTAAACTTATGTCTTTTAAAAATAAGATCAGAGTAGACGCTTGAAGTATCTAAGCTCTTTTCTAGCAACTCTTGCTCACACTTTGTAGAATCCTCATCACTATCAGACGAGGCATAGTCTGTGTTTAAATCTTCCTTCAATATTGCACTCCTCAAATTCTCTCTAGAACAGTCTCTTTTTTTAAATAAGGTTGACTCTGTTTCTTTTTGAGCATCCAATATCTCACTACAGGATCCATATAGTATCGTGCTTGCTGTTCCCTGAGTTCCGTATTCCTCTGCTTCAACATCAAAAAAGGGTCTTCCTAATGATGTGTATGAAATAAGAGTTGTGTTATTGCTTACAACATCCGCCATTATGTTTACAAGTTCAATGAAAAAGTCCTTTCAAACTTAATGGAAAGAAAATATTAACAACGATAATAAACTATTTTCTTAGAGCAAGTGTAAAGTAGAAAAGGCTTTCAGCAGCTCCAGAATATGCCGACATTCGATGATCCTTCTGTACCTTTTCTCTTTTTTTGTGCATACAAACAACTCCATTTTTTTTCTAGGGACCATTTACAAAGCGTCACACACAAAATATCTGACACCGCCGGCAAATATTCTAATTGGAAGAAAACACATGTGGATAACGATACACCTGAGGCCTGAGGCTGATTTTATGAGATCAAAATTTGGGTTAGCGCGGTTATGCAATTAGACATGTTCTAGGGACAGGGACTGGTGATAGGAGGGGAGCGCGAGTTTCTCTCTTATTATGAACGCATACCGTGCGAAGAATCAATGTTACACTACAAGAATTTGCTTACGCATTCCCGGTAAAATTATAAAACTTAAATGCGGCCTGTATCCAGGGACTTAGATTGCCAGGCCGCACCTCGACATATCTTTCGCTAATCACCACAACGACAGAGAGTGAAGAATCGTGATTCTCGGTAATGTAGATGTGCGACGAAGCGCTAAGGTATTGAGACATGGCTGATCGACTGAAGGTATGATTTACTGCAGCACCAAGCGAGATATCGGTGGCATCAAGACGTACCGCCGCTTAAAATGGTTGTTTTCATTCGACAGGGCCGCATTCCAGCTAAAAAAGTCGTGTCGCAGTGTATAGGTCAGCATCCTGTCGGAGATTGCAGCCCTTCAATCTCTTCGCTCTGGGCGCTAGTTGCTCTGCACTTGGGCCAAAGTGGATCGAAAGTTCACCTATACTGTATGTCTGTGCGATGGAAAGGCTCGACAGGTCAGCCTGGCGCACTTTCTCATTCGTGGTTTTCGTCACGTATGACTTTAGATTCCATCCGAAGATTTTCAAATTATTGAGATGAAAAATGCAGAAGAGATCCATTTCTGTCACATTGAAGAAGTTTGAAGTGGTAGTAAAACGTTCAATCCTGTCGCTCTTATAAGATGTTTAGGAAGTATGATAGATATTGAAGCTACTATGTGTTTTAATCCAAGTATTCCGTTCTTTTTTACTAACAGCGGGCTTTTCCCTTAAAACAGGTTCACAAAGGAGGATGTTCATTCTAGGTCAAAGGTGAAATCTTCTATACAGAGAACTCTGAAGGCAAAACTTGTGAGACAATATCCTAAACTGGAAGATGTCATTGACGAGTTAATACCAAAAAAGAGTCAAATTGAATTGATAAAATGTGAGGATAAGATCCAACTTTACACGGTGGACGGTGAAGTTCTTTTCTTCCAGAAGTTCGATGAATTAATTCCCACTCTAAAGCTAGTACACAAATTTCCTGATGCCTATCCCACCGTGCAAGTTGACAGAGGAGCAATTAAATTTGTGCTTTCCGGCGCTAACATTATGTGTCCAGGTCTTACATCTCCCGGAGCCAAGCTCCCTCCTGCACCTGGCTACGAGAAAGATTCAATCGTCATAATCAATGCCGAAAACAAAGATAGTTCTCTTGCGATAGGAAAGTTAATGATGAGTACAGAAGATATTAAATCTCTGAATAAGGGTCACGGTGTTGAAATGATTCATCACTTGGATGATCCACTGTGGAATTTCAATATAGAATAAGTCTGAGGAAAGAATTAGTATATAAGAAACTCCTTTTTACGTAATAGAATCATTCATCAACAGTGTATCGTCTTTGCATCTCATATTATTTGGTTTAAGATATATGGTATCTCCATCAACCACATTAAAATGACTTAGAGAATAAAACTCATGGTTCAGTTTGTCAATTACTTGTGGGGAGACTAAGTGGTATAAGTCTACTTGGAAAAGGTCAAGACAAAATATGTGAGAACAAAGATGCTTTAGATGTCTTACGCTATAGCTAGAGAGAACTCGCACATCTCGACTTTCATCCGTACCTTGATTGATAATTTTCAAATTGCATATCAACGAATCGACTCCCATCTTAGGGGAAGTCGTATTTACCGGCACTATTCTGTAATTATTCAAAAGATAGTCCCACCGTTCCAGTTGCTGGTTGAATTTTATTTCTCCATTTCGGAGCATTGAAACGAAATATAGTTCGGCCTCATTCCTCATACCTGTCGATAGTAAGGAGCCATTAACTATGTCGACCTTATTGAATCTTGCAATGACTTGATAGAATTCTGCAATGCTGTCTTCTGAGGTCAACGGATTTGAATTCACTCTTACCGACACCAGTCGGGGAAAACTTGAATTCACTTCATCAAGAGTCTCCCAATTATCAATGCAATTATATGATAGGTCGATTTTCCTCAGGTTAAGCGAGTGCACTGATTTGATCAATTCAATTTCGTTATTCGAAATATTCAAAGATTCGATTCGATCATTACAGAAATTTTGCGATAGGAATTTTAGGCCATTGCAACTAAAATTTAGTTCCCTGAGGCACTCCGGGAATTTCAGGCTCTCACAACCACATTTCAAAGAATAATTTTTACTTATATTAAGAACTTCAATGGAGGGAAACACTTCTAGAATTAGAAGAAGTAGTTCAGAGTCAAGTCCACAGTTTATTAGAGACAAACATTCAATTTGCTTGAAACAGAATTGTCTGGACAATCTCAAGCCCTTGGAGAAGCGGTTACCAGATAGATCGAGGCGTCGTAAATTTTTGAATTGTTCCAGCAATTCGCAAACTTTCTCGAAATCGGAAAAAAGATTGTGTGATAAGTCAAGGTCGTCTATTTTGCCAAAATCTTCTCTAATAATGGCGAGCTCGTCAATGGTGTTGACCTTTTGATTAATGAGAAGTCCGTCCAAAGACAATTTGGTAAAGGACCTCAAATCTCTTTTTCTTGCATGAAATTTTTCAAATCCAACAGCTTCTAGCTTTTTAGAACCTAAATAAGCATTCTCCAGTTTAAAATGAGGTGCCAGATACTTTTCTTCTACGGCTTGAAGAAATGTTACACCATTTTGCACCTTTGTAGCCAAAGCAGATTCTTTAATGAAAGATCCCCCGTGCTCGGAAGCAGTCTTGAAGTACACTTCGCCTTGATACATCCCACAATTCTTACCTCTAGTGGGGTCATCCCACTCGACCCCATAAGTCACCGAAGATGGCCATTTCGGCAAAGAGCCGATGTAGCGAATAGTACAAATATCTTTTCCCACCTTCAGACGATCTCCTAATTCATAGCTCATTAATTTTTTGGATGAGACCCAGCTGCTTCAATTTAGACCTTTCTCGACTTCAACATCCAGTTCTATCGCGCGCTGTTTTGACTTGATAAGTGAGTAGTCAGTCGATTTCAAAATTCGAAAAAAAAAGTAGCGTAAAGCATACAAAGTTTTATATGTGATAATGTACAAATTGAGAAGATATATGATATTTGATTCAAACCATCAAGTTTCTGAGACTTTAGGAAAGTAAACTCGGATCATATTAGTTTTATTTGGCTATATTCTGATCCTTTTCAGCACTAATCACATTATCAAGGGACGAAAATAGGCCATCAAGATCGAATTCTTTAGACCATTGTGTCACAATTGAAGTGCTTTCTACCTTTTCCGGTTCTTGTGAGATACCAGTACTAATTCTGTTCAATTTGGAATCAGGAACAGCAGCGGTCGATGATTTAGATGCTTTTGGTAATACCCAGCCCATAATTTTACCATCTCTCCAGTCATTTAGAACAGATACACCCGCACTAGCTAAGTTTGGGATTCCACCTTTACTTAATCTCCCTCTTTTACGAGCGACGTGAATGAGGAAATGTTTGGTAAACGTATCAGGGTCGTTGGCAGGAATTGGAGGTAGTTCATAGAGTTTTTTAAAGCTTTCAGTCATTTCGTCAGATTTCGATAGTCTCTTAACAAGCATCAATATAGAAGGATAGGGATCTATGATATATTTTGGGGGTAAAGCGTTTAATAGGGCTAACTCCGCTTCTTTTTCAATCTTGCTTTTAGTTTTACTTTCACTTGGGAAGCAGATACCTGGTGAATCTAAGATTTTCAATTTATTGTCGACTTTGACCTCACGTAAAGAGGTTGTTACGCCGGCCTGGTTCCCAACAGGGCAGGCTTTCGAGGATCCTCCTCGGCGAGATAGTAATGCATTAATAACAGATGACTTCCCCACATTTGGATAACCAATGACACCAACAACAATAGACCTCTTTAAGTTACTATTAGTGGAATAGGTTTTCAGAGCTTCTAGAAGAGCATTGGCAGTAACAGTTTGTGTTAGTTTTTTATTGAAGGAAGTGCTTGTTGTGGCACCGGGTGCTGACCTTAGAGGAATAGTTGGGAAACTTGATTTCAGAACATCTAACCATTGTTCTAGGACGAATGGTGGCACCAAATCGACCTTATTCAAAATGAGAATTAACCTCTTACCTTGGCTTTGAAGTACTGCTTGTTCCACTTTTCTCGAACGAGTACCTTCGGGATCTCTCGCATCTAAGACATAGAGGATAACGTCTGAAGCATCGACAACGGTCTTAAAAATTTTATCATAAGCTTTCCTGGATTTATCCAACTCCGACTCACCTTCTTCACGGGAACTGTCATAGAAATCAATGTCATAATCGACAATATCCAGATTCTCGTCGACCGCATTATCGTCTCCCCCATTCGCGTATTCTCTTGCTGCTTGCTGAGCAGACTCAACCAAAGCAGCCAATCCATTACTTGAATCTTCTACATCAATATCGTCACCATCATCCATAATGTCTTCACCTTGTTCTAAAGCACTCTGTTTAGCTTCCAATCGTTGTTGTCTCGCTAATTCTCTCTCCTCATGGGCTCTTACCTTGGCCAGTTCGATCTCTTCCAAGATCTTACCTTTGTATGGGAAGTTGGCAGGAATTCCAGGGTCCTTCTTGACTCTAGACTTCCATGTTGGGTCTTTCTTTGCGAATTTTTTCTCCTTGCGTCTTTGAGCAGCAGCTTTCTTCTTGATTCCTTCTCTCATCTTAGTGGAGGTTCTCTTGGAAGTACGCTTTCTTGTACCCATCTTGTCTTATTGATTCACGAGTTTCTATACAGATATGTTACGATGTACTGTAAAAATAATCTTCGGTATTTGAACTCTTAAACAACTAGCTGTCGAACAAATTCGCATCTCATCGCATCGCATCTCATCGCATCAACCGAAAATTTTCAAATAATGTGGTGACGTTTGAGATGATTTTGAAGCGATTTTTCAATAGAATCGCTTTAAAGTACTATGGGTCGAACTGAGTATTAAAACCGAGTTGAAAATAGGCTATAAAGCGCTTCTGCTTTGCATTTGCAATCGCAAGATCAATCCGGATTCATTCGTGCTTATCACTCGATCCTACGTATGTGAAAAGACTAGCCGCAAGTCTCATCATAAAAATAAAAATAAGGAATATTTTAGTTATGCATTTACCTCGCTGATAACCGACTCAGCGATAGCAATATTAGATCATCTCGATAGATAAATGCACCCTTTCGATAAAGCCACGTCGGGATCGAAAAGATATTTATATTAATTCTCACTAGCAAGAGGTGTGTCGCAAATTATAGAATTCTTAATTTCAGAGACAGGTGGGTTTACTATCCGCCATGTCGGCCTAATTTTGGAGCGGAATATACAAGATTATATACGGGCTTGGATCACCTTACAACAGATTAAGGTTGAAAAGTCTTTGGGTGAAAAGCAACAGTCCTTGCTCCAATGTGTTAGTGCCATTGTAAATTGATTTACTAAGACAGCAATATGCAAAGTAACCTCTTTAGACCACAAAGTGTTGCGCAGATCTTTCTATCGCTTTTTCTCTCTCTCTTAGGCTAATTGCCCGCGAAATTTTATCATTTGTACTGCAAACATTGGAAGCTTCAGCATCAGCGACAAATTCGCCTCAGCGACCCCGTAAAGCGCATGAAGATATACCACCACAGTATCGAAATACCTTTGGCGCCAAATATACTTGAGGATACCCTGCTGTGGACAATGTTTCGAGCAAACTGTATTTCCATCATTTTTCTATTTACTTATAGGCCCGAAATTGAAATAAAATCAAATGCTACCATTTTAGGCGGAAAATGAATGTGCATTGTTTCGTCCCTATTCCAGCCATCTTATTCTTCAATCATTGAACTTGTCATCCTTAAATTTCGAAAAGTCCGCTAAAGAAAAAACTGGTTTTAAAATCTTTGTCGACTGCAGACATGGTGAAGATGGAACCAAGGGGACAGAAGGCCCATTTGATGCAGCCATATTCATCAAATGTATTGGGTACTTAAGGGTGTCCTTAGTAGCTTCAACGTTTAAATTAAACATACTTTTGCTTCGGTATTTACATCCTTCGCGATCGTCACCATTAAAGCTTTCGTTGGCATTATCTTCGAATATACCTTCCTCTAACTGCACCTGAGGATCAGGCCGAATTTTGAGGTATCCAAACTTTCTAGATTTGATTTTTACGCTGTTGAAAATTTTGTGCAGCCCTTGCTTCGCTGGCCTTCCCATAAATTTGAATAATACCGTTATCAAAATTGCCACTGTAAGTAGCTCGAAAAATGTTGCAACTGAATTGGAATTACTGATACTTGCACTGGGAAATCCCGACACAAATTTATCGATGAGCAAAGAATTCTCGCTGGGCTTGACCCCTACAATGACCTCGTTTCGCCCAGCTTTAACACCTCCACACGCATACAGTAAAATTCTTCCTAGAGTCCATGAAAGTTCCCTGTCTTGAACACTTTCGGCGCTTTGAAACAATGGATAGTTATTTTCCACTTTCTCAGTTTCAATGGTGTCAATTCCCGCGCGAGGTAGGTCGAAACCTTCGTGCAGAACATTTAAGACCCAATTTGCTTTGAAGCAGGAATCTATCAAGAAACTTGTAGGTATCGAATTATAGGTTCCCTTCTCACTATTATCTTTCATGACTTCCCAATCCGTATTGCAAAATTCTTCAACGTGCGTACTGAATTCTTCAAAGTTGTATGTACCACCTAACTTAAAAATGTCATTGGCAGTATACCAATATTCAGATGTGCCTATAAATTTGTCCTTATAATAATCAATTTGTGGTGCATGAACTCCATTGAAAAGACATGGCTCTTCACTACAGGGCAAATTTTTCAGTAATAAGGGATATATGGATTTGGAGCATTGCTCATAATTACCAGTACCCCAGATCTCAAACTCTGTATCCAAGTGGCGAAATGTTGTCTTACAGTTTTTGGGGACACAAGGGTCTGATATCTTTCTCGTAATGTAATCGTCATCATTGGAATTGTTCGCATTTTCCGGCAAACTATTGATCAATTGAACTAAATATCTTCTTCTTGCTTCATTAGCACCAAAACCTAACCATGTGCTGACAAACACACTCCATTCCTGGACATCACCGTTGATGCTTTTTAGATATACTGTTGATATATCATCCTTGTGCTTGGAAACTTCTGCTGGGCTACTGGGTGCAAATGCAATTTGAGTGGAGGCACCTCCCATATCCATAAATCCGAACGTGAAATGCTCTTCTTTCGTTACATCGTAATCATTAAAATGTCCGAAAAGATAGTTCAAACCTACCCAACCGTACAGGCCTTCGAGCTCGCCATCGATCACTTGAATTTGAGACTCGCAATTTTGCAGGAGAAAATCGCTAGATTGCTCAATTCCATCACAAAGATTGCTTAGAATTTTGTCCCTTTCTCTCTGAGGCAATAATCTCATACCTGCAGTTGCCTGTATGAAGACAGGTGTGCTACTTACTTTCTCTTTTGGAATTATTTCGGAGGCAAACTCTAATAACGGTTTAATATGATCTGAAAAGGCTTTATAAGGCTTTGTATTAAACTCAGAGAGCCCAGGAGTGATCTTGTGGGTCCAATCTTTGTCCTGGATAATTTGTGGAACTGACTGCAATAATTCTCGATTATCTGTAGAGCTTAGTAAACGGTTGGGATCCTTCCATTTGAAGACGTGGATTCTTGAACCAGATGAGCCAGCATCTATGACAACACCATAGCGAGTTTCATCAATTTCACTCATTCCCAGAAATCACGATGATTTGGCCACCTTTCTCTGAAATATTGGGCAAACTTGCTAGACAAGGCTTCTGGCGCGTCAAGTTAAATTGGAATACTTAAAATATAAAAATATACAGCTAAAGAGTTTGGTTCGAAATAAAGACAGATAAACATTTCAATTACCTTTATACTCTAGCACCGATCTTAGCAGCTATAGCAAGAATTTCAGAACTTTCAACAATTCTGATTTTGTCTTTATTTTTCAAAGATTCGTCAATTGCCAAGTGCACACCTACTTTCCCGACTTCATCGCCGTAGACTGGATATCCAATTAATCTTTGTAGCCGGGTTCTATAGAACAAACCGCACAGCTTTGCAGAAATATCACTGGGTAACCCTATGGAGGCAGATCGATCACCCAACAAGGCACCTGGTCTCAAGATGATCGTTTGGTCGAAATCCAGGGCCAAGATATCCCTTTCAATTTCACCTTTCATTCTGAAATATGAGAGAATCGATCTTTCATTGGAGCCTGCACTGCTAACTATTACTATTGTTGAGCAGCCTTTTTCCTTCGCAACTTTTGCCATCTCTATGTTAAGATCATGATCGATTTTATATTGATGCTCAAATCCTGCAACTCCTCTCGTAGTTGATAGACCTGTGAAAAGAACCTCGATGTTATCATCTGGATAGAGGCTTTCCCATTTAGTAGTATCCTTTTCCACAAGTTGCACCGCATCGGAAGCGAAGGGTAATGGTCTTCTACCAATAATGTAAACTTTTGCGAACTTCTTTGATGCTTCACAATATTTCAAGAAAGATCCGCCACACAAACCAGTAGCTCCTAATATAACAGCGCTCATCTTGCTCTATTCGTTGCGAGTATTTCAATAAAGGACTAAAGCTTAAGTAAAGGACGCTTTAGAGGAGGGAGGATAAGAGAAAACGGGCGAGCTTTTATATATTTTAGGGTTCTTCCAGTACAACAGCAAAAAGCCATCATTGATCATACCTTGGTAAAGGGAAGCTGTAAAAATTGAACGACTTTTCCAAGAGGCGATCATTAATCAAGATAAACAAGCATAAAAATATGCTTCAAGATAGGTATGCGGCGGAAAGGACCGGCTGCCCTGGCAAGTAAAATTTCAGAATCTTCGAAAGAAATGAAGTATCTTCTGTGTTTTGAAAAATCGAAATTGGTTATTTTAAGTACATACATAATTCACGAAGTCTATCAGAATGCATTCTATATATCGGAAAAAAATGTTAAATAATCGTATTACATTTGATATTTTTGTTGTTGACGCGAACACGTTGACAAACATAGAAGTGAAAATAACTCTTTATGGTTTACATCCTCTATAAGATAAGGCAGCACGCAAACTTGAAACTATTGACATCGTTAAATTATGAGTGACAAATTGTTTAGGTTAGACGCAGGTATGTTTCACCAAATTAATGACGTTTTAACCTCTCTGGAGGCTACAAAGTGTTCTAAATTAGTTAGACTAACGAGAATTTTCTCTAAATAAAGGCTTTCAACAATACGACTGGGGTAAAATTGGCTCAAACTCTGCAGTGGCCCAATATGCTGCTCATTCTGATCCTTCAATCAAGATTGAGGAGAACAAACCATACGCTGAATTATGGATGGGCACTCATACGAATGTTCCTTCCTATCGTCACGATGACAGAAAATCATTAAGAGATTTAATTGCAGCTGATCCTGAAAAGTTTTTAGGAAAGGACACTATACATAAATTCCACTCCAAGAATGAGTTACCGTTTTTATTTAAAGTATTATCGATTGAGAAGGTTTTATCAATTCAGGCTCATCCAGATAAAGCTCTTGGAAAAATTTTGCGTGCCCAAGATCCAAAGAATTATCCTGATGACAACCATAAACCAGAAATGGCTATTGCAGTGACAGACTTTGAGGGTTTATGCGGTTTTAAGCCTCTAGATGAGATTTCAGACGAATTACAGCGTATTCCTGAACTGAAAGCGATTGTTGGAGAGGAAACTTCAGAGGAATTCATTCAGGGCACTGTACCAAATGCTGTTCCAGGTACGTCTGAGGATTTCAATAACAAAAAATTATTGCAAGCCGTCTTCGGTAAAGTTATGAATGCTTCGGAGAAAGATATTGTAGAAAATGCTCGTTCCTTAGTGAAAAGAGCCGAAGAACACCCGGAGGACTTCAACAAGCCAGATTTGCCAGAACTGATCATCAGATTGAATAAACAATTTCCAGATGATATTGGCCTCTTCTGTGGCTGTTTATTATTAAACCATTGCAAGTTAAATGCCGGTGAAGCGATGTTTTTGCGAGCAAAGGATCCTCATGCCTACATCAATGGTGATATCATTGAATGTATGGCTGCATCTGACAACGTTGTAAGAGCAGGTTTTACTCCAAAATTCAAAGATGTGAAGAATCTTGTGGAGATGTTGACATATGCTTATGATCCTGTCGAGGAACAAAAGATGAAGGCCGTCGACTTTAAGAAATCTTCGGGCGATGGAAAAGCAGTTTGCTTTAATCCGCCAATCGAAGAATTTGCAATTATCCAGACTACGTTTGGCAATGGAATCGGAACAAGACGTTTCGAACCTTTGGATGGACCAAGTATCTTAATAACCACGAAAGGCACTGGGTATATCATTGGTGAAGGTGTCAAATTGAAAGCTGAGCCAGGTTACGTTTTCTTCATTGCTCCAAACACCGCTGTCAGCTTTGAAGCACTCGATGAGGATTTCGTCACTTATAGGGCCTTTGTGGAGCCTAACTGAACGACGAACGATAAAAAGTAATTCTAATTACATATAGTCTTAAATAATCCAGTCAGTTGATTTCAAATAAAGTTCAACAACATATTATTCAATCCACGCCAATCGTTTTTTTCCATTTGACTATCCTCCTTCTCAGGTCACCTTCGCTTTGTTGAAAAATATTGAGTTTTTTGTCGAAAAACATCCCTTTGTAATTATCACCGTGCTTTTTATAAAGCTTCTTTAACCAGTCGACTTCTCTTTCGCTTTGCTCCCTCTCATTCCTTACCAAAGGTCTATTGGCGATTTTTTCCAACTGCCTAACAACTTCAGTCTTATTATTATCATTTTTTTTCTCTAGCTGATCTCTCAACTCAGAAATGTCTTGGTCGACATCAAATGATTTCATCTTACCATAGACAACTTTAATAACATTTCCATCCACATCACGCTGAATTCGGGCTTCCCCTTCAGGTATTCTATTTTCCAAGTATTCACCATCGCTATTCATTTCTAGGTCATTTACGACTTCATCCTCGTGGTCACTTGAATGCTTAACATTAAGTTCGTCATCTTCATCGCTATCTTGACCCAAATCCGCGTAAACAGATGGTTTTTTTCTCGAAACTTGGGCCAAGTCGATCTCTTGACCCCCGGCAGGTGCTTGTAATTTTGACCGTAGTCCTAACTTTTTATAGTTCTGCGACATTGTTAAAGAGTAGTCCCAATTTGCTGCAATGATGGAGTTTGAACGAATATTTATTTTTCTCTGCTTATCTTTAGTCCTTCTAGTCGCCTTGCCTATAGAAGACTTGGCCATCTTTCTCTTCCTTACAGACGTCATGATTGATAGCTTTCAAAGCTTCCGAATTCTTCCTGATGCTAAAATATATCAAAACTCCAAAAAGTGAGCCTGAATACCCAAAAGTAACTGTACTTCTTGTGCTACGATATAGATTAAAAGTTCCATCTCGAGTTGAGAAGCTCATCTCATCGCATCTTCCGCCTGATATGTTAAAATCTGAAAAATTTTCACAAATGGAGATCACGTGAGAACAATTTTGGACACATGGGGATACTCTCGTTTCGAACTCCATTCCCCGCATTCGGTCTATTAATCACTGGTACCATGCTAATACTTTGCCATGTATTATTGTATGGCTACTCAATTCTAAATTCGATGGTTATTTGCTAAAGCCATTGCATCATTGAAAACGTCTCCAAGCCGTCCCCTGGAGAAATTGTCCCGGAAGTCCCGTTAGTGAGAAAACCTGCCAGCAAATGAATGGGGAAGAAAAACACAATGTGTTATCACTAACGAAGTCTTCTTGCTTTGGGGGGTGACGGGCGAATATTTCTAGGGTCTATCTCCTCTTGAAATTGAGCTAGAGCATGGTAGTCTGGGCAAGCCATAAAAAGCAACTAAGATATACAGGTGTTAGCAATAGCATGCCTAATGTTGCTGATGAAATTTTAGACGAGGATGGAGGCCTTGGTCAATTGGTCGAAAAAATTTCCTTGAAAGATAGGTCGATACCTGCTGTTGCGAAGGAAATCTCGGCTCAAAACTTCGAAACTGACAAGGATCAAATTTGTGGCATTGCGATGCAAGCAAGAGGATCAGCGCCCCAGCAGTATGATGTCACAGATGGGCGGCAAATGTTTACAAAGGACCAGAAGTACGCCTTTCAAGTTGAAGCCGATTCCCGGTCAATCTTTGTAGGTAATATCACCGGTGAAGTTACTCCAGAAATAATCGAAGAGCATTTTCAAACATGTGGCATCGTCAAAAGAATAACTTTGCTCTATGATAAAAATACCGGCGCTCCAAAGGGCTATGCCTATGTTGAATTTCAAGATGAAAGTGCGCGGGAAAAGGCTTTGCATTTTAATGGAACAGAATTGAAAGGTAAGAGCATAAGCGTTCACAAAAAGAGGACAAATTTACCTCGTTATCGCAGAAACGCTTCGTATCCAAAGCAGACTACGTGTTATCAACAACAGTCCAATTATCCCTGTGGTCGAGAATTTCACGATTTCAAAAACTTGGATTTCTGCGAGCAATCCTATCAGCATATTGCTGGGGGTAACTATAATCGGGGTCATCCTAGAGGTAGCCATCGAGAAGCCAAAAGGAGATACTCATATAGAAATTTACATAAAGGGAATTATACGGGTGAGAATAGGAGCCCTCCACCTAGTGAACTTGGTAATGAAAAAATGAACTCTCAAGACGATGAAAACGAAGCTACATGCCTCACGACAGAGGTTCACGAATAATCATATCCTGCTTCTCATATTCGCCTGCACCACATTTTCGCTCATACTCATACGTATTGCAGCTAATGATTTCGGCATTATTGCAAATAGTCTATTTTACATAATTCTAAGTTTCCTGATTATTATCAAACCAATTAAATCTCTTACTCGAAATACCCATTCCATTAATATGGCAACTCGAACTAAAGTGTTATGTGATGGTCTTTGATCGGCAATAGCTATGCTCACAATTGAATCGTTCGTTGATAAAAAAGAGAAGCCCAAAGCAGTAATCCTGTAAAGGAAAATAGATAAATGTTTCGGAAAAACAACATAAAAATAAAATTTGCAAAAACAAAAAAAACAAATAAAAAATATATATTACAAACAACTTTTCAAAAGCAAAAAGTATTTACGGCTTTTATATATTAAAATATAATAAGTACTTATCAAAAAACATAGTACAATAGTCACGTGTATACATCATTCGAAATTTTCTGTTGCACTGTGGACGTGTTCTGCATTTGTTAGAAAATGACACGTTAACATAGCACAAGCTCAATCACTTACTCACTTTCAGAAAGAAAGCAGTTATTAAGAATAGTTAGTTATGAAGTTTACTCAAATTCTCACCTCTTTGATTCTGCTACCTATCGTACTTGTTGATGCCATTGACACCTTCCAAGATGGCGCTGTAGATATCTCTGTGGGTGATCTGAACTTGGACGAAACTAACCTTAATGTTGCATCCGAAGAAGAGCCTCAATTTGTGAATATCGATGTGTCATATGACATCCTTGAGAAGCCTGAACTCAAATTTGATCAACCATTAGAGTTTGCTGCGGAGGAGTTCGCCACTTTTAATTTTACAGTTAAGAATAATGAGGAGTATAACCTTACTGTCATAGGTATTTCAGGAAATGTTGTCAGTAACCCGGGTGGACAACAAATTGCCAACATTACTGCAAAAAGTGTTGGTCCATATGAAGTTCCAATTAATGGCACACTCTATTTCCAAACTGCTGTTCAACTGATTTTGCCAGAAGGCGCTTTTTTTGTCGCACCTTTCATTGGAATTCTGAGAGACGAAAAGCCTATGAACCTTGGGATTCGTCCACTTTCTGTCTTTGTTTTACCTCCGGTGATGTCATTTTTCAATCCCAGCTTCCTGTCTGTTCAAATAATAGTTGGTTTGTTGATTGCGGGGGTTAGTTATGTATTTATGAACTCAAACAAGCGTGTTTCCAAACGAAGCAAGAAATCAACCAAACCAAATGTTATCGATGAGTCATGGCTGCCAAATACCCATAAGAAATGATGAACGGTCTGATAAAAAACGGTAAGCTCTCTACTTTTACATAGTGTATAAATATACACAGCGGTGCTATAATTATAAGCTTTCCTTTCGACGTTTAGGCCTGTAATACAAGCGCATCTAGAAGATTTTCTATAACTGCAACATCCTGTTGATACTCAAGAATGCCAGAATTTTTTAAAAGGCTCATGTCTTCCTCATTGATTAATAGCTCTATATCATCAGGTTCGAAGGCGTACTTTTCCAACAGATAAAATCTAATGTCATCAACAAGCTCTATAGTATCTGTTTCCTCCCTTGATGAGATTCGGCTAGAGCTTCGTAATATAGCTTCTTGCAGGGCAGGATCTTTTGCATAGGCCCTAATGTTTTGAGCTATAACCCGAGCAACAAAATGTTCAATTCTTTCCATTCGCGTTTCCCATGCGACGTAAAGAATGTCGAATATGGAATAATGCTCCAAAAGTTCTTTGCTTTGGGTAATAACAACCGCAGCCATGGATTTAAGACGGTCTTCCAGGAGAATATCAGCCACAAGCAGAACATCAACTGCATATTGCCATGAAATATCTGAGCTATCGTAGTACAAATACCTGAGGATGATGACAGCAACCTCGAACTCGCAACGTGGAAATGCAATGACGGCCAAAGCATCTAAGTTATCATCACTTTGACATTGCCTGTTCTTTTCATAAGCTGTAGATTCAGATAGCGGAAGCATGAACATAAGTTTGAAATAATAAGCGCGACTCAAAATTGCAAGATGGCAAGGAACCACACGCTTCAATTTTTCAGAGTTTTCAAGAATTAACAGCAAATCGGGAAATACGGCGCTCTGTTCCATGAAAAGAATACTGTCGCGTTTGAGTTCTTCACCATAACCTAAATTCATCGTATTTTTTAGGATAACATTATTCACAAAATCACAGAGCTGTCCTCGAGCCAACTCGATGAACTTATACTGATATTCGGCCATTAGTGTTGACTTTTCTGAGGGATCATATATATGTCGTGCCTTTTCTAGAAATTCTGCCAAGATATGCATGTCCCATCTAAGTGAAAAATCCATCCACGAATCGTATTCCTTTGGATTAATTTCGTGCAGAACAGGTATTAAATAGATGAATTTAACAATTGTGTTCATTTCTCTCACAGGAATACTCGGTGGTAGACTGACATTATGTTTTCCATCCCAACTGGTAGATATCCTTCTCTTGAAGATACCACTCCTACTACTAAGGATAAACTTGTGTAGATTCAAATAATTTGATCGCGAAATACCATCTTCATTCAAACTGAAGCAAAAATCGTGGGTATCTATAAAATAATCATCTTTTATCAAAGACGATATGTGCATTGTAAAAGGCTGATTAACATCGACGGCTTTCGAAATATCATATCTTAAGAGAACATCTCTTATGGAATCAGTTAATGCTCCATATATACATCGAGCGCCTTCATATCTATCCCTATCACAAACTGCTCCCCTTTTCAAGAGTAGCCTTACCACATCTTCATGACCACAAAGACTTGCCAAGAAAAGAGGAGAGTTATCGAATTGGTCAACATCGTTCAAATTGACCCCTGTAGATACCAAACGATCTACATTATCAGTATCCCCAATCCTGCAAGCATAGCACAACTCAACAAAATTCTTCTCCATTTGGGCACGAAGTTACGTTTCGCCTACTTTCAGATTCTGATTCATGCGGATGCTTGTGTTTTCTCGTGAATTAATTTGATCTCGTATCCCTAAGATTTATGGACTACGTATGCATCGCCCCGAGCGAGACGTCGACTTACATATCAAACATGAAAGATGGAATGTAAAGGGCCCACATAATACACCAAAACCAATAGTATATTGAGCGACAGTGGAAAGCACAATTAGGAAATAGACATTTTTCCGCAATGAAGCTTTTCATCAGTAGAAGCCCCCGGTCTGTAGTAGTGTCCTCGGATGGGTACCATTTGTCGTTCCAGAGGGTTCTTGTTCCGGCGTCTCAGCAAAACCAACAGCAAAACCAGAATGTCAAAACCCCAACGGTGGCAATTCGTCTCATTGGAGAGGAAGAACTCATGGATAGTGAAAGATACACTGAAATTAGAACCAGAATATTCAACGGCTTGCTGGGACTTTTAGCGATAAATGGAAACCTATACGTCGGAGTTATCTCTGGGGTCCAAAAAGTGGGATTCCCGAGGTGGAAATCGGAAGACTCGTCTATTATTTCTTCTGAGAATGTGTACAAGGTTCTAGATGTTGACTTTCACAGCCTTGATAGCGAAGTTTTTGACCACCTTTTTACGGATATTTCAGAACAAAACTACGAGAAACTTATACATGAGCATCCTTGTGGTTCCTTAAAGAAACTCTATAGTGATGGCACCTTCTTTTATTCGAGAGATTTCGATATTTCAAATGTTCTCAAGAATCATGGTTTGTCACATAGTCTTGATTATACAATCGATAATCAAGATCTTAACTACATTTGGAACACCAGTTTGATATCGGAAATAGTCAGTTGGAGAAGCCGACTTTCGCTTCAGGAAAGGCAGTCCATCAACGGTGAATTTTTCAGCTTTTTAATGAGAGGTTTTTACAAGACAATTTTGGTACATACCAAGGGTGGACCTGCCACTATGACTTTAGTATCAAGGATATCAGCGGAAAACAAACAAGATTCACTAGAGCTTGAAGGTATAGATGAGGATGGAAGAGTATCCAGCTTTGTGGAAACTGAGATAATTGTAACGACAGAAAAGTTGATCTTTTCTTACACTCAGATTAGCGGCAACGCTCCTCTGTTTTGGGAGATTGTCGATGGCCAATTATTATATGGTCACAAGTTGAAACTCACAAAGAGTATTGAACACAACCAAGCGGCTTTTGATAGACATTTTGACAATTTGGCATCAAAGTATGGCGTTGTGAGTATTGTAAATCTCGTGAAACCCCGGAGTGAGTCACAGGAAGCGTTGGCCAGTGCTTACAAGAGTTGTGCTGAAATGAAAGGGCTGAAGATAACAAACGTTGAGTATAATTCAGGTCTCTTGACTAAAACACCTCATAAACTTCTTTATCTTTTAAAGCAGGATATTTATGAATTCGGCGCATTCGCATACGATATCAAGAAAGGAATATATGTGGGCAAGCAGACTGGCGTGTTGAGGATAAGCGCTTTCGATTCTATTGAGCGTTCAAATATTGTTGAACAACTTGTAAGTCGAGAAGTCTTGGAACTTTCTGGTAAAGAAGCCTCAATGGATATGACAGCCTTATTCGTACAGGCACACAATAAATTATGGTCTGAAAACAACTATTGGCTTGGACGAATTTACTCAAAATATTACAAGAGTCCCGGAAAATACAGAAAAGTCTATGAAAAGCTGTTTTTCTCGAGAGTAAAGCTTTACGACCCTTTGCACTCCACAATAATCCGGTACCTGAAGCAGCGGAAAGCTTCTTACACTTACGAGAAAGATATTAGTATATTCGCAGGCACCTTTAATATAAGTGGCAAAATTCCCTCAGAGGACATCAAAGAGTGGCTTTGTCCTGTGAGCTCGAGTGATGATATTCCTGCTCCAGATATATATGTTGTGGGCCTAGAGGAAGTTGTTGAGCTGACACCAGGTCACATGTTATCAACCGATCCTTATATCAAGCAATTTTGGGAAAAGAAGGTACTAAGCATAATAAACACCTCTTGGTCAGAAAAAAAGTATGGCTGTGTTTGGAGCAGTCAGCTTGGGGGCGTTGTTCTAATGCTGTTTGTAAGCGAGACTGAACATCAGAAAGTAAAACATATCGAAGGAGACATGAAAAAAACAGGTTTTGGAGGGATGACTTCGAATAAAGGTGCCGTTGCTGTTAGTTTCAAATACTCTGCGACAAAATTTTGCCTGCTTGTATCTCACTTAGCAGCTGGCTTGGAAAATGTAGAGCAGCGACATAATGACTTCAAAACAATAGTGAAGAATATACGATTTTCAAGACGACTACGAATCAAAGACCATGACGCGATAATCTGGATGGGTGATTTCAACTATAGAATCTTAATGACTAATGATGAAGTTAGGAAGTTGATAGCCAATGAAGAATTCTCAAAGCTATTTGAAAAAGATCAGTTAAATCAACAGATGATTGCGGGCGAGGCTTTTCCGTATTATCATGAGATGGAAATTGATTTTCCTCCGACTTATAAGTTTGATCCTGGCACGAAGACTTATGATACTAGTGAAAAGATGCGTATTCCGGCTTGGACGGACAGGATATTAAGTAGAGGATCAGTACTGAAACAAACGAAATACGGTTGTGCGGAAGAAATTCTTTTTTCAGATCATAGGCCCGTTTATGCAATCTTTACCGCCAGAGTTACAGTCTTAGATGAAATTAAGAAGGCGGCTTTGTCCTCTGAAATTTATGAAAAAATATCGAATAGACTTTCTGATTTGAACGATGAGGAAAAGTTAATCTTATTAAATGATGGTAGTCTGATTCTTGACGGCATTGATCAAGAAAGTGTGAAGCTGGCTGATACAGATATCTCTAGCATTCAAGCAAAGCAGAATAGAGGGCGGCTTCCCCCACCAAGCTCCGATCAGGAAAAATGGTGGATAGGAGATGGGAAGCAAGTTAATGTCGTTCTTGATGTGGACACAGAAAAGTCAATCCTCAATTCTAATCGCAATGTAAATCCCTTTCAAGATGAAGGGGAAGAGGTACCGTTATTTGTATCAAGATGATAACTGTATATAAATCTATATATATCAAGCGACAGGGAAGAGGTAGCATGCAATAAACAATTAAAGATATATGTTCCACCAGTGCTTCAACCAGCAGACATATTGACTCCTTGCAACCAAGAGAGCTCAAAAATTTTCTGTTGTTTCATCCTCCTTCTTAGGGCTAGCATAACTAGCATCAGGCTGTTGTATCTTCTCAACCTGTTCGAGTAGCTGTTCCATCCTTTTCTCCATAATATCCAGCTTTTTTTCCATTTCGTTAGCTGTCTGTTCACCCTCCTGAAGCCCTTTATAAAGCTTCGCAAAATCGGCGCCGCTAAACTCTTCCATACTTGGTGGGTCCGTCGTCATATCGAATCTTAAGATTTGCTATCTTGCTTTTGCGAAGACCTCGAGCTTCTGGATTGAATACTTAGTGGAACGATAAAGCTTGCTTACTAGCTGCTGTTTCATTTACCCTTTCATGCTTTTGTGCGGGACGCGCGTCGAGCGGCCTGGCAAACACGTATCCGCTATACCAATATTTCTTTCACCCTGCTGAAATGAAAAATAGATCGCTAAACAAGCAAAGGAATAAAAGAAACCTTTATTAGCATCTGATTGATCTACCGCAGCTCACTTATCTGCTTTGGTGCTTATAAAAATGTTGAATATTTGCATTTTATTGTTTTTTGCTGTCTGTTATTGTGTGAATGCTTTGAGCGTGCATGATTCCAGGACATTGGTTATATATGATAATAGATTGCTCCAGCTGGACGACTTTTCTAGTCTATTTCACTCTCTAGATTCACGCTCCTATGACATAGAATACTTCCCTTTGGGCAACGACTCTTCCCCAATTGATCTGTATCAAGATGAAATTAGATTGTATGATAATTTAATCATATTCCCAACAAAGGGTAAAAACATAAATAGAAAACTCAGTGTCAAGAGTCTGCTGAATTTTTACAATGATGGAGGTGATATTTTCGCTGTTACGTCTCCGGATGCTGTCGCTGAGCCTGTTCGTGTATTTTTGAATGAACTGGGAATATATCCAAGCCCAAAAGATACTAAGCTGATTGACCATTTCCAAGAGACGGCTAATATCTTGAAATTATCTACTAGCGAAGTTCAAAGTGGGTTCGTCTTCAAACCTGATGTGGAAAACAATTTGATCTTTGAGGATTGTTCTGTTGCGTTACTTGATAATCGCGAACAGATAGTCCCTATTTTAGCGGCACCAAGAACTTCTTTCACGGAGGGCAAAAGTAGTGAACCTTGGGCATCAGGCTCGCAAGGCTTTTTAGCTGCTGGGTTTCAATCTTTGAAAAACAGTCGTGTAGGCTGGTTAGGTAGTACTGAATTTTTGAAAAATCAAAACCAGCAAAGCAATGGTAATTTTATTCAAGAATTTTTGAAATGGAATTTCAGAGAAAAAAGCGTTATAAAAATAGTAGAGAGTTCACACTCCCATTCCAATGGTATCCCTTACGAAATTCTTCCATATAAGATTAAAGACACAATAAAGTATGAAATTGGTATTTCGGAATGGAATGGTGAGAAATGGGTCCCATTCCTGACTGATGACCTTCAATTCGAGCTGAAAATGATAGACCCTTATTATCGATTGCCTTTGATTCCCTTAGGAGAAGACAAAAAAACTCAGTATTATACTACGGGCGAATTTCCTCTACCTGACCACCATGGCGTTTTCACGTTTCAAGTGGATTACAAAAGACCCGGAATTTCTTTTGTTTCTGCATCTGATGTTAAGGCCATCCGTCACCTGGCACATGATGAATATCCAAGAAGTTGGAATATCACCAATTCGAGAGTTTACCTGACGACCATTTTTGCATTGATATTTGCCTGGGTATTATTTGTTTTCTTTTTCATCTCAACATCTTCGTCTAATAAAGCTGTGACTGGTGATAAAAAGAATAACTGAAGTCCTTTAAAAATTAACTGGTTGTGAAGCCTACCTAGAGCAGGACGATATTGCACGTACATAGTTTTTATACTTAAAAAAACAAAAGAAAACTATGACTCAATGGGTTTGAATCTATTGTGTTACTACTTGGATTTTATTCTCTTTCTTCCACTTTTCGAACTGCTCTGCAGTTTTAACCAGTTCAGTTTTCATGGCCGAGATGGTCTCAACCAGTCTAACTTTCTTGGTTTCCAGTATAGGGACAGTTGTTTCGACATTGCTTTCAACAAGCGCCCCGCCCACCATTCTATAGCATTTTCTGCTAGGCTCAGAATTATTCAGTGTCTGCAGAACAATTTCATGCTCGTCCTTGTCATGACCAAGTTCAATTATCTTTCCCTGCATTTCTTCCAACGTTTGCTTGAACTGATTGTACTTCATTTGAAAAGCTGCATACTTAGGCTGTTAGTTGTTGCTAAAAATATACTTGAAATCCGCAGTCCCATTTCAATCTTGTACATACCATTATTGGCTTGATCCATCTCTATCTTGCTATATGTATTTCTTCTCACTTCTTGTTGGTAAATTTCCTCCACTGTGCTTTTTTAGCCTATCGTTCCCAGGCGCGTCTTCAAAGATACCTAATTCAAGTAACCTTCTAAACCCACTGACTGGGGACTGGGGATTTTACTATGCGCGTCAATGAGCAGGGGGCCAGGGCCCAGCACGAAGTTCGAAAAGGTCCTCCACCTGCCATTGAATGCTCAATACACGACTTGAGCATGATACTTCTAGCTGCATCGAGGTCCCTGTCAAATGCACGCAGGCATTTTGAGCGTCAGTACGTTCTGGAACGCTTGAGATCTGTTTGATGTTCCGCAGTGGAACAGGTCCTGGATGTCCAGTCCAACCTGTCTTAGTAACACGTGCCTGAAATGTACAGCGTTTTCATAGTGACTCTATCGTGACACATGGTGCGCCAATGTGACCCTTCTCGATTCCCATTTGCCGCTGAGCTTGATGCAGCTGTGAAACTTGAATGCAGGAGAAATTCGTTGCGATAGTCTTTGCAGGCGCAAAGGAAAATCTTCTTGTGAACTTCTCGGGCTAGACAAGTATTTTTTCGTCTATTTTGGCCAGTGCACTATGGCGATTCTGCCTCTTTCCTTAATTCTGAGTTTGGCAAGATGGCATTGTAGCATAGTCAGCGCAGCAGCTTTGATACCCAGGCGACTGCCTGTCTTTCAAATTGAAGCACGTTTTGTTTTGGATCATAGCCCGTCAATAGCGTTCGAATACTGGGACTGATGAATATAAAGTCGGCGTGTCACTTCTTTTTAGCAATTGGGACAGCATGCGGAGCAAAATAATGTTTTCTGGAACGAGTTATATGGAGTCTCGAGTCTATCACGATTTTGCGAGCGATTTCAACGCTCTCATATTAATGAATGAGAAGGTATCACGGTAGAATCCCTCTTCTACTTGTTCCAAAACTTCTTCTGAACAAGAGGCTCTTGGGATGTGTTCTGTGACAGAGCCTTTTGGGCCTGAACTTGAGCGTGAACGATTTCCTGGTATTTTTGTACTTGATCATGTTTCCTTTGTAGCTCTTGATGGAGCCTCTAACCACATCAAAGTTTCAAGTTACAACGAAAATCGTCAACACTGCATTTCTGGACGTGTTTTTCCACCATTCAGAAGGATGTCACGAAAAGGTTTCATAGGGGATTCCGTCTCTCCAAGTAGCAGAGCCACACTTCAGCTGCAGATGTAGCACTAAGTATCGAACCACCTACGCAAGATATTCCTTTGATTAGTGTTCGGATATACTCGGTTGTGCGTCTGGAAAGATTCCATGTCGTTCAGCAGAAGCCGTTATCTCGTACAATGTCTTTAATTCAATTGCTTGATGTTATCCGCGATCGAGAACTACGAGTGGGAAGTGATTCCTTTGAATGCTTACCGCCAGGAGCTGCCTGTACTACTAGGGCGGACATATGAGAATTGCAGGCATACCATTGTATTATCCTATTCATTTATTGTCAAAAGGGTCATAGCGGCCTGTGATATTAGCCGCCGAGGGGCTACGGCGTTACTCTGATCGAAGACAGATATGTCCAGAAATTGCGGCAGTAGTACCCCATAAGTAGAGACATAACCCTTGAAAATTGCAGCAGACAGTAAAGGCTACTGGATTGATTATTCTATATAAACTGTATTACATCTGTTTTCAATTAGTGATATGTTTTGGTGATAAATGTTTCGTAGGGTTAGCCGCCTTACTATCTTTCAAGCGGCTAAGACTGCAATATCGACATCACACAATATATACGGTACTACAATATTTTCCATCAATATAGTGTTTCAACCTATAGCTTGTCGATGCTCGTTATCGTTGCTAGGGTGTTATAATGATGAAGATGCCGCTGGGTGACTGATTAAGCTGGCCTGGATCTTGCTTTCAACTACCTAGAGGTTAAATGCGTGCCATATTTGGCTGCCCTTAGCTGCCCACGCGGTGAAACAAGATAATGAAGCGCCTCATATTCGTAATTTAGTAACTACTCCGTGAAATCTATAAAAATAAGGAACGGGACGCTGTCTGATTTGAAAAGGGTATATTGCTTTGCCTAGTTCAACATATCATCCTATTAGGTATGTGGATTCTCTGAAGCGGCCCTTGCGTAGATGTTAACAATGTGCTGAACTTTGGCTCCGATCAATGTCGAAAGAATCGCTAATATTAATATTCAACTTGTTCCTCCGATCAAGGCAAGGCAGTTGTTAAGTGTTTCGCAGATACCACCAGAGAAATTAGTTATTACCGTTCGCATATCAAATATCATAATACTTTATTGAGCACAAGAGTTCATTTACGTAAACGCGGCTCAATTTTCACCTAGTCTTTGCACTAACGTATTTGCAATGCCAAATCCTCTTAAAACGACCTATGAGGACAAGCTATTTGATCGTGATAGATTATCTACCACCTGGAGAGGTCTAATGATGTGGCGCTTTTTGATTTTGTCTGTGCGGAAAAGGAATCTAAGTCGTCTCGAAAGCAGGAAGCTTATTTGTTTTACCGTATGCCTCTTTTAAAAGGGTCAAATATCTTTCTTCAATGCATTCTTCTCCTCGATTATTTTTGGGCATGAAGATGATGCAGTATATACAGAAGCACCTAGGAAAACCAGCCCGATCCCTACATAGCAAGTGAATGAAAGATCACTACCAAATATATAAAAGCTTAGTAGCAGGCTCAAAAACTTCCTAAAAAGTAAAGTCACAGAGAGAGTCAAAGCATTTGTTTTGCTGGCAAAGAGATTGACGCTTTTTATACACACTTGCTGAGCGAAAACGTTTGCTATGAGTAAAACTTCTTTATTCAAACTGATCGATAGGCTGGATATTTTTAATGTCAATTTCTGGTCTGAACTCCTTAAAGCTGAAAATTCTTGAATCAATTTCCCATACTGTGTTAAGAAGAGAGGCAAAGATAAGGCATGTGTATAGAATAAGTTTTCTCTCCAGTGATTTCCGTATTTTCTATAAGCCCACTCAGTGTAGATGGAAAGTGATGAGGAGGCTATTGAGGATACAGTTATTAAACCGATGCCAATAAAAAAATCTGCCTCAGGAGGCAAATTGTTGCTGCCTGATTTTGACAGGGCTTGAATGCTGGCCCACTTAAAGTCGGTATCTTTGAAAATGGAGGTGAGTATGGCACCAACAGTCAAAAGAAAAGCCGAAAAAATCTGAATCTTTGAGTACCTTTTATCGGCGAAGAGCCAACTTAAAAACATGGTTATCACAGTTCCGGAGCTTCTAAATACTATATGAAGTGGAACAGTAATCCCGTAATCGAAAACACTATTATTCGTAATGGAGCTCACATAATATAGCAAAACTGCCACTGTGTAAACCCTTATTGGGATACTCCTTGGTTTTAGAAACGGAAACCCCCCCTTCAGATCCACAAATAGAAATAGACCTTCAACGGTCACAACTAGAAATTGGCAGAAAGTCAAGATGCTTCCAACACCCGAATTTTGAGTTGCGATTATACCCTCCAGAGTTAGAACGCTCGAGCAGCATCCACCAAATAGAGCTCCCAAAGCACCCAATGTGCTCAGGCTCATCTTGCTAACTCTCTTGTATTCAACAATCCGTTTGAGCCAGAAATTATTTGTCTTTTTTACGATCATTTATAAGTTGAGATCAGGTAACGGATCGTACAACTAAGACGCGAGATGAGAACAGTACCTACTGGTCAAGTCATGTAAGAAGAAGAAAAAGCTTCAATAACGAAGGATACCGGTAGAGATAGAAGTGTTACTCTACAAGAATGAGGAAACGGATTACTCATTCTTTCGTGACTATTGAAAATGGTAGTGCGTATGAAGAGTTGAAGCAACTTAATATGTTACCGAGTCATAAGCAATTAGTTCTTGCTTCAATATTTGACTCCGTGGATATAGAGCTGACGCAGGTCCAGTCGGACTTGTTAGCCGTTTATGATGTTGTGGAAAAAGATATAGACACAGAGAATGAGCAAATGAGCAAAGTTGAGTTGCAATTAAAGAAATCATTAAAAAGAGTTGACCACATGTACCGAAAAACTGTAGAAAGCAGGGCAGCTAACGAGAAATATGAGTCCTCGAAGATTATTGATATATTCTGCAAAAGTGCGGGAAGCTTGCATGAGACCGCGAAAGGCATAGATGCAGCAATCGATGTAATTTTGGAAAACATGTCAAAAGTAGACTCAAGATTTCCGGAAAAAAGCCGGCTTTTGAATGATCAAGTATTCAACGAGCATCATTATCCTTTGTCCTACGAATTGATGCGTAAAAAATGCCCCCGAGCTTTTACGAAGGATGCCAATGTGACAATGTTAAGTGTAAGTGAATCCTGCGAAGGCAAGCCAACTTCCTCATCAGACGCTGACCTCCATTTGGAGCTCGATACTATACACAAGACAAAAATTAATGATGAACAAATAGCTAAGAGCATCGAGGACACCATTTCTTCATACAGGGATTCAAAAGCGCTGCGACAAAACTATAAGCCTCCTCTGAATTCAGTACCCGACTTTTTTATACCACCATCTCTTAAGGAAACAAGTTCACCGATTACCTCGACAACGCTGGAAACAATAAATGCGAAAGGGTTTTTTAGAGCTGAGTCATCTAAAGCAGCGAAGGACGATCAATAAAATTAATTATTATCAAACTTATATGAATATATTTAGAGTATGTTGCCTAGCGTTATGTACAGAATTTTTCATAGCCTCGATGGGTGCCCTTGGTTTAAAACTTTCATGAGAATAGGTTTGAAAACCTCCGACAAGGCCGATTTTCCATAGACGTCTACTAAATTGCCTTCCGAAGAGTGCTGATTCTCAATCAGTTCAACGAATTTGGGATCTATTGGAATGTTCCCAAGATATGGTACAGAAAACTGTATTGCGAGTGTTCGACCTCCTCCACTAGAGAAAATGTTTGTGCATTCAGCACAATATGGACAAACGAAACCCGACATGTTCTCCACTATACCCAGTATGTTTAAGCCAACTTTTTTGCAGAAATTTATCTCCTTTTTCACATCCGCTGTAGCCACTGTTTGTGGTGTAGTCACTATAATTGCCCCGTCTGGTCTGGCCCATCTTAGTTGTTCAGCAATCGATATGTGCTCATCAGAAGTACCTGGCGGTGTGTCTATTAAAAGATAGTCAAGCTCACCCCATGATACGTCGGAAATAAATTGTTTAATCATTGCCGTCTTCTTGGGACCTCTCCATACAACGCTATTGCCTCTATCATCTAAAAGAAATCCCAGTGAAATGACGCTCAAACTACCATCGCCCTCAGGCACTTTCATGGAAACAGGAACCCAACCATTCCCCGATTGAAAAATAGAGTCTTTCTCCAAACCAAACATTCTAGGAAGTGATGGTCCAGTCAGATCAATGTCGAGCACACCTACTTTGTATCCCATAGCACATAATGTAAGAGCTGTTTGAGTAGTAATCGAACTTTTACCCACGCCACCTTTACCCGATAAGATAAGTATGATGTGTTTTACTTTGCTAAGTGAGGCTGCCGGAATTATTTGCTCTTCTTCCATAAATTTAAGTGATTTCAGAGGTTAACATGCTCAACCTTTATATTCTAACAACGTTGGTAAATATTACTAAGATCTTGGGATATTTTTCACGGACAAACTTCTCATTGAAAACAGAAACTGTGAACAAAGCTTCAGCCAGAAGACGCGAGGACGGGTGCAGGAAGATTATCAACAAGACGCACTGCTACGGATGCTCAAGTTGGTAATTAATAGGCGAATTTCTTCAAATCATATAGATGGCAGGGTGCGCAAGGTACGATGCTGAGGTGACTGCGTTGGCTTAGTTTCCCTTTTCGAGTCTGCGTCAGGCAATCTTTCAAAGTTACTTAAGTTTAAATATGTCATCACAAAACATGCAGCACCTCCCAGAAGAATAATACTTGCACCATATATATTGGTGTTCATATTGGGACACGCTTCTGATAGGCTATAAAGTTCTCCAAAGATATCAAAAATATTCAAGGGATGCATACCGGATAACCAAAATTTGCGGCAGCACTTCTTGCAACTGGAGCCCGAGGGTCCAGCAATTATGCAAGATATGGCCTGGAATTCCATATATTCTGCCGCTTCGTCTTTTAAAATTCCTAACGATTCCTTAAAGTTGCCTGCCGGTGCCGCAAAGCTCGCACGGCCGTCTAAACCCCTACAGGAGGGACTGCTCATCGCGTCAGTCCCTAGTTCTATGGTTGATTTGAAGTATCAAAATACTAGAGAAACTCACACACTTGGGCTTTATATTCATGTGGCTGTTCCTAAAGCGCTACCCATCGGCGGCCATAATCCAGGAGAATGACCGTACGTTTTAACAACAAACCAAACGTGACGGCAAATTGCCAATACATCGATATTCTAATAATACTGGTGTACCCATTGCGACACATTGACTCGTTAGTGGTTGAAAGGGGCCTCCACATTACAATAAAAAACGTCTGAATAGAAGGACATTTCTTAAAGATTCTGCTTGCGGCTTGCTGAAACCAAACTCCACGCAAGCATCTTTCTTGAGAAGAACGCCTTACTTTCATACTACGAAAGAATTTCTTTTGCACCCACGCTGCTGATGTAGCAAACGTTACTCGACAGAACCATGCCTGTGGATGAGACATTGGTTTGACCAAATTAAGGAGCCATTCCAAGGTTCTGGAACAAATATGCCGTTATTCAAAAAAACAATGATCTCTTGAATCTGTTTCAGCGTCGGCGGCTAATCCGCCCGAATAGGCTATTTCGAACTACTCATTCTACTTCACGACACTTTGCAAATCATTCAAATTCAATATACACTGCGAGATGCTGTCTTTGGTACGACCCCAAGCAATGTGCTCGGGGTGCACAAGATCTTAATATCCCACGATCAGCCAAAAGGAAACCTTGCGTCGTTTTTTTTCGATATTCAGCGCCACATCTACTGCAGATATATGGCTCCATTGCATGAAGGAACGATATTCGGCAGAAGGGGTCTCACGATGTGCTTTTGAATAATGAAAAACAAACGCTAAAACCGCAGCGGAACGCTGACTTCATGATTACAATTAACACTTGAAAAATGATGCGCTCAGGAACTTCTTCAAGAGCCACAAAGAAACACGGCCAAGTGCCAAGCAGCAGCTCACGCGCAGATTCAGGTCCAAGAAGGTAACGTCCCGGAATAGATTTTGTAGTAGGGGAAAGAGGAAATTTTTTTACAGTATTTTCACGCCTGCCTGCGTAAGAGCTTCGGAACCGCTCACTGTTGAAACTCCAAAGAACTCGCTTGAGGAATACTAGTTAGTCATCCCCAACAGTATATCCCGATCGCTTAAGAAAGCGTCGCGCTGACTTTATATTTGTAGACCCTGGCATACAAATGTTCTTGGCCGTGGCTCCAAATACGAAGTAGTCGAGAGCGGAAGACAGGCAGCAATTTGGAGTATCAACGTTGCCGCACAGAGGACACCAACCGCCGATATTTCTTGCTAAACTCACAGTACACAAGAAGAGACAGAGCCATAAAAACGCACGGAGCAAATTAAGCGAAAAAATCGCCCGTCTAGTCTGATTTCTATCGAACAAGATCTCGAGCGTGCCAAAACTACTGCTGACTAAAATGCCTGTCTACACTTGACAGGGACGTCACTGCAGCGAAAACATGATGTTCAAGTACTTTACTGAGAATTTGGCGGCAAGTGGGCGGCTTTAGTATCCCCCACGCTGGGTCCTAACCCCGGTGTACTCGCGTGAATTGCCAGCTCTTGATGGATTAGAAGTTTACTGAATATATCTGTAGACGCGCGGTCACCCGGCGCGTAGTGTAACGTTCATAATGATAGATATTATATCTATCAATCATAACAATGGATGGTTGATCCAAAGGCCAACAAAACTCAGCAATGACCAACTAAAACGATGCGATCAAATTGAATGGTAACCGTCTCCAAGAGAATTTGATTTCCAATTGCTTCCGAGAAGTTCATGCATACGCTTTTTATCAATGAGCTCAGGGTATGTGAAAATGTCCTTGTAGGACCTCTCAATATGGGTAGTTATGTCTATAATTCACCGCTAAATTTTCGTACTAACTGAAGAGTTCCACAGATATGTTGATAATACGCTACATCAAAGAGATGCCACTCGAACGCGACTGTTTGGAGTGCATAATGAGTTAAATGCGGAGTATGCGTCGCCTTATTTGAAAAATAACAAGAATGGCACGAGCTATTCTCACAGTTCTTTAGCTCAGTTAGAATCTCAGAGTGAAGAGCAAGTGGGCCTTATGGGTCAGAAAATTCAAGCACTGAAGTCACTATCCTTAAAAATGGGAGATGAAATCAGAGGCAGTAATCAAACTCTGGACACCTTGGGAGATACCTTTCAGAATACTGCCACTAAATTGAAGGGAACATTCAAAAACATGATGATTATGGCAAGGAAATCAAGAATTAGCATCAAAACCTGGCTATTAATCTTTTTTGTGGTGGGGTTGCTGTTTTTCTGGGTTTGGATTCGATAGGACACTTTTAGGACCTCGCACGTATCAGAACCTCCATGAAAGTCTCCATCTCAGCACTCCTTCACCATAAATGACTAAATACCTGTACTTAAAGAATCATCGATTCAACTTATATATCAAAAATGGAAAAGATGTACGATATTTTGACGCCTAGACCCTAGACAGTCCAAAACAAACTGCAAAGGATGCGAAACAGTGGGAAAAGAATGCATCAATGATGTTGCCCGAAAATGCTAGCTCAATCCTTTGATCTGTTTTTCTCACTTGCTCCCAAAAGCCCAATCGCATTTCTCTTTGCCCGGTACCTTTTGCCAATTTTCCTCCTTTTGTAAATTCGAATGCACTTATAGCTTGTAAAGGTCAAAAAAATTATAAAAGCATAACCCCCCAAACCATAAGCATGCAGCAAATCAAGGACCCTCAAAGAGTCATTGAAGGGAGAGTTCAATAAGCGGCCCCCGATATAATGTTCAAATTTAGATTTGTCGTGAAGTAATACATTAACAAAGGTCTCTTTAATATTGTATGGATCTGCGGTCAGAATTTCACCGAAGACATCCGTTTTATAATAGATCTTGCTCTTTTTATCAATCAAGATTACCTTTCCAATGTCTTGTTCTCCCAAAGTACTCTCGAAGCCCATCTGCTTTAGAATAATTGAGTATTTTGATATATCTAGGTATCCTAAAATAACTTTGTTGTCGTCTTTATGAACAATTTCTTTTCTTGCCGCATCAAGAACCGCATTTGTCTTAGCTCCGTTTTCCTTTAAGGCATTCGCCTTTTCCAATCTCTGCTTTCTTTTAGTCGAGATGTCATCGATCATACTCCCCATACGCACATCCTCATAATCGTAGGCACCTATCATGAGCTTCCCTAGATTCCTATTACTTTTTTCCGTGCTTAATACATTTTTCGTGTCGACTAGTTCAATAGCCAGAGCGCGATACGTGTCAGGCTCAAAATTGAGTAGTTGATTAAAATTGTTTGGTGTAACCTCATTTACAACAGGCAAGGAGTACTTGTTGATCCAAGACATTAAGAAGTCCAAATCTCTCAACTCCGTTGTTGAGAAACCGCTGAAGATATGAGGAACCTTGTCTCCGTCTCTGAAAATAAAAATGTTCGGATTCTTCGGCATGACGTTAAGGTCGATGTATTCTTGCCGAGGTGTCTTCTCTGGCTCATCTTTTCGGTAATTGATCAGTTTATACATATATCCAAATGTCATCTCCACAGCAGAAGCAATATCATCTTCAGTTTTATATAAATACGCATTGGGTATTTTTGAAATTGGCTCAACGAGATTTTGTAGGAAGAGAATATCTTCTGGAACTATAGTGTCGGGATGATAAGAAAATACGACGTGAACTTTCCCAGCTGGTGGTGCGCTCTCGATAGATTGGTACACCTTGATGTCTCTGTTGACTATTTCCATTAAGTCCTCTGTCGATATTTTGGGGTGTTCACTATTTTGAAGCGTTCTTTTGGCAAAATCTTCAAATAGAGATACGGAACTAGAAAATGGGCCGTCGTAGATGAACAAATTGTTTGTTTTTTGACCTGGTATAATCAATGCAACTCCAGGGAATCTATCAGCTCTGTGATTTAGAATTTGAGTCAAGTCAGAAAATCCAAGTTTATTACATAAAGTGGGTGAAGCTTCACAGTTTATGTGACCGGTTGATATATTTAGAGCTGCTAAGTTAACAGATAATAATTTCCAAGTCCTCTGAAATGGTTCACACTCGTCACAATTCTCAAACTCTATATCACTCGAACTTCTTGTATTCTTCGTTGGCCAAAAAGAGACAAGGTACGGCTTGTTACCATTACCGTTTAGTAAATTTGCAAATTTTTCTGCTGAAATTAATTCACTAAGGCTTTTAACGTCCTCAACTTTCAAATTTGACGGTTCGTTGGAGGCTTGACGTGCAAAATCAAGGATATTTTCCTTAGACCTGGGTGTTTTACTCGGAAAACTTTCGATGAAACCACTCGGACCATATAGTCTTATAGCCGGATAAGCATTTATTTTTTCCTTTGAACAAAGATCACCACTTTCAATGCAATTAACTTGGGACAACGAGATATTCAATCTCTTACCCTCTTTATAGAACGTTTTCCAAGCATTCTTCCAGACAGGAGCTAGTTCCTTGCAATGATGGCAATACGGACTATAAAATTCAACAACATGTAAGCCAGTCCTTGACATGAATTCTTTTTCTTTCAGTGGTTCGGGGAACTCTACCGTTGTTTCAGACAAGTCGCCAGAGACATGACAACAAAAGAAGAGTCCCAATATGATAAGAGCCCAATAATTTTTCATTACTAACAACACAAGTTGAAGTTAAGTGGTTTTCTTCTCCCTCGGTGAGCATTCCCCCTGAGAGGTTGTTTTGTTTTCCTTTGTACTTCTTAACATATTTTTTTAGTCACCTACTGCGGCATCGCTCAGCAGCGAAAGCCCGACACTTGTGCACCACGATTACGCATACAAAGCGACAGAAAGTACAGATGATATATAGGCAAATTAAATCAAGATTGGCTTCTCGAATTCATCTCACTTCGTTAATGTTTGTCAGATGGTTTCTCACATACTCAAATGAGACTAAGGCGATGGCTGATGCTGGCACTGTGCGCACCAGGTTAGTGGTAAACCCAGAATAAAAACCTCGAAATCCTTCAGTTTTGTAAGTTGTCCTTATAAGTGGAATCAATTTATGCTGAACAGAATTGGGCAAATCTGATTTCAATTGCATTCTAGTTCTCAGGATTTCGTGTGGATACGTTATTAGTGAAGCGATCATTTTTGAGACACATGATGCCATGATCAGTTTCTGCAAGTCCAGAGTTTGATCCTGCCTTCTTGGGTTTTTATGATCTCTAATATTGTAGCAATTAAATGCGACTTTCAACTTTTCATATACCGGGAAATGGATTGCTACGTGTAAAAGTCCCAAGAAGGACGGTACCAGCCCTGCATAAAATGATTTAATACCTTCTTGTTTATAGATTTTTTTAAATGCATCAAAAGTCCCCTTATAATGTGTTGGATGTTGGGAAACGTGCGTTTGTAACATCAGCCTTGTCTTTATGACCCAAATTGGGTTCGTCACTATCGTGGAAACAGCTCCCGCTGTAATTGCGGAGCACGAATAGGAAGCAAAGTCCCAATTCGGGAAAACCTTTGGATAAAAGTCTTTACAGACTTCATAAAATGAGAAATATATCATCCATGTCGGAAAATACCCCATTATTATTGGTACTAACCCTTTGTAGAGTCCTCGTATTCCTTCATCTCTGACTATTGTCTTGAAAGTTCCAACAAACCCATGATAATACCGATTTTCCGCAATGGATTGTAGTCCCTGTGCCTGCAATCTTGTCTTTGCAACGTCAAGAGGACACACTACGATTCCTGATATAAAACCCGACACAGCACCTGACAAAGCGGTTATTTTTGTATCACTCAAAGGAGTAGTGAAAATTACATTCCTATTCCGTCCAGCAACTTCATGCCTATCGAGAAGCCTATCTGCATTATTATTCGTGAGATGGGCTAGTTTTCTCATGGGCTCGATTACGTCTGAGCTGGATAGCGGCGATGTGCCATCGGGAACTATGAAACCTTCGTGTGTTTCTGATGTGTGTTTATACTTAGCAGAATCTAAAACGTCATCCTTTACCATTTTATTCATATAATATCTGAAAGTTTTTTTACCGTCAATTTTAACCTTCTGATGAAAATAATACAATATATACAACAAACAAAGAGCTTTAGAGATGCCTAGCAATGGTTCCTCAACTCTTCTTGCAACGGTACAAAAGCTTTCCGGAAAATGGCACAACTACTGTGTACTAGAATGTAACTAGCCGGGCTCTTTGTGGAAATATGTGAAACCTCGAGAACTTCTAAGGCACTTTAAAATTTGTCAATATTAATGATAGTGTAAGATCGAGGTCAAGGGAATCCGGTGCAACGAAAGTTATTCGTCTAGCCTGCACGCTACCTTTGTAACCTTATGAGTGTAGAGGAGAATCGATATTGATAAATCAATTTTATAATTAGCAATTGCTGATTGGAGGGTTTTTACCACTATTAGTTGTCTATAGAGCACAACTTGAAATCAACGGAGTTGTTCGGGCAAGCTTCAAGAAGAGGACATATATCATTACAAACGAGTAAATCGCTGGCGGTGCCGTGTGTGATGCTCTAGCACCTCAATTGAATCTGGGTCAGCAAATCCTTTAATAGCCGGCCTGCACTCGGGTCATTTGAATCTTACATAATAGAAGTTCAAATAGTTAAAAACCTGACCACAGATGGTTACTTCGAATGCCACATATTTCTAGACGCATAAATTACTAAGGAGATTGCTCCTGGGAGGCGGTAGTCCCCCCTCATCCTACTGTAGCTGTCTCAGTGGTAATTTGGTTCACCGTCAGAGAAAATCCCAAGAACCTCGGCGGCTAAACTATCCACCATGACTCTTTTTACGATGGATAATAAGACGGTATATCGTTTCAAACACACCAAAATCCTAGTATGTATCGATGTTTGTGAGGTAGAGAGCTCTTCGGCGGCTGAAACGGCCCATGTTACCATAAAAAGCGTACAAATAGAGGGTCATTCTTTATTAAACTTCATCATACCTTGATTGAAATAAATAAACCTCTTACAAAAGTTTTTCTTTAGCGTAAAGTACTATCTCAACGTTGTGAAACGAATTCCTCCCTGAACCAAGGACGTTGGCTAATGCTACCGGACGGAAACGGCGCTCCTAGGTGGATAAAACTTTTGCTGCATTAACAAAAGGGCTGCTCAAGGGTTCAGGAAAAAATCTAGTGCTGGTATCGCAAAACACTGGACTTTTAGCTCCTTTCAGCATCCGCGGCTAGTCCACCTGAGGAGGCCACTTCGCAGCCAAGGCCCATGATTACTAAGCATCTAAATTCAAAGCGTTCTATGATTTCGCCCTCGGCAGGACTTGAAGAATATCTTTATATTTGGAGGTTAAAAGATCCGAATTTATCCAGTCGTGTTCGGCCCTACATCCATAACAGACAGTTATATAGCAAGTTTTCCATCTAGAGTCGCTAGAATCTCAAACAGGATCTTGGGCGTGCCAAAACAAGTCGCTCCCCAAAACGGGTGTCTGCATTTGATGGCAAGTGACGGTGATTCCGATCCCCCCACTCTCGAAGCTGGCCTCTGTTCAGTGGCTTAGAAGTATATGTGGACCAAATATGTGCTTAAACGGAACGGCCAGCCTCTGAGCTTCCCCTGGGTTGGGCAGTATGTATAGTTTAATATTACAGTGAATTATTGATATTTTGTTTGTAACAAATGTATTAAAATATTTAGAAGCAATCGGTTTTTTGTTTTCGTTTAGTTTTTTATTTCATAATAAGAGAAAATAATTGTTTGATCATTTTGGCAAAGCCATATTTGATTTTTCCATCGTGTTGGCAGAAGGGCCAACATTCATAAGAAATGGTATCGTGTTACTACTAGTAATTGTTGGGTTATTCATTGCAGATGGGGCGCTATTCGAAGAGGAATATCGTATAAATGGGGTTCCTTGTATCAATGAGTTCGATATTTGCAGAGTTGGTGGAGGACCATTATGTGGCTGAGAATAAGCATGTTGTTGGGGTGGAGGATGTAGTGAAATTTGATGTTGATAGAAGGGGATAGCTTGTTGTTGTGGGTGAGACTGGTGGTGAAGTTGAGGCGGATGGTGAATGGTGGGCAACGAAGTCGGTTGTGAAGTATAGTTCGAAAAATTTGCATAGTTCACTCTCAGTGAGGGGGACATCATCACGCCCATATCATTGGCAGCCCCATTAGGATTACTATTGGCATTATTATTAGTATTATTATGGCCATGGGCGTAATTATTAGTATTTGATTGTGCAGGATAGGTATTATTAGTAGCAGTAGCATTGGTATTATTGCCGTTGCTTGTGAAAGGGGAGCCGCCAGAACTATTTTGATAATAAGGTAAAGGAGCATTTATTGGATAGAGCTGCACAGAACCTCCCAGTGAAGTCTTACTTGAATCCATAGGAACTGGGCCGTTTGCAGGGTATAGTGATTGAGGCATGGAGTGATTTCTCGAACTATAATAGCACGTTGGTTGCGACGTTGCCGTTGGCCCAGTATTTGATTGCTGTTGAAAAAGAGGGTTGGATTGGTAAATGAAGGGCTTGGACGAAGGAGCAAGCGGCTGCAATTGAGCTGTACTTACATTTGCAGTTGCGGTAGCTCCATACGCCGATGATGGTAAACTATCATCACTTTGGTAAGATTGTCTTTTGAGAGATGGCAGAGGTTGCTGCGGTTGTTGATGTTGATGAAGTTGTTGCTGCTGTTGCTGTAGGTGCTGCTGCTGTTGTAGTTGCAATTGTTGCTGTAGGTGCTGCTGTTGATGTTGTTGTTGCTGGTGCTGCTGCTGTTGCTGTTGGTGCTGTTGCTGTTGGTGCTGTTGCTGTTGTTCTTGCTGCTTTTTTGGACCCATATCAACAGAGAAAATACTGCCAGCAGTATTATTACTTGGAACCCCATTTGTACCTGAATTTTCGTTCCCGTGTGAACTACTACTGCTAACCTTGTTGAGTGCATTCATTTTAACCTTTTGTGACGCGAACAAAGGCGAGTTGTTGTTTGTATTTGGTTGTCCTGTTGAGTTTTTGTTACTGTTGCCTAATGTTGTGTTTTCCATCGCAATCAGCAATTCTTTACAGGGCTTCACGTTTTGGAAAAGCTTGGAGTCGGAAGGTTTAGCAAGTAGATTATTCTGCAGATCACCCAAATTATAATACGAAACCATATGTAGCGTTTCAGATGTTTCTTTTAGGGAGTTCCTGAATTTAACAGACATTGTCTTCTTTATAAAACCAGTGTATTTGCCATTGTTGGAGCCAGAGCTGCTTGATTTGGTCGATTGGGAGGGCGAGGGAGAAGTAGTTGCAGTTGCGGATGGAGGCGGGGAAAGCGACTTTGGCGATACGTTGGACGAAAGCGACGGAGAGTTTGAGACCGGCGTGGATAAAATAGGTGGTAGTTTTATGCGCGAGTTGCCAGACGATAAATCTGGCAGATCCGTCCTCGGCTTTTTTGAACCGCACGACGAGTGTCCCGTAGATTTGTCCAACTCTCTATAAATTAAAAACTTCCCGGATATTCTAGACGGCGACCATGAGACGCCATCCGTCCAACGCTTGATACCAGATACCTCTTCAATGAAAATGAATATGTTTCCCGAAGTAATCAGGTAAGGCCTTTCAATTTCATACGGCCTCCTGGGAATATGCTTCAACATCCCGTCCAACGTAGCTTGTAATATTAGCAAAGCATCATTTTCATCTTCAACATACCCTTTGTAGGTAGGCTCGATATCCATCAATTGTAATTGTAACTGGGCAACTGTGTGGTTTAATGTATCCGCTGTGGGTGGTGATGAGACAATACGATACGGTGTTAAAGGGATAACACTACTAGATGTTGATATGAGATTAAAAAGTAGAATAAAACAAAGTTTGATTTGTTCCTGTAAAGTAGTGTATGGTAGTGGTAAGTGTATAGTAGTGGTAGTGTATTGTAGCAGCGTGAAGTTGCGTCTTCTATCGTTATAACAGTAGCAGTTTGAGGTAGTGTTTGGTAATGTTGTTTGAATCGCTCTATGTTCAGTGACAATTGAAGAAAGGAAAAATTTTTATAGTCAATTTTATTTATTTTTTAATCCCCTTCTTTAGAGAAGGAAAAAAATCTGTGCGGCCACAAGAAACTTCAACAAGATCGGAAAGAGATGTGAACAGCCAGCGTCGAAAAACTAAGTTATATTTAAACTGAGACTCGATGATAGCCCACAGGGCAAACGAGAAGCACGAAGCAGTTTATACCTCTTGAATCTTTTGACGAATTAAGGTAAACGCTGTTTGCGGAACTGCGGTTGCTAACTACGGTTGCTAACTGCGGTTGTTAAATGCGCGAGATGTACGAAAAAAATTAACTTATAGAATCGAACGACCACGAGAACGGCGATGATTTAGGTTTGAGAGGTGGGTCGCCTTCCCTTCTGGCGGATGTTGCAAAATAAAGTTCAGTACGCAGGTCGCTCTGTGCCGTTGTTGTTGCTGGTTACGAACCTGGAACTTGCTCGTGCGCGGGCATCCTAACGTTACTAGGACGCTATGATAACACGCAGCCAGTGGATATGCGGGCATTGCTATTAACACCGACACTGTCCGATCCAATGAGCCATGGCAGCATGATTCATCCCTGAGTTGCGATGTTCGACAATCAGTACGCGTGCCGTGCCGCCATGCGCTTAGAAGAAAAAGAGGAGATGGGACATCCGCACATCCGTGCATCCATGGGGAGCGAGTTGGGTGCACGGGTGCAGAGGAACAATTGGAATTGCTCGCGATTTGCAGCTGGAAATGTGCAAACACACCGTGCGATGGGTGGTGACTCACACTATTCCTGATAGGGTAGCTGAAGGCGGTAGCGGCGACGCTCGGTGGTCAATGCCCTGCCTTTCTTATCTGTCGCCGCACGCACGCTCGCGCATGATCGCCCACGATTACTAATGGTCCTCAAGGCGAGAGGGTATATATATATGCACTCTAAAATTTTTTCAACCATGCGCCCTTGGCTTCTCGCGCACTATTACTTCTGTTGCAATATATTGTCATAGAAAACTTCTACAACAAACAACACACAACACAACACAACACAACACACCACAACCTACCGGTTACTACGCAGCTGCACTATTATTTGATTTTATTTTATTAGGAGAGAGAACATAACAAAGATTTAAAAATGACTTTCTGAACTAGATTAGTTAACGCCTAATAATATAAAATTTACGATAATACTGTAATACTATAATATACAACAACGATACAAACAAGATATTTACAACCCACAATTAACTATCACACTCCCGTGTTAATCGTTTAATATATTATACCTCCCAAGATAACCATAATATAATACTTAAAGATGTGTTTACTGTAGAAAATAACTACATTGATAAAAGGATCACCTTTTTTACTTTACTTTCACTCCAAAACAAACTTGATATACAATGCATTTACAATGCCGTTCCATTCAGCTTATAATAAGAAGATACAATCCCAATAGTACAAAATATTGATATTAATAATAAAGAACCAGAATACAATCCAATCGAAATATAATACAACTGCAAATATGTTTACCAGTACAAGTTCCACCCCAAGTCAAGGTTTGTTCAACGACAACAACAACAGCCACATGATCTCCGATCTGGAGAACGGGTCCGTATCCGAGACGCACCATCCGGTCGTCGGTGAACTGGTTTTTGGAAAGTTCATCAAGGAAGAAGACGAGGATGCGTCCCCTCTTTTATTAGAAGACTCTGTTCCTAGTACGACGTCCTCTCTGAAAAGTGCCGTCGACGATTTTTTCCTGAACGATGATAACTCGACGCCTATGTTTGAATTTGAAACCGCCAATTCTTCAACCCAGTGGACCTCTCTGTTCGACAACGACATTCCAATCACTCAAAAGGATGTGCAGCTGGCTCATGAGCTGACTGTTGAAATTGAGCAGGACAAGGTGCAGAGTGAACCACAGGGAACTCTCGAAATTAGCCAGAGTTCTTATTTACCGACCCCAACTATCGAGGAAGGAAAATTGATCAAGCCAAGCTCGTTGTCCAAGCCGGGCCAAGGCAGCAAGGTCTCGAAGGTTGATCATCTTGGCGTTATCTCCTACAATCGTAAAAATCGTTCGGTTCCACTTTCGCCGATTTTTACGGAGTCAGGTGACCCGATCGCCGCCAAGCGTGCTAGAAACACTGAAGCCGCCAGGCGTTCTCGTGCAAGGAAACTCATGAGGATGAATCAGTTGGAAGAGAAGGTTGAGGAGCTATTAAGCAAGAATTGTCAACTGGAAGACGAAGTTAGAAGATTAACTAGTTTACTAAATAAATGATACATAAGTTCTAGTATACGAACTCAAGTTTTTTTACGCGAAAATCCTTTCTGTCTATTTCCTGCATGAAAAAGTAAAACCTAGACTACTTTAAACAATTAGCTCAGCACCACCCCTCAAGTGGACGCCAGAATGACAAAGGAACCGTTACATGCACAACTGACGAATCTGGCCATAGACCCTAGCATAAGTCACCGTGTGGACAGAGTAAGTGAACTTACAATAGCCGAAATCGATGGGTTGAAAAGGGAAATTGAACTGGAGCTGGATCAAAATTTCTCAGTATTGAATGATCAGAATTTGACAATGGAATCGTCTCTGCTGACTAGAGATGGCTATCCACGCTCGGACATTGATGTTTTACAAGTCAGACTGCTTAGAAGAAACATCCACATGTTGCAGAATGATTTGAGCAAGGTCATTAATGTTTCTATTGCTAAACTGAACGAACATTTCGCAGGACATCGAGAAAAGTCGCGCGAACCACCTAGTAATGACATCGCTTACATAATTCCGTTCGCAATTATCGACGATATCGTGGAAGATGGTCCGATATTCAAATGCGGTTGCTTGAAAAATGATAAATTGATATTGATTGGTGATCTAAACGCTGGAAACTACTTGAATCTACAAAATATTTCAAGATATATACTACAGAATGAGAACAAAGAGATTCCAATCAAAGTTAAAAGAGATGATGAATTCATAAGTTTGACTTTGGTTCCAACCCATAATTGGACTGGCCAGGGTTTGTTGGGTTGTAAATTGAAATTGCTATGAGGGGTCTAGCCACCATGGAGGGTGGATGTAAAGGAAATTATATCGCCATCGTCAAGAATATAATCTTCACCGCCTTCTAATTCCCAATCAGCATCGTTGATTAATGTCAAGATACCTGGTCTTATCGTTTCATTTTCAATGAAAACCTCGACATCGTTTTTATTTTGAATCATATTCTCAACAATGTAATTTATCAATTGCTTAACGCTGACTTCATTGCCAGCGATGTTAACTTCGTGCATTCTTTGTTTATTGAAAATGACATCTAGTCCTCCCATGAACTCAACTTTTACTTTGACCATCTTGATAGCCCTTACTCGAAGCTTCAGGTTTATACTACTTAATATTTCTATCGTTAAAGTTCAATCTCATGTGAAGAAGAGTTTTTTTCTCCACAGTCCGAAGTTTTCAACTTCGCATTTTTTAGTTTTTTAGTTTTAGTAAGGCTCGAAAAAGTGAGCTGCGTGAAATACACATCCATGCCCATTATGATTCATCGCCCATTTAAGATCTATCATCATGTTCTTCGATTTCGTTCATGAGAGATCATGAGTAAAACCATACATTCATGACAAGATAATTGTGGGTATATGACAGGTTAGAAAATAGGGAATACAGCCGAGGGCCGAATCAGTTGGTCAACTTTTTTTCGGGACTGAAACCTTGGATGCAACGCCGGCCAAAACTTAAATTTGGACAATTGTAGCCCCATCCTCTTTATGAGGCCCAACTTTATGCTTTAATGAATGATCCATTGATTGAAAATATCGTGGCAGCCGGCTTGTCACGTGAACAGCGTATGTTTATGTGTGATGTAGCGGTAGCTATTAGCGCACTTTTTAGATGGCTAGTCAGAGAAACTATTATTGCTCCAACATACATTCTTACAACGTATCGCCCGAGAATGAATATTTAGACACTTTATTAAGAGGAAAAACTCTAATAGCGTTTAGCTACAGTATTATTACGACCAAGGAAGATCGGCAGCTGTTCATTACTATTGGGAAAGGGCTGAATGCGCCTACAGTCTACTAACGCTTATTCTTATTGAAAATAGAGCTCGAACAATAAAGGAGGGACGTTGGTGATGACCTTCATCGTACTGTGTATACCTTTACCTTTTTACCACTTCCATAACTTCAATGCTCGCGTGGCGTAATGGCAACGCGTCTGACTTCTAATCAGAAGATTGTGGGTTCGACCCCCACCGTGAGTGTTTTTTGTACTTTTTGTTGTTAAGCTCTTAAGGCTTCTTTGAACAATACTGAAAAAAGGGCTCCTATTAAGTGACCACTCGAGGTTAGAAATATGTACAAGCCGCGACGGTTTCCTCTATATACGGCCACATTTCACAATTTAGAAATCTAGTGGAGATGCGTTTTTTGAGAGGGGCATCTGCAAAATAACATCTGAAGAGTCGTTCACATCCAGCCCCGTCGAAAAAGAATTCGTCAGATCGCCAGACTTTCTGCTCAAACAAGTACGAGTTCATTTGTTTGGCAACTGTATCCCAGGAATTTCCAGCGATACAGTTTTGCGCATTAATTATGGTCAAGAAAAACTGCATTTTGCTTTCCACTGTCATCGCTGACGCTCGACAGTCAAATCCACTGTATATCATATATGTATGGAAAGCAAAGGATCCTACAATGATTGCAGATGATGACCCGGAAGCCCTTGCACAGAAAAGGGCGACTAAAAAGGGTGCCAACAAATTAAAAAGTATGGGACCGTGCGTGTAAAATTGTGTGGCCCAAGTGAACTTGTTATAGCAGATGTCTCTAGGTAATTTGATATGATCTAGATTATTAGCACTCGACCCTTTCTCCGAAGCCATGAATTTCCAGCGCTTATCTATCTCTTTGCGATACACTTCCAAGGCCTCTTCACCGCAAGGAATCGATTCCTTAAGCGCACGAAGCTTCTCAGGTTTATCTTGTGCCAGAGTGAACGAATCCAGAAGATGCACCCTGAATAGTTCGTAGCAGCGGGCTCCGTCGTAGATGCAGTATTTGGTGTTCCAAAGCTTTCTTTCATATAAACGAGAGTTGAAGTGGCTTGAAACAGACTCCCAGTCTTCCTCGTCAGCACCTGGTGCATTGGCAATGATTTCTCTCCACAACGTTTCCAGCTCATTCGATATAGTACGCTCAACGCGAAACTTATGGTAAAAACCAACAACTTCCAGCATAATAAGCGCAAAAATAATGCATAAAGGCGCCACAAGAAAGTTACTGGATATCCTCGACCAAATACCGAGTGGGACACACAATAAAGTCCACAGGCGAAATGCCGTAGAGTGTGAAATTTCATAGCAAATCCAAGTAAAGCGATTTTTGAAGGCGTTTTTGGGTAGAAGCTCAGTTTGAGATTCGAGACAGCATAGGGGTCCCATACTGTTCCTTTTCTCATCTTCAGTCATGTTTGTCATTGTGGTCTGTGAGGATACTTTTACTAGGGAGGTTCTTTTCAGATTGGATCTGGCGGGAGTCGTTTATATAACCTCGAGCCGCGAAAAAGAAATTCGAGAGATTCCTGCCAAGAGAACAGAACAATAGATGGCGTCTCAATCGACTCGCAAGAGAGAAGCGGATAGGTCTAACGGATAAGTCGAGGTTACGACAACAAGTTAAGGGCGCGTCTCGTTGTAGTGATTGAATGGGCTTTGTGTTGAAAGAGATGTTCCCTCAGTGCAATTGTCGAATCTGTTCGTACCGGACATTGCTTAGTTTAACTGGTGGTTGTTCAATTATAGAGATACATAAATCCTCGCTCTTCCTATAAAGTGAAACCAAGTCTAAATCGAAAGGTATTCATCTTTGACAATGTCGCCAGTATTTATACCTGATGAAATGCGCATATTGAAACATAACACACCCATTTATTTGATCCGATACAATACGTGGTGCCACTTTAACTGACGTTGGGGACCACAGACTGCTTCGTGGTAAGATTCCTGATTTGTAATCGTTTCGCAATTAGGTTTCAACCGATATATTTTTACTCTTTCCTACCGACTTATCCTATGTTAGGGCTCAATCCTACCTTGTTCATCTGTTCGTCCTTCCTGTCATTTAGAAAGATACTATTCTACAATATTTCAGTTCTATATTATCATCTTCGTCACTATTACCAATAGGTCTTGCGTCAACTTTAATTGTTCTTGTTCTAGCGGAAAAATTGAAGTAACAACATATCCCAAAAGTATGGGGTGGTGGCTCAATGGTAGAGCTTTCGACTCCAGTTAAATCCTGGATATCCACGGAATTGCAATCGAATGGTTGCAGGTTCAATTCCTGTCCACCTCATATTTATTTTTTTTCACTTGCCGGTCTGTAAGTTACAAAACGTCTAAAAAATGAACTTGTGCAGCTTATTATTTTCCGCAAGTGCTTGAGCCAGTGAGTGCTTCATGGTATAACTTTATTAACCTCAAGTTGAATATAAGTTTAAGGTTAAATTTTGCCTTTAGTAGAATATCAACTGGAAGGAAAAAAACGTGAATTCGATGGGTACGATTTCAAAAAACATATCTCAGAAGGAACTTGAATTTTACGAAGAGGATAGAACGTTGGATAAGAATCGAGTGAGCATTCTTTCAGAGATAAAATAATTCTAGACTCCTTCTGTAGAGCATCTCCATAATAGTTGCAATGATACTTAGGGACGGTGAGAGTACTGTCTATGTATATACCAAAAGACCCAATCGGAATCTGCAAACAGGTTATCGCTTTCCTATCTGAAAAGTTCTGATTCCTGGGCAAGGAGGTTTGGGAAGCATGAGAGGTATCCTCACTCGAAATTGAATTTTTAGATGGCTGAAGCTGTTGTTTCTAAAAGAAATTCGGGACCAGAATGATTGTGCTCGGAATCAGAGTGCCGTCTCCGCGCCCTTTAAAGAACTTTAGTCCTGCTTATCCTATTTTAAATATTGTATTATCAGATACTGTGAAGTGGCTGATGTTGGCAGAGCATTCTTTCGTAAGCTATTCTTTGAAATATCTCGAATGATGGTCTTTGGAGAAATTTGGCCAACAAGGGAACAATACGTAGCAAGACCTCCTTGAGTTTTGTGAACGCTCTTAATAAGGCACCTAAATACTGCTTTATTTTACTCTATGTTATCCTGCTTCTTTCGACCAATCAATTTGTGAACTACCCCTTTATTCACGAATGAGATGCTCTCAAGCTGCTGCAAGTATTCAATTAAATCAATCCCCTTTGGTACTAAAGGAGCTGAATGAAATTTACTACCAAGTTTGAATATCTCAGCAGCAGTTGACAAACCATATTCAGCTTCTCCACGTTAATTTAAGTTAAAGCGGTTGAAGCGGTCAATAAAAAAGATATCATATAATTAGATGGGCTTTTCCATAGAAGCCAGCGCTCTACACAGTCTAGTCCACTAATGATTAGTTGGTGTCGGCGTGATCTTCGCGCCCTCTCGAGAGTTTTCATCGGTTTGCCCCGCGGAGTATTGTGGCAGTTGTCTGGGGATGCGGGATGCGGGGGGACTGGGCGGGTGGGTGCGGCAGCGCGACGCCGCCGAATTTAGTTCAATACCACTGGACCGTTGGTAGAAATACATGGCTAGATATATGGTCATAAAACAAAGTGAGCTGCATACCCATCGCACATTACCTCGATCAAACGAGCGGCTCTTCTTTCAATCAGTCCTCATAGGATCAACCAACGATCTATAGCAGGAAACTTTCTTGAGGGGCAGTTTTTGGCAGTAAATTGATATTCTGAACAATCGTGTCCCTCTATAGAGAATTTAGAGAGCGGGCAACATCATGAACTGCTTGAAATAGGACAACATCTCGCGCAAGAAAACTTTACTTCAGTTTTAACAAGCCCCAGACCAGGCGATCGGTGCCACGATATATCAACACAGTGTTCCCACAAGTCCATCCCCTTTTCGAGAGCAGTAAAGAAAGTTCTTGTTTTGTACAGCGAGTAGCTGTTAGAAGGCCTTCAGCCTGGGACCAGTGAAGGCTTAGGACTTCACCGCTTGGCCATTATTGAATAGGCATGGAAAACTCGACCAATATGTAGATCTCACCCCCCGCTAACATTTTGTAAAGCGGGGTTGAAAAAACAAGCACGTAGGACCGGGAACTCAATTGAAATGTTATAACTCGAGAGCTTTCAAGGTAGTATAGGTGTGAGAAATCGAACTCACTGTACTATGAGAATACTTTTCTGTCGGAGCGTCGAACTCATTCTCAGCCGCGCACTCGAGAAGCATGTAACGACTTGTGTGGCCTCATCTTTAATTAGGCCCGGGCGATGTAAGATTTTGCAAGAACTACCAATACAGGTATATTTACAGCTCAACTCAAAGGAATACTGCGATGTTGTTGAATAGAGCCGATGCGTGAAGTGCGCGCCAATCAATAGCATGCATTGTGAACTAAATGTTAGCGATGTCTTGCATTTTCTTGCAAGCATATGAACATGTATTATTTCATATTTGCCTTAAAAGTACCTCTTGAATGGGTTTGTAATTAAGCGGACTTAAAATTTCCCCGGAGGTGGGGGCAGGGAGGAAACGATCTCCTTTGAAATCTATACCGATCGAGTTCCGCGGAAAAACATGAAATGGCAACGTAAAAAGCACCACCAAATCGTGTAACTCCTCCTTAAAACTTTATATTACATCGTAATAAGCTTGGACATGAAAGGAAGAGGTGCAGGTGATAGGGCATGCGATTCGTGTCGGCGTAAGAAGCTGAAATGCTCGAAGAACAGGCCGATATGCGAAAACTGCCTTAAAAATGGTTGGGAATGCTGCTATTCGCCAAAAATTAAACGCTCTCCACTCACTCGAGTTCACTTGTCAGAGGTAGAGAACAGATTGGACAGCCTGGCTCAACTCTTCTATGAAATATTTCCCCAGATTAGTTTGGAGAAGGCGTTAAAACGGGGAATGTCTGGCCAACTGAAAGAATTATTACACAAGAGTATATCAGTTGACGACAATAGTGAAGAACCTGTTGAAAAGAAGAAGAGACAGACAAATACAAGCTACTTTGACTCTTCAGCGCAAGAACAGAAATGGATAATGGATAGCAGTTATGACGGCAAGACTATTCCTCCCGATAGTTTGCCAAGGGATCCTCTCTCAGGATTCGATTGGACTGAAGAAGAAGACATATCGACTAAAGATGACGGAATGGGGTTTTTAAATACTCAAACATCGAACAAGGGGTATTTTGGTGATGGATCTCCTAGCTTGACCCTGAAAGCCGTGGGTTTCGACGCGGCCCTCTTCTCCGCAATGGCTATTAGAGGCCCGGCAGCTGTAGCTGATCCCTTTCTTTTAGGTAATCGAGATGTGACGGCTGGGTTTCTTCAGAGCTACTTCACAAATTTTCACCCTTATTATCCGTTGGTGCATTCTGACTCTTTCATGACGCTTTACAACAATCGAGTAGAATCAGTGTCCTCAAATCAATGGCAAATATTATTCAACTGTGTACTCGCAATCGGTGCATGGTGTGTTTCAGGAGAATCAACGGATGTAGACCTGTTTTATTACCATAATGCAAAATCTCATTTGTCGCGGAAGATATTTGAGGCAGGCTCTCTGACATTAGTTACAGCACTGTACTTGCTATCGCGGTATGCCGAGTGGAGACAAAAGCCTAATAGCAGCTACACATATCAGGGTCATGCCCTAAGGATGGCAATATCTTTGGGTTTGCATAAAGAACTGTCGCCAACTGTGAAGGACATTAGCATCAAGGAACAAAGGCGAAGAATATGGTCCTGTTTATATTCGCACGAATACCACCTTTCCTTATTGCAAGGAAGGCCTCTACAGTATCTTTTCTGTAATGAAGATATTAGCACTTCCCTTCCTTCCTCCATGGATGATAACGAAATTTGGACTACAAATCCATCGATGTATCTCGGATGTATTGAAAGGGCAAGGTTATTTAAAGTTTTTAATGATTTGTGGTACCGCTACGACCGAGTCTCAAGATCGTCACCAACTAAATGCATGGAGTTATGCGAGGGCTTGGATTCCGCCTTTAAAAGGATGCCTAAATTTCTGCAAACGGATATATCTCCTTCGGCGCTATCTCATTTCTTGCAAGAAAACCCTTGGCTGTCATTCATGCGATATTACTTGAGATGGAAACGCCTTTGGTTAGTTATATATGCGTTAAGACAGTTGCCACCCAATTCGAAGCCTGTCTTTGAAGATGAAAGTATTAGCCCTTCCTTTGAAGATGAAGGTACAAGTCCTGCCCTCGATAGGTGTCGGACTTTATTATTTGAGGCAGCGGAAGATACCATAACGAGCGTTACCAACTACATTAACAACAATTGTCTAACCCCATTCTTTGCGTGGAACTGTACTTCCTTTATTTTCAATGCAGCATTAGTCCCTTTGACAAACATAATCACTCAAGAGCCTTCAAATGAGAACAACTTATGGATAGCTCAGCTCAAATCTGTTGTGAAAGCTTTGAATATTCTAAAGAATTACAAAATATCGTCTTGCGAAAGATATATTCAAACAATTGATCAACTTTGCGGTTCCATTTTATCTATGACACCAGATCATGGCCCAAAACGTGCCGATAATCAAGGCAACGACAAAATAAGCGATTCAGATGGCATTCGAACTCAGCACTCTATAGCGAGCATTGTACAGCAAGAATCAAGTGTGTTTGCGGAAAATTCGCCAAATAGCAGCAGGTATCTTGAGGCCATGCTGACAAATCAAGTGCCACCACCTATTTTACCAGTATCTTATGGAAGAAATCATGCAGACTCAAACTTGCCACAGTATCAGCAACAGTCGCTTTCGGAGTGTCAAAATACTATTCCTAGCCCCTCTTTGAATTGTGATGGTCTGATGGGACCAGATTACTACAACCGGAATACACCCGGAAGAAGTGTTGATCTCTCTAACGAGAGATTCCCTGTATCGAACAGGCCAAGCCAGGACGACCAGAACATGAAGGTATCTGCAAGGCATACAGACAGCATGTGGTGAAGCCAAAATACCTTCAGTAAACACGACGATACCTCCTCAATGTTAGGGTCGGCTTCAAAAGATGTCTATAACTATATGTGCCCGAGCAGGAGTAATTAATTAAACATTATTTTTAAGCATCATTGGGGCAAGGCAACATCTCTTCTCCGTTTTGCTTCGATTTATCTGTAAATAAAATTAACATCTACTTAGTTATAGTCCAGTACTTTAACTCTATGAATATCTTGTGGAGCAACTTAATTACGATCCAGGCGTTTAATCACAAACAGGGTCACATCGGTGACCAATTCAACGAAGAATATCCTCTGTGCCTTTCTTCTTAGAGGCAGACTAACATTTCCTTAAGAAAATGTTCGAACCATATATTATAGTGAGCTGCGTATAATACTAATGTCAAAGGGCATAAAGCCATGTGAGTGCACGCTGGAATAGAAAGAAGATTGCATAGGCATACGAAATAAAAGAAAGATGAAGTAGCATGGGCAGTATGAGACGGTCGCTAGAACAAAGTGAAATGGGTACTTTGATCAAGGTCTTCGACTACTCAAAAAAAATGTAGCACTGTGGTTACACAGCTTGATTTGACCATGATTTTCTCCCTTCAATCATTTCCCCTTGTTTAGTTTCAATTTGTGGGGAAACTCATGTCCGAAGTGCATAATTAATACCACTGAAGGCTCCATATTTTTACCCCGGGCATGATTGTCTTTGAGCGTGAATTGATATCGAATTTTTTGGCGAAAACTTCGCATGTTTTCTTTTTCGTGGCCTGAGACACTTGCCTTTGAACTCATCGCTGGCCGCGGGGGAACCCTCGAGCGCGCACCCGGAAAAACTTTTTCGTTTCCTGAGCCCGGAATGCTGGCCTCCGCAGTATGAGTCGGAGTTGTGCAGCCCGCAGATCTCTTTCGTTGACCTGCTCACACCCCACACACGAGCCAGATCATAAGACTAATTTGGAAAACTTGTTTTACAGGCGGCGAGGTAGTTCTTCCATAGTAAGCAGCAGCGGCTATAAAGTATAGGAATGAAATGTATAAATACAAAATACAATTCCTATAAAATTCAAAGACTATAATAATGTTCTCGTATTCATATTTCAATATCAGTAAAAACAGCAAGCTTATTTTCGGAAAACAATTCTCTGAATATTTATTTTATTAATATGAGTTCAGCAGATAATTTGAATTCTGCCACGTCTACCCCTGTCCCTCAGGACGTTGCGCATCCAACATATAGCAATAATTCCGGGACTTCTACGCCTATTATCAATGATTCTTTAGATAAACTGAAGGAGTCTCAACTTCAACCAGATGAGAATATAGAAAGCAATGAGTTACCTGTCAAGCCATTTTCAGATTATATTACTGTGTGCTTGCTTTGTCTTTGCGTGGCATTTGGTGGCTTTATGTTTGGTTGGGATACCGGTACCATCTCAGGTTTCATAAATCAAACTAACTTTCTGGAAAGATTTGGGTCCACAAGTTCTGATGGAACTCGTTACTTATCGAAAGTCAGAACAGGTTTGATTGTTTCTATTTTCAATATCGGTTGTGCAATTGGTGGTATTGTGTTGTCGAAACTGGGAGACATTTATGGACGTAAAATTGGTTTATCCGCTGTGGTTACAGTTTACATTATTGGTATCATTATTCAAATCGCTTCTATCAACAAGTGGTACCAATATTTTATTGGTAGAATTATTTCTGGTCTAGGTGTCGGTGGCATTGCCGTCTTGAGTCCAATGCTAATCTCAGAATCTTCTCCTAAGCATCTCAGAGGTCCTTTAGTCTCATGTTATCAGTTGATGATTACCGCTGGGATCTTTTTAGGTTATTGTACTAATTATGGTACAAGAAACTATTCAAATTCTGTTCAATGGAGAGTACCCTTGGGCTTGGGTTTTGCGTGGTCTTTGTTTATGCTTGGTGGCTTGACAATGGTGCCAGAATCTCCACGTTATCTTTGTGAAGTGGGAAAATTTGAAGAAGCAAAGCGTTCCTTTGCGCTTTCCAACAAAGTTTCCATCGATGATCCAGCTCTGTTAGTGGAAATTGAGGTCATCGTTGCTGGTGTTGAAGCCGAAAAATTAGCAGGTAATGCAACATGGAACGAACTATTCTCTACTAAAACTAAAGTTCTTCAACGTTTAATTATGGGTATTCTACTGCAAGCTTTACAACAACTGACTGGTAACAATTATTTCTTTTACTACGGTACTAGTATTTTTAAGTCGGTTGGATTAAAGGATTCCTTTCAGACCGCTATTATCATTGGCGTTATTAATTTTGCGTCGACTTTTGGAGCTCTATATACTGTCGAAAAATTTGGGCGTCGTTTATGTCTGCTATGGGGAGCTGCAACCATGATGGCGTGCATGGTTATTTACGCCTCTGTTGGCGTAACTAGATTGTACCCAGACGGGATGGACCATCCTAGTTCTAAAGGGGCAGGTAATTGTATGATTTGTTTCACCATGTTCTATATTTTCTGTTATGCCTTAACTTGGGCGCCAATCGCATGGGTTGTTACTGCTGAGGTGTTTCCATTGAGGGTCAAATCAAAGTGTATGGCTCTTGCCTCCGCTTCTAATTGGCTATGGGGTTTCTTGATTTCTTTCTTCACTCCATTCATTACAGGCGCCATCAACTTTTACTACGGATATGTCTTCGTTGGTTGTTTGTGTTTCGCTTTCTTTTATGTTTTCTTCTTTATTCCTGAGAGTAAAGGTTTAACCCTAGAAGAAATCAATGAAATGTGGCTAGAGGGTGTTTTGCCATGGAAATCTAATAACTGGGTACCAGCTGCCAGAAGAGGTGCCAATTTTAACGTCGAAGATTTCCAACACGATGAGAAGCCATGGTATAAGAGGATGGTGTGAACATAAACACCATCTTAATTTGAATCTTTTTTAATGATGTGAAGGCTTGAGGATTTTATGTTCCACCCCAGGTTTTCTCAGCAGTAATATATAACATCCTTAAAGATATTTAAATACACTGTGCAATTATAAATTAACTTTACCTTTCAAATACTTAATTAGAGCTCGACTTATTGGTTAATGTTTCAGATTTTCAAAAGACCATGTATGTCATACACGGGCACTTCGTATTATGTAAGGATATGCTTGATAATAATGAAGCTATATCTGCCTAACCTAAGTCATGAACATTGAAATCGAGAAGTTTTAAACAAAATTAATCATCTATAAATTGAATTCCAGAAGCAGCATAGGGCCTTTCCTCTGAAAGGCTTTACAGCTCTGTTTTACGATTTTGTATTTAGGTATGTATTTGCATAATAGGTTTGCGGTCCAACGGTATGGCGGGAGGAGGTAAATTTGGTCCTCCTCGTGAGTTCTCAATCTAGGGACCTTCCTTTATTAGCTAAACCTATATTGAATTCTGGAACCATAAACATCTCCGCGTTTCAAAATGACCGATTCTTTCCACTTCTCTATGTTTATGGCATCGACGTATCTGCCTGGCTCCACTGCGAATCCAGATCTGGGCGAAAAGCCAGCAGATAGGAAGTCACCCGTGTACAGTTGAAAACTCGGTTCTGTGGTCGACACCTCTAGCGATATATTTGATTCAGGATGTGTAGCTCTGGCAGCTACGGTCAATTCGTTGGTTTTCGTAGAATCCAGCCCTTGAAGCTTCTCATTTTTGTCCAAGACAAAACAGCAGTCATACGACGGCGACTCAGCGTGAAGTATTGTCCCACTGACGGCATCGAGAGTGGCTATTTCTCTATCCACAATTTTGCCGGTAGGGATGCCTGAAGAGTCAACATCTATAGCCTTTTTCGAGGCAACCCGGATAATTGTTCCGCTGAATGATTCACCATTATTGACCTTGTTCAGGTTGAAGTAGGTATGGTTTGTCATGTTGATGGGTGTCGCTTCACCATCAATCAAGTGTGCTTTGTAGGTGACATCCAACAGCTTCTTCGCAACATTTAACTCATACTTGACAGAAACCTGCAAATTGCCAGGAAACTCGTTGTTTCCTGAGTGATCGTCCAGCAGCAAAAATTCTGCAGTGTACACATCCTTTGATGGATTCTGCACGAGCGGTCCCATGAATTTTTTGACGTGAAACGACCCAACACTGCTGTGATTGGCATTGTCCCCATTATTCACGCTTAATCTGTACACTTTACCATTCAAAGTGTACTGTCCCTTGGCGATGCGATTAGCGAAGCGGCCAATCGTGGCACCTACGTAACAAGTGTCGGCACATTCATAGGCCTTCGCATCGGAATAGCCCAACACAACCGACTGCCCGTCAACTTTCAGATCTACCAAGGTGGCACCCGTGTTACCCACCGTGGCTTCAAAGCTAGTGCCAGCGCCTATGCTAATAAATCTGCTCTCGTAATCGTTGAAGTCACCAGCAAAATTGGTCTTGACTCCCTTCAATTGATAGCCATAAGGATTTCCTGTGGCCCATTTCCACAAGTCACTACACGCAATACCGACATCCAATTCGGTTTGCCATTTCAGCTCGACTTTGGCCCTATTTGGCTTTGCCGTCAGGTTTATAACATCGCCAGCCCTTCTGCCAACCACCTCATATGGTATCTCTTTTCCCGATGCATTGCAGAAAGCGCGGTGTACCTCGAGCACAGTGGAGCCTTTACCAGAACCCAAGTTCCACTCACGGCACAAGCCGCTCTCTGAATTTTCCCGAGCATCCAAGTATTTCAAGGCGGCGATGTGACCCTTGGCCAAGTCAACCACATGGATGTAGTCTCTGATTGGTGTACCATCTCTGGTGTTGTAGTCATCACCAAAGACATACAACTTTTCGCGCCTGCCGACGGCCACTTGCGCCATGTAGGGCAGCAAATTGTTTGGAATACCCAAGGGATCCTCCCCGATGAGACCTGACGGATGCGCACCAATCGGGTTGAAGTAACGCAAGATAGCGAACTTCCAAATGCTCTTGTTGCTCAGATAAAGGTCACCCAAAATCTTCTCGATAGTGAACTTAGTGTGGCCGTATGGGTTGGTAGGCCCTAACGGACACTCCTCCGGAATCGGGATCATATTCGGAAACCGAGTAGCATCACCGTACACAGTGGCCGAGGAGGAAAAAACTAGCTTGGCGACATTATACTCTTCCATCAACTCCAGCAGAACCAATGTACCCAGGATGTTGTTATGAAAGTATCTCAAGGGAATCTGCGTGGATTCCCCGACAGCTTTCAAGCCAGCAAAGTGAATCACCGAATCGATGTTGAACTCCTGGAAAATCTTTTCTAAGCCCTCGCGATCGCATAGGTCCACCTTACGGAAAGGGATGAAGTGGTTGGTCAGTAATTGCAATCTCGCTACTGATTCATAAGACGAGTTGCACAAGTTATCCACGACAACGCACTCGTAGCCATTTTCGATCAGCTCTGCTACGGTGTGTGATCCGATGTAACCTGCACCGCCGGTAACTAAGACATATTTCTTGGCAATTTTTTCAACAACACAGCTCATAGTCCTTTAAAATCTAATGTTCTTGTCACACCCTTAATAAAGAAGCTCTTCAGTTACCTTGAGTATGTGCTACATATAATGACGTGAATGTGGCATATATATATGGATGGGCTCCCACTGATGTCTGCTGCAATGCATGCCTCGGATCACACTAAAGGCCAAACCTTGTTAACTTTGGTTTGAGGAATATCTATCCGATCGGGCGACAGTAGTCCGACGGCCTGTCGGCGCACATTCTGCCGATCAGCTTAGCTGCGTCGCCACTGACACTGCTGCTGCACCTCCGCGTCCGTTTCCCCACGCCCCGCAGACAATTCGCCTGTCGCGGCCGCTGGCACCCCGCGGCGCAGGCCGGAGAAACTCTCGAGATGCGGAGATCACATCGACACGAACTGATCCCCAGTGGCCCAGCCTGCGGGGACTGCCTACTTGAAACGGCTCCTGGATTAAGCTGCGCAGTTTTTGAAAATTTCTCTTCTTACGAATGGGGAACGGTGCTCCATCAAAGGAAGTTTATTTCTTGTTCCCTTTTGCCTTTTTCCTGCTATCAAGTTGATGGCCATGTTGTTCCTTGAAATAGTACTCCTGGAGGATCCACAAACTCCTGGAGAATCCACGAAGAACTTCAATTCTGAATTGCGTCGATCATATATAAGCTTGTGCCTCTTTTTACATTTTATGTATTACAATCGTCCCAGTTTGAGGATTCTTTCCCAAAAAAAGTATTGCTTAGTAAACGTGAATACACTGTACTTTCATAGGTTGAAAATATGTCTGTGCCAACCATCCATCTGCCCGCAAATCCTCCGTTGCCAACATCTGCTTTGAATAAATGCAACGCTATAGTCGAAAAATTCGCTAAAATTTACGGTGCAAACCCCAACTTTATTTCTAGATCTCCTGGAAGGGTCAACTTAATTGGTGAGCACATCGATTACTGTGACTTTTCTGTGCTGCCTATGGCAATTGACGTTGACATGTTATGTGCTGTTAGAATCGTGCCTGAGGAAAAATCCATCTTTCTTTCTAATGATGATTCAAGATTCGGTGAAAGAAAAATTGACTTGCCAGCTGACGGCTCTTATGTTGAAATTGATCCTTCAGTTTCAGATTGGTCAAACTATTTCAAATGTGGTTTACATGTTGCTCATTCGTTCTTGAAGCAAATAGCTCCAAAGAAATTTACCGATGCTCCGTTAGTTGGTCTACAGGTTTTCTGTCAAGGTGATGTTCCAACAGGTGGAGGTTTGTCTTCCTCTGCGGCATTCATCTGTGCCACAGCTTTGGCTGTAGTCAGAGCTAATATGGGCACTACCTATCAAATGTCACAACACGATTTAACAAGAATAACTGTGGTCGCTGAACACTATCTTGGTGTCAACAATGGTGGTATGGACCAGGCCGCCTCTGTTTGTGGTAAAAACGGCCATGCCTTATACGTGGAATTCAAGCCACAATTGAAAGCTACTGCTTTCGAGTTCCCTAAATTGAAATCTAGCGAAATTGAATTTGTAATCGCCAACACTCTCGTTGTCGCAAACAAGTACGAAACCGCTCCTACTAATTATAACTTAAGAGTTGTCGAAGTAACAATTGCAGCTAATGTCTTGGCTGCGAAGTACGGTGTCTCGTTGAAGAAGCCAAACACGGTCTCAAAGAGCGAAAGCTCTGCGAAGGGCAATCTCAGAGATTTTATGGATGCCTACTATGCTAAGTATACGAATTCTTCCGCTCCTTGGGATGGCAGTATTGACACGGGTATTGAACGTCTGACAAAAATGCTTGAATTAGTGGAAGAAACATTAGGTTCGCAAACTGAAGGGTTTACTGTTGACGAGGCAGCAGCAGCACTGAATATTTCAGGCGAGGAGTTTACCAGGGACTACTTATCGATTTTCCCTGTTAGATTTAATGTTTTGAAACTCTATCAAAGAGCTAAACATGTTTACTCAGAAGCTTTGAGAGTTTTAAGAGCTTTAAGGTTGATGACTAGTGGCAGTGATTTTGCTAATGATGAGGAATTCTTCTCGAAATTTGGTGCACTGATGAACGAGTCTCAAGAATCGTGCGATAAATTGTATAATTGTTCATGCCCGGAAACAGATCAAGTGTGTGCCATCGCTTTAGCGAGTGGCGCTTATGGTTCGAGACTAACGGGTGCCGGTTTTGGAGGAAGTACTGTGAGTCTTGTACCAGGTGGTCCAAATGGTGATGTTGAAAAAGTCAAGCAAGCTTTGATTGACAAATTTTTCAAGGTCAAATACCCAAATATAACCGATGAAGAGTTGGCGGATGCTATCATTATATCTAAGCCGACCGCCGGGAGTTGTTTATATGAATTGTGAGTTTTTTGTCGTGGTCCATATACATATTAAGCTCACGAGGTTGATGATTCAGCCCTCCCACTTCAATGAACGCCCATTCGTAAGCTATTTAATGATATAACTAAGTAAATGATTTGAATTTGATATACTTGATGCCCTGTAAACTCCAAAAAGTTAAAGCTGAAAGAATGGCAAAGGAACGGCTCTCTCTCTCTCCGATAGGGCCTGTTTGAAGCTTTAAATTGGAAAGAAGGTTTTTTCAACAGTATGGGAAGAGATACTAAGAGTGTATAAAGGGTTTGGAACGCTACAAAAGTCTCATCAATAAAAATACTTAAAAGGTACATGGAAGAAACTGTAACATGTATATAGATATAACGCAGATGACTATAATTTAAAGGTGGAAAATATTAACTTGTAGAGGATATTTCTCTATTGGCCCCGTAATTTTTCTAAATAGTGTACTTTATCGTCTATAGCTCTCAACCTTTCTGCCGCCTGCTCAGCTGTCAAATCTCTTTGTGGCTCTCCCAATAGTTCAAAACCAACCAAAAATTTTCTTACAGTGGCTGAACGTAATAAAGGCGGATAGAAGTGCATGTGAAACCAGCTATTGTCAAGTTCTTCACCAACCGCATTTAAAGGCGCTTGATGAATACCCATCGAATAAGGAAAGCTTGTTTCGAACAGATTGTCATATTTGATAGTCAACCGTTTCATGATGGAAGCCAAGTCTTTTTTCTGCTTTTCATCGAACTTGTCAACTGAAGCTATCTTCGTTTTAGACAAAACCATTGTTTCAAACGGCCATATGGCCCAGAAAGGAACAACAACTAGAAAACTATCATTTTGAATAACAATTCTGGAGTTTTCTTCCAATTCCAGTTTTACATAATCCGAGAGTAAATCTGATCCATATTCACTCTTATATTTTTTGAAAGACTTCAACTCCTTTGCCGGTTCAGTAGGAATAGTTTCTAAACACCAAGCTTGACCATGGGGATGAAGGTTCGAACAACCCATCGCGGTACCTTTGTTTTCGAAGATTTGCAAATACTTGTATGGCCTACCCTCCGTGATTGCCTCCTTGGCTAGGTTGGTATACAAAGTTTCCCAAGCATCAATAACCTTGACCAAATCGGACTCACTCATTTGAGGAATCGTTAAATTATGCTTGGGACTGAAACAGATAACAAAGCAGTTACCCCTGACAGACGAGACTTTACATAATCTGTTCTTTAAGGTTTCCTCATTGTTTTTTGGTAGAATTGGTTGTTCTAACTTTACAGCAGCATAGTCATTCTGAAATATATACGTTGACCCGTACTTTGGGTTCAGATCTCCAGTGGCCCTAGCATTTCCAGGGCATAGGAAGCATTTGGGATCATATTCTGGGGCATTTGGGATTGTGGCAGTTTCTTTCTGACCTAACCAAGGCCTTTTGGCTCTATGAGGAGATACTAAAACCCATGAGTCAGTCAAAGGGTTATAACGTCTGTGGGAATGATCGGCAAAATCAAAGGACTCTACTGTCATATTAGTATCTGATAGATCAATGTGCTGCTCTTTCTTCTTTAAGATGGTGCGGTGTGCCATTTATCTGTTCGGTACAGCTCCAGTACACACTGAAAGAGCCATCTATATATATGGAAGTTTTTCCGCAAATTATCAGAGTTATCGACAAGCAAGTGCTCTACTCATCAAACTTGCTGATTACTTTTCCATCTAATAGTGTCAAATACGTATTCACCATCGGATCCCTCTCGACCGTGCATGCCGGACCTCTGTCGGCCGCTTTTTCCCCCCGCCGCGACATTCCCAGACAGAAGGAATCACCCATTCCGAACCAGCTGATTAAGGCAATGCCGGAGTTCATGGAAAAACTAAAAGGTGTTTCCCTCGGATCTTGTCGGGAAAACAACTATGCTGCAAGGTTATTATTTAATCTCACCTTGGTGATACTCAAGATTCATATTTCCTTGCGTGAAATTACTTACAGAAAAAGAGGTTCTATTCTTTAGGCCGCTGAATTATCCTTGGCAGGTTCCGGAAGCAAGAGACCATTCACGTGTCTCTGGGACTGCACAAAAACAAGATGGCCTATGTCGTTGAAGAGCTTGCGAGATTAGATAGAGTTTCGGCGTTGGTTGAACAGGCCTGTTCGGAATATCGAATTCAAGAGCTGGGGATATTTTAGGGCTTTTACCATCAGAAACTCTAAGTTCTGAAGTTATCAAGATTTATCAAGATTTCGGGCACGTAAGCATAAATCCATGAATTTTCCTTATATAATTCAAATATACATCTTGTCTAAGTCTTGACAGTTGGCTCCTTAGTACCCAAGACCTGTTGGAAGTTCAACAATTCGAGCACACCGTCAATCACAGGCCTCAAATAGCTTTCTGCACTCAGGTTATACTTCGTCTGATCATCAGTATAGCGTTCGACATAGAGTCTGATGGTAGCACCAGATGACCCAGTACCAGATAATCTGAGAATGACTCGTGCGCCATCAGATAACTTGAAGAACAACCCTTGGTTGGAGGACGTGGACCCATCCAAATCTGTGTACTGGAAATCACCAGTGTCAACAACAGTCAAACTTTTTACGGCGGGGAATTTTGAACCAACGATATTCGGGGTATTAACAAATTTCCTTAGTGATTCCACGATCTCATTTGCTTTTTTTGAGGTTAAATGCTCGAAGTCATAACGGGTAAAAAAGGTGCGACCGTACTTCAACCAAAAGTCATTTTGAATCGTCTTGATGGAAGCTTCCTTGTCCGGATTACGTTTGTTATATATGGCCAAGATGTTCAACCAAGCAATTATCGCCCACATCCCATCTTTTTCTCTCACATGATTAGAGCCGGTGCCGAAGGATTCTTCACCACAAATCGATAATTTCTTGGCATCGAATAAAGCACAGAAGAACTTCCATCCTGTTGGGACTTCGTAGCAATTCAAACCCTTTCGGCGGGCGACATGATCAATGGCGCTTGAAGTCGGGAAAGAGCGGGCCAAACCGTATACACCTTGCTTGGCAAAATATGGGATCTCAGAAGCATATTCGGCGATGATAGCGACAGAGTCACCAGGGGATACGAAAGCTGGACCATAGCCGTAAATCATATTTCTATCGCCATCACCATCCGAAGCAGCACCAAACTCTATCTTTTCATCATCGACTCTAGTCACCAGAGTGCGAGCATAGGTCAGATTTGGATCCGGATGAATACCTCCAAAGTCAGGTTTGGGATCGCAATTTTGAAGAACTTCGTCTTCAGGTAGTCCCAACTCGTCAACGAAGATAGCTTTCCCGTATGGTCCTGTGACACCGTTCAAGCCGTCAAATAATAATTTCCAATGTTTGGTGTCTCGCTGAGTCTTGACAAATTTCTTTATCAGCTCGAAGTCGAAAATCTGATTCAAAAATGCAACATAAGACTCAGTTGTGTCAATGACATCAATAAGTAGAGGGCCGTATTTTTTTTCACCGATAGTTGTCAAGTCGACCTTGGGGAACTCCTTGATAATGTTGTAAGAGGTCAATTTCTTTGACACCTCCCAAATTGCATTTGTGACAGACTCTGGCGCCGGACCACCATTGGAAAGGTTATACTTAATACCTATATCATTCTCTGGTCCACCAGGATTATGGGAGGCAGTTAAGATTATTCCGCCCGTAACCTTCTTGACACTATTGTCCTGATAAGTTCTGATAATGTGGGAAGCTGCAGGAGTGGATAATAAACCATTCTGACCGATAACCAACTTACGGACACCGTTGGCTGCAGACATAGAGGCAATTAAGTTCAAAATGACATCATTATAGTAACGGCCATCACCGCCAACGACTAAAATTGCATCCTGACTGCCTTCTGGAATGGCATCTAAGATGGATTGTATGAAATTTTCAGTATAATGCGGTTCCTTACTGAAAACTTTTGTTTCCTTCCTCAGTCCTGAAGTACCGGGTCTCTGATCTTGGTAGGGTCTTGTAGCAATTTTTTCAATGTTAAATGACATTTTGGGTAACGTATTCAATTTTGAACTCTTTCAATAAATAAACTCGAAGAATTATAGAGGAATTGTTCAATTAAAAAAAAATTCAATTGGTTTATGGCATGGATATATGTGTGTCTGTCATTTGCAGTCACTTTCTCGGAAAGCTGAATTCCGGCCATCGGCACCAACAAATTAACTAATGCCGTCATGTTCGCGGGGACCATCGAGCCTGGAAAACGAACAGAGAGAATTATTTCTCATCTAAAATCGTATCGTTTATTTCTCCGAACGAAATCTTGAATAGGTTTCCAAAATTTGTACAAGCCACTGCACTGCACCTGTCCATTTCTCGAGCAGGTTTTCAAACAAGTATTCCTTGCGAGCGATTTATCGTGGTGCTTTCAGGAGACCAACATTGAATTCCTACTTTGTATTTAATCTATGTGATCTTGAGATTTGAAAATTGACCTGCATGTGTTGAAAAATGTTAGTTTTTTAAGCCCTAAACTGCCGTTTCTGCCAGGCGAAGCGTATGGTTCCAGTACAGAATGTATATTAGGTGATATGCTCACGTAATCCTTGTGTCGCTCGACATACCTACTGTATCAAAAAATACCATGCCTTAATTATACGAATGCTCTAGGTGACAGCTCTCTAAGAAGCACACGGGATTCATTTGTCAAGGAACAATGTACGCGTTATTCAACAGATGAAGCTGGTGTTGCCACGTTCCTACTCCAAAATGGCTAAGTTAAATCTTTTCTTCTGTTGGTGAGCAGAGCCTGATCTTGTAGAATTGTAGGAACGGCAAGCTGCATTTCTTCCAAATAAAAAAGCATACAAAAATAGTGTTAGTACTGTTCAGAACTCAAAAATACCTTCATGTGACATTCTGCAGGTTTCAGAATGAGAGGACGAAATGCGGTAGAAATAAGTTGGTTCCACAAAGCAATTTATTGAGTCTAAGTAAAAGAGTTGAAATTGGCAAAAAATATAACGGAAAGGAAGGCAGGGCATAGTTTCATGCAAGAGAAAATATGTGTGGGCAATGTGTTCATAAGAGAAGAGTGAAAGATCGGCTTGGAATCCTGAAAGATACGTCAGGACCACTTAAGTGAGGTGTCTTGTCGCCCCTAAGGCTTAAAAAAGCCATCTGCTCAATATGTCATGTTTTGTCATTAGGTTTTTACTATCATGTACCTTAATTTTGTATCCTCACATTGCAGCAAACTTATAAGACACATGCTCGATCTAACAGTAGTCTAATTGAGCGGCATGGTAGTAAACTACTTTATTCACTCTCCAGGTTGTGTATCCAGGTTATTTGTTGGCGCGGGCGGCGTTTGGCTTCACGGGACAATGATGCTTCGAGATAATATATAAACGACTCTCGCAAAATCTAATCTGAAAATACAAGCGACTCCCTGATGAAAGCATCCAAAATGATAAACAATACAACTGTAGATGAGGAGAGGGGCAATCTGAGACCCCTATGCCGTCCCGAATCTCAAACTGAGACTCTACCCAAAAATGCCTTCAGCAGTCGCTTTACTTGGATCTGCTATGAGCTTCCAAACCTGAAGTTATTTCGCGTATGGGTTTCCTTATGGGTTCTACCTGTTCTTTGGTGGAAATATTTCATATTCTCCTATTTACTGTTTTGGTTTATTTTTTGTATGCTACTGATTCTAGTATTTATGAAGCATTTCCCTTTCATTGGTGTAAAGAGTATAATATCGAAAGAGCTTGACAAGTTTTCGAGAGAAGTAATTGTGGAAGCACCAGGTGCTGACGAGGAAGACTGGGAGTCTGTTGCAAGCCACTTCAACTCCTATTTATATGAAAGAAAGCTTTGGAACACCAAATACTGCATCTACGACGGAGCCAGCTGCTACGAAATGTTCAGGGTGCATCTTCTGGATCTGTTCACTCTGGCACACGATAACCCCGAGAAGCTTCGTGTGCTTAAGGAATCGATTCCTTGCGGCGAAGAGGCCTTGGAAGTGTATCGCAAACAGATAGATAAACGGTGGAAATTTATCTCCTGGGAAAAAGTGGTAATTGACCTAGAAAATATCAAACTACCTAGAGAAACATGTTACAGCAAGCTTTCTTGGGGCTTGAAATCTGTTTTCAAGGGTCCTGGGTTCATTTCTGAGGTACTAGGCTACTTGGCCGAGATAAGTCTTGCAAGGAACTTCGAGTCACCATTCGGCCGTGCTGCATACGTTACAGGATGTGTTGCTTTCAATACATACTTGTTATACGAGGGGTTCCAGAATCGAGTTTTATCGATGAAACTGGAAAACAAAATGCATTTTTTGTCAGTCATAATTAACACGCAAAACTCTCTAGCTGAAAATGCCTGGGATACAGTTGCCAAACAGATGAACTCGTACCTGTTTGAGCAAAAAGCCTGGAGATCTGATGAGTTCTTTTTCGATGGGGCTGAATGTGAGCTATTCTTCAGACGTCACTTTGCAGATGTCCTTCTCAAAAAACGCAGCCCTGCCGGTAATCTAAATTCTGAACTGTGGCCGTATATAGAGGAAGCCCTGACAGTTTGCACTTATGACTTCGAAGCTTGAATGACCATTTATTGGGAGCTTTTTGGTCATATTCATCTTCTTTTGCAGTATTTTATATATCTTTATCGCGATTGTAAGGGTTCACTTTTGCATCTATATAATGATGTGGTAGACGTTCTGCTGGGTCCACAGAATTCCTGAAAGAAGCACTCCAAGCCCATTCAGTTACTACAACGAGACGCGCCCTTGTTGTCGTAACCTCAACCTATCCGCTAGACCTATCCGCTTCTCTCTTGCGAGTCGATTGAAACGCCATCTATTGTTCTGTTCTCTTGGCAGGAATCTCTCGAATTTCTTTTTCGCGGCTCGAGGTTATATAAACGACTCCCGCCAGATCCAATCTGAAAAGAACCTCCCTAGTAAAAGTATCCTCACAGACCACAATGACAAACATGACTGAAGATGAGAAAAGGAACAGTATGGGACCCCTATGCTGTCTCGAATCTCAAACTGAGCTTCTACCCAAAAACGCCTTCAGAAATCGCTTTACTTGGATTTGCTACGAGATTCCAAACTTGATTGAATTTCGCATATGGGCTCTATTATTTGTTCTACTTGCTCTCTGGTGGAGATTTTCCGGAAACCTTTTGTTGCCGTTTTTATTCACTGTTTGTATGTTGCTGATCCTACCATGTATAGGGATATTGCATTTCCCTCATGTCAAGCGTACAATATCGAAAGAGCTTGACAAGTTTTCGAGAGAAATCATTGCAAATGCACCAGGAGCCGATGTTGAAGACTGGGAGTCTGTTGCAAGCCATGTAAACACCTATTTATACGAAAAAAAGCTTTGGAACACCAAATACTGCATCTACGACGGAGCCAACTGCTTCGAAATATTCAGGAAACATCTTCTGGATCCGTTCACTCTGGCACACGATAATTCTGAGAAGCTTCGTGTGCTTAAGGAATCGATTCCTTGCGGTGAAGAGGCCTTGCAAGTGTATCGCAAAGAGATAGATAAACGCTGGAAATTCATGACTTCCGAGAAAGGGTTGAGTGCAATCAACCTAGAGAATATCAAATTACCTAGAGACACTTGTTATAGCAAGCTTTCTTGGGGCTTAAAACCTGTTATCAAAAGTCCTGGGTTCATTTTTCCAACAATGAACTTTCTGGCTGAGCTAAATTTTCCAAGTAAGTTCGAGTCAAGGTTGGGTGGTGCTGCGTATGCTATTGGATGCTTTGCCTTCACTTCATACCTGATATACGAGGGGTTTCGGAATCGGGTTTCAGTTATGAAATTGAAAGACAAGATGCAATTTTTGTTGAACATCATTAACGAGCAAGACTGGGATACAGTTGCCAGACAAATGAACTCATACCTGTATGAGCAAAAAGCTTGGGTATCTGATCAATTCTTCTTCGATGGGGCTGAATGTGAGCGATTTTTCAGACGTCATTTTGCAGACGTTCTTGCCAAAAAACGCAGTCCCACTAGCTATCTAAATTCGGAACTGTGGCCATATATCGAGGAAGCGCTGTCCAGTTTCGGTCAAGAAATAGTATGAATGGTAATTGAAGAATCCCCCAAGCTTAGATTATGAAACCATCGTTTCAAAGGATGGCACTGGGATGCGGTTTTGTAGCTCTCAAAGAGCGTACTCGCATCGGCATATGCATTGGCAACAAATATGTTCGAGGGGTGGTTTATCTAGCTCTTGGCGCTTCAGATGCATAAATTTCCCGGCATCATTTACTTCTTGATACAGCCCCCAATCGCGAGCTGTCGATATTACCATACAAATTTCAGCACAGATCAGATTTTTATTGATACGATATGAAGTAATAGGAGACGCTATCAGGCTCGGCACCGTAGATACCACATAGCATTGCATATCTGTTTAAAGCAATTGATGTACAGCCAACGACTTAGAGCACTATTTATTTCAGATAATGTCTGGCGGCCCTATAGCGGCATTTTATTAAGACAGACTGCGATCATCGAGTGTTGTGTCAGTCCGCAATATCGCAGCAGCGTAAGTATCACGTGATATTGATATTGAACTTGTAGCTGCTAGTTGGCTATAAAAGCGGCTAATTGTTGAAAGAGATGTTCCTTAGTGCAATTGTCGAAACTGTTCGTACCGGACATTGCTTAGTTTAATTGGTGATTGTTCAATTATAGAGATATATAAATCCTCGCTCTTCCTATAAAGTGAAACCAAGTCTAAATCGAAAGGTATTCATCTTTGACAATGTCGCCAGTATTTATACCTGATGAAATGCGCATATTGAAACATAACACACCCATTTATTTGATCCGATACAATAAGTGGTGCCACTTTAACTGACGTTGGGCGACCACAGACTGCTTCGTGGTAAGATTCCTGATTTGTAATCGTCTCGCAATTAGGTTTCAACCGATATATTTTCACTCTTTCCTATCGATTGATCCTATGTTAGGGCTCAATCCTACCTTGTTCATCTGGTCGTCCTTTCTGTCACTTAGAAAGATACTATTCTACAATATTTCAGTTCTATAAGATCATCTTCACCTTCGATATTTATTTACAGGACTCAATCTAGTAGCCTTTAGCTACAGTTTTAGTACGACCAAAGGAAGATCGGCAGCGAATCATTACTATAAGATAAGGACTGGATACGTCTATTAACGCTTATTCTACTTATTAAAACTAGAGGTCAAACAATACAAGGTCAGACCCAACGGCTGGTTTATCGAAAGAATACTGGATGTGTGAGAAGTCATTTATCCATCTAATCTCTTATCCGCGATAGTTTAATGGTCAGAATGGGCGCTTGTCGCGTGCCAGATCGGGGTTCAATTCCCCGTCGCGGAGAATTTTTTTTGAGAAATTTGTTAACCCTCGATTCCGCTGCTATACTTCTTCACATATAAAGCAAGGCTGCCTGATTTTTGTATAAGGCTCGGGTGGACCGCACAATGCCTAGAGTTCCACTGTCGTCAGGATCGAGCTTGAAGGACGCTATCTTTTTGCAACCTTGGATCGAGGGCCGGCTTAAATCTTCGATTGATAATTGCAGCAATGTATTAACGCCAACTCACAATTTTATCCCTCGACTAACGCAAGATGACTTACAAAGCCCTCATTTATCAGTCAGCATAATGCAAGACCCCTGCCACTTCATCAAGATTACAAAATTTTATCAGGTTCATCTATGCAAAGTTTTCGCATCAGTAAGAGATGGTTCCCATCAAATACTTAGTTGAATTCACACCCAATTGTGTGTCTGATTTCGAGCGAAAGCATCACTCGAGGATAACTTCGGAAATTGTCAACTCGCTGCTAATTATTGGTGATTGTACTTTAAATTATTGGGATCAAAAGAAGATCCAGGATAGGTTTCAAATTGACATGACCTCCGCCGAATTTCAACAGGCGGGAAAAAACACGCAGTTTTGGCCGATTCTGGTGATAAACCAGATGGCAAGATTTGAAATGGATCAGGTCGAACATTGCAAGAGCTTCCCGTTCTGTTATTCAATTTTGCAATGAGTTTATATAGCTGTCGTACTTTCGTATATAGTGCGGTAATACTTTGGAGCTCTTTTCAGCTACAGACTCCCACCTGCCTGTCCTCTTTAATAAAACAATTTAGCAGGCAGCGGGCAATTCAAAGTTTGTATTCCTCGTTTGACATAGCTTGGTGAAAGTTTGCTGCTTGATTTGCTAGCTGTATTATTTTAGAGGTTTGCACAGCTTGAGTTATTGAGGCACAATGGCCTCCTGCGTGTATTTTTGCGATGTGAGAGGCAAACCAGTACTGTCAAGACGGTATAGGGATGATATCCCAATTTCTGCGATTGATAGGTTTGCTTCATTGCTATCTGAATTAGAAGAAGAATCGAGCGTCATACCCCCATGTCTGAGTCACAGGGACATTCAGTATATGTTCATTCAACATGAAGACCTGTACGTTGTGGCATTATCAAGTTCCCTCGAGACCAATGCCGCTCAAATATTTACTTTCTTGCACAAACTGGTCAATGTACTTGAAGAGTACCTCAAAACGGTGGAAGAAGAATCCGTGCGGGATAATTTCGTTATCATATACGAACTGCTGGATGAGATGATGGACTATGGTATTCCTCAAATTACCGAAACAAAAATGTTGAAACAATATATAACCCAAAAATCTTTCAAATTGGTTAAAGCAGTCAAGAAAGTTAAAGCGACAGCGAGACCCCCAAGTGCGTTGACCAATTCAGTTAGTTGGAGGGCTGAAGGTATCGCGTATAAGAAGAACGAAGCATTTTTAGATATCGTTGAATCCGTTAATATGCTAATGACTCAAAAAGGCCAAGTTCTGAGATCAGAGATTATTGGACAAGTCAAAGTCAAGTCACGTCTATCAGGAATGCCCGATTTGAAATTAGGAATAAATGATAGAGGAATCTTTTCAAAAGTGACCGATAATAATGCAAACGAAAACGGAAATGAGCCACCCACGGTGACCTCCGTTGGTAAAAAGAGGCCCAACGTCGAACTGGAGGATTTAAAATTTCATCAATGTGTTAGATTAAGCAAGTTTGAAAACGAAAAAATTATCACATTTATTCCACCTGACGGCGATTTCGAGTTGATGAGTTATAGGTTAACGACGCCAGTAAAACCCCTCATTTGGTGCGATGTGAATGTCCAAGTTCATTCTCAATCCAGAATAGAAATTCACTGCAGGGCTAAAGCCCAGATCAAGAAAAAAACGATGGCAAATAATGTGGAAATACTTATACCTATTCCCGATGATGCTGATACTCCCTCATTCAAATATTCCCATGGCTCAATTAAATGGGTCCCTGAGAAGAGTGCAATTCTTTGGAAGATCAGAAGCTTTGCAGGCGGGAAAGAGTATTCTATGGCAGCACAGATGGGATTGCCTTCGATCGACGGGATTGAAAAGCCCAAATTCAAGAGACCTGTACAAATCAAATTTCAAATACCTTATTTCACTACTTCTGGTATTCAAGTACGTTATTTGAAGATCAATGAACCAAAGCTACAATATAAAAGCTACCCTTGGGTCAGGTATATTACCCAAAATGGAGATGACTACACGATTAGATTAAATTGATAATGAAAAACGATCAGAGCTTCTCTCGCACTGTCATTAAGTGAGGTATCTGTAATCGGGCTCAGCATAACTTCAGATGCTCTGTTTCATTACACGAGTCATAAAGGGCTCTCATTTAAACCAAAAGCACACTATTATTGCCTACAATATTGCAATAAATTTGAGGTAAACATCCGTTCTCGCGTGCGGATAGTTTGGTGTGGCTTTCAGTGTCGTCTGAAGATCATACAGAGATATGACGGCAAGGGATGAACTTTTCCTCAAGGAATAGTGTCGCTCTCACCTAAAAATTACTTTGCATTTTTATGTGAGGAGTCTTTTGAAGCTTTTCTCGGGGAAATGAATTGATATAGCAAGGCAACAGCTGAACGCTATAGCAGTTTTCAATTGTGTATATTTGTATAAAAGTGAAATATAATGCTGAAATTATTATACAGTATATAGTACAGATTGTCACAAAAACCAAACACTGTAGAAGTGGCTGGTACTAAATTGAACCCTTCAAATGTCATGGAAATCTAGCTTCGCATTCCACAGTGGGCAAGCTGCGCCATAAACGGCGTATCTTGACCCAAGAGTAGGGATGTACCTTGGGCGACTCCTTCCTTTCTTACCTGGCGCAATTTGGTCACATTGATCAGAAACGGAGAGGCGATGTATCATACACAAATATTTAGAATTATAGCAATCTTTTTGGTCAAACATCGAGTTCCTTGGCTAGTTCGAGCACCTCTTTCTTGCCTTCTTCGACACTAACTTCGGGAGATACCTTTACATGTTTTGATTTTAATTTACCGTCGACAAATATCCAATGAGATCTAATCGTACCGGACTGTGCGGTTTTCTTTGCGCCAAGGGGCCCGATTAAAACTCTTTTTGGATCACACAATAAATCATAAGGTAACTTTTGTTTAGTCTTGAAAGCTTTTTGTCCTTTTGGGTTGTCAGTTGATATCCCAAAAACAGCAGCGTGCTCTTTCAAGTCTTTGTAATTATCACGGAAACCACAGGCTTGACGAGTACACCCAGGGGTACTGGCCTTTGGATAAGCAAAAATGACCATGATCCTGTTATCTTTTGCTACCTTCCTCAATGAAATCTCTTCACCGTCCTGGTTTTCTAGTTTTAAATCCGGAATCATATCCCCTTCCTCCAGTTCCTTTTTCTCAGTGTCAGCAATAGGGGCTTCCTCTTTCAATGCAGGTTTAGATTTCTCTTTTTTAGATGCCGAATCATTTGACTTCGATTTCTTTGCTGTTGGCAGTTCAGTAATACTAGCTTCTGATTCTCTTTTACCAGCTGCAACCCTTGTGGAACGACGAAGTTCTACCATCTTATGCAATTGATTGTTATTGTTCAGGTAAGCAGGTACTGGTTGTTACTATGCATGTTTCGAAGCACGCTCAAATTTCTCGCCTTTTCTTTCAACCCTTTATACTTTTAGGATGTGAGGGGCGGCGCACGTAAAAGATAGCAACAGAAAAAGGCAGGTAATGCTAGCAGAACCGGTTTCAAGTAAAATCCTTATAAGCTTAACCAACAACGCGAATTGAACTTTCAATAGAATGGCATGAGTTTAACTAAATTTATAAATATGAGTATTTTTTTCTATTTTATTTGATTAATTCGCTTAGAAGACAATACCTCGAATGAAATAAAAAATGAGCCCTGCTCCATTCGTAGCATCAACAAACCCGATTATCATAGATTTCAACAAGAAAAAAACACTTACGTAACTCTTAAAGCACAACGAGATTAAGTTCATGGGAGGCAGCTGCAGAAACAGTCTCCTTCAATCGTGATTTTGTCCATAACCAACGATCAAGAGCTCAGTGTCCGCCTTTAGTGGATACTTCGTCATCTGCGTCTTCATCAACGTAACTGTATTCACTGACATTCGCAGAGCTTGCTTCATCTTCATCCTCATCACCATCGTCTTCATTCGAGTATTGATTATGGTCATCCAGATATTTCGCCACGGGCTGATCTTCTTGACTGTTATCTTCATTTTCAGTGCCACGGCTCGAATCGTCGTCTTGATCAGCTTCTGAATGTTGGGCAGATTCCGACTCTACCCGTTCCTGAGCTTCAATTTTCATTTCATGTAAAATATCAAAGCACTCAGCCAACAAAGCATTTAGAGTGCCTTGACCCTCTGGAATATTTCCATCAGAATCGTAAAATTTTCCATCAGTCCGTAAATTATCCAAGGAAGCTAATTTCATTTGATATGGATATAGTTCTCTGCCATTGTTGACTCCGCCCATTCTTTTCAGTTCTAATAAGCAGCGGCGCACTGTTGATAATTGGTTATGGATTGGTTGCAAAGATTCTGAAACAGGTTCAGAACTCTCCAAGAGTTTGTAAATGATGGCGTAACTTCTACGCAGCAAATATAATAAAATTGATTGACCTTTCGAAGCTCCCGATTCGGTGGGAAATTTACCGTTAACTCTCAGATTGTCGATTTCACCTAATTGCTTTTGGAATGTAAATAAGTCGGTTTCTCTTAGCGTCCACCTTCTTGTGACTAGAAGATTTTCAAGACTTGTCTTTATATCGATTAACTTTTCATAAATTGGCTGCAGTTTCGCATCTAGTTCAATACCACCGTTCTTTTGATGAGACAAATCGTTAATCAGATCGTGACAGTCATCTAGCAATCCATTCAGGACACTTTGGCCGTTTTCTTCGACCTCGTTGGTCTCTAGAGATTTGAATTTACCATTTTCGTCTCGGTGAGTTTCCAATTCGGTTAATTCATCGCTCAGCTCGCTCAACTTTGTGCGCACATACTCTTGGGAGACCAGATGTGTCTCCTCTTGCTCTCTCTCCTGGGTTAAGGAACGTGCAGAAGTTCTTTTGGACGAAGCAGCTAACGACAACAAGCCTCTCCTGATTTGAAAAAGCCTCTCCATGATGCTCGTTAAACGTGGGTCGATCTCTTCGACTTTACTTTCTGTGCTGTGATACTCATCTAGACAGTGCTGCAACTTGGCGCGCAGCAATAAGTCTTGTTCGATCTTATTTTTATCCAATTCTTCGTAAAGCTTGCGGTCACTTTCGGGTATTTTGTCATCAATCTCATTTAGAACACTGCTGTAGGAGCTTTGCTTGACTATTTTCGAAATCTCGGAGAGCCTCTCTTTGATTGGCCTTAAATCGTGCTGCGTGAAAACATTTGACTCATTCAGATGTTCCAAGAGACTTTGAACGGTTGAAAGTGAGGCGTACGTTGCAGGCGCACTGTTTTTCAAACCGACGGTCAAAAAACACAGTGACAGCAGCTGGAAAACGTCATCAAGAACAGAATCAACCCTATTATGCAATTCATTACTGTGAATCAAAGTCGTCGCACTGTTCGATGGAGTCTCGTGACTGTTCTTCCTAATCTCGTCCAACTCTCTAACTCGTGTCAGTACTTCTTGGTATGTGGATTGGACATCTTTCGAGTTCAAATATTGCCTTCTATTCTGTTTCAACTGCCCAAGCATGTTTCTCACCCCTAGGAGATAATTCAAGATATCTTCCTCTTCCTGAGGCACCTCTTGCGGGTGTTGGTTCGGATTGGACCACGATTCAGATAGTGGAGTGACCATGTTCTTATCTCGTGAATTATAACTTGTCTTGAGTTCTTCGTCTATCTATATCCCGCGTTTGCAATCGTATTCCTAGATTTAAGATTGATTGTCACCGAGTAGTATTCTACAGTTGTTATCCCAGACCAGCTTATGATACCTTCAATAAACAGAATACCTTCACAAAGATCCTTTATCTATCTGTGTCGATCTAGCTTCCTCAAAATACTTCTTATAAGGTATTTCTCCCTTTGTCCCCCAAAAATTTTTAAGCCATTTTTTTTATCACTCGGAAATATTTGGCATATTGTCCGGTTCCGTCCGGGACCTCTCCTCGAGCTCTCTCGGTGTAAAATTGTGGCCGTATCGGACAATAATACCAATTCTAGTTGCGGCAGTTAGAGAAGTCGAAGGTGAGATACGGTTAAGGTGGAAACGGGCATGGAATGGGAAATGGATGGAAAGGGAAAGCAAATTATTATGGAAATGGGTATCTTTTTTACTATATTATAATGGAGATAGCTACTGTACAATATAGAATGATGAATAATAAAACATGAGATACATAGTGTGAAATATAATAGAGTAACCGCCCCGCCGAGTAAAATCAATTTTGTAGAAAGTGTTTTTTGTGAATTGCAATGTCGCTCAATCTTCATCGGGGTTGACTACCGTTAGAATCTTCTGGTTTCCCGGATTGTTGGCGTTTATTATTGACCCGTTGCTGATCCTCCTTGAGTCGTCAAATGGGTTGGTGGAGGAGACATTTCTTCGGTCTTCCTCGAATGAGCCCGACGATGGCCCGTTGTTTATCGACACGGAAGAGCTACGGCCATGGGGAAATTTGTCGCCGTATTCGACGGGCTTGATAGCCTCTTGATACTCTTTTTCCATCCTCTCTTGTTCACGCTTTTTATTGGTGTGCCTTATCGTAAGTAAGACCGCCGCAGCTATGAGCAGAGCACCGCCGACTCCACCGACGACACCGCCCACGATAGCGCCAATGTTGAGCTTTTTCTTTTGTTGGCCATTCTCGTCTTTGTCGTTGGAGTTGCTCGAAGAGGTGGAACCCGAGTTACTTGTGGTACTTGACGCGCTCTTCGTGATGGTGTTTGTGATATAGACCACAGTCCCACTTTGGGTTTGTAGGGACGTAGAATACACCACCGAGACAGAAGTAGACGACGTTGATCCTTCAGAGGATGTGGTGGTAGCAGCAGATGGCGAGGGGGAGGACTGTGAGGAGGAGGTCGCCGAAGAAGATGAAGCTGATGATGAGGATGTTGATGATGTTGAGGGTGTTGATGAAGCGGATGAGGATGAGCTCAGGGAGCTCGAACTGGCTGGGGAAGACGAAGACGAAGAGCTTGAAGCCAATAGTGAGCCCGATGATGACGCGCTGGACAGTCGGAGGACCGAAAACGAGCTGTCTCCACCACACATTTCTTCGGGATAACCATTACAGGTCGCGTCACATGAGTCGGAACTCGGCTCTGAACTTGGATCATCATTCCCACAGTAACATTCGGAGTGCTGGGTGAGTGCGAAGTACTGATATCCACCACATAATTCGCTGCAGTGCGACCTTGACTGCCAGCTATAGGTACCTTGAGATGTGAAACTGGAGGGTATGGAACTGAAACAGCCAATTTCGGAATATCCACTGACGCGCAAAACGATCAGACTCAGTACCGCTATCTGTGAAAGCAGCACTTTAAAATTAGAGTTACAATTATTGGCATTAATCGATATCATTATTAGACTCTTGACATTCACCCACCTTCTTTGAACTAGTACAACTTGGATATATGTAGAGCCCGAGAACGACTTAGATTCCAATCAATAGACTAAAAACGACGATTCGACTCTTCTGTATGAGCTTGAAACTGAGTTTACCGAAAGAAAAATGTCTGTAGCCCGATCGCTTGAATTCCAGTAGAGGAAAAGTGCTTTATCAATTTTCCCTCTGCCTCTTTCTTCGATGGTGACATCTTTCAGCCGTTTTAAATGACTGGCGCATATTTAACGCGTATCAAACTCGAGAATGGAGCCCAGGTGCCGGGTGACCGCGTCGCGTTTTTATTTAGTCTACATGAACTTGTAATCCACTGGAAGCTTGCAAAGCATACGAGTGCACACGGGGTACAGATCCTGCGAGCTGCCATTTATTGCTGAGCAAGATGCTTGAAGTTTGTCATTTTTTGGCTGGCTCCTTGTGCATTGAAAGAACTAAACACGTCTTTTTTTGGCCAGTGCCCTCTGATGACTCTGCCTCTTGTGTACACCGAGTGTAGCAGTATGGGGACTGCAGCAGATGCCGTCGGCGAAACAGCTCTCGCACTTTCAGGAGTGTCTGTTTCCCGACTTTGTGTCTAAACATATTCTGTTTGGAATGGCAGCCTGTCAGGAACATTGGTGTTCCGGGGTCGAAGAAGTATGCGGCTCGGCGGCTTCCTTTGGCGATGGGAAAGTATGTCGGGGCAGAACAAAACGGTACTCTCCTCAAACGATTCCTCTGGGGTCTCGAGGCGTCCCCTATCTACATGTTTTTATGGCAATATAGGCCGTTTCAGCCGCTGAAGAGCTCTCTGCCTCACAAGCAGCGAGATATACTGGGATGTTGATGTGTTTGAAACGATTAAACGTCCTATTATCCACCGTAAAAAGGGCGACAGTGAAGAGCTTAGCCGCCGAAGTTCGGCGGCTCTTCACAGAGACCGCTGCTACATAAGTCACAGTAAAAAAATCTCCCGGAGTCGATCTCTGATGAAGTGAGCTCGATACCAAATTTTAGTGCAGACACATATTAACGAAGCAGCAATGACAACCGTGCCTCAGAGTCAATGCGATAAAAAATTGTACGACTAGACAAGGCGACGCGATCAGATGAGAGTAAAAATCCGCACTAAGAGTGTTTTCGTATGATTCAACAAGTTCATCACACTGGGCATGAATACTGAGGCCTTTTCCAGATATTCATCATTTCAACTTCTTGTAATTGTACTGTATACTAACGAGAAACGAGAATATACGCATATATAATTACCAATGCCAATTCACGGGGAGTATTCGTGTCTTCCGCCGACGATGTTGAAGTATCTGCGTTGCTAAACCATCCCGCGACAGAGGCGCGGAATAACGCTAATATTATCAATACATCGAACAACTCCTCAGACTGGGGCCATGTCCTGTTCTTTCGAGTGCATTGCAACTCCTGGGTCAAAATAAGAGTTGCGATGATTGGAAGGGTTGTTTCGGTTTCTCTGATGCAACAGCCACGGCCGCACTTTGCCAATACGTTCTCATGGACTCTTGAGCATGAAGACACTTAAAGGTTGTGTCAGCATACGCCAAAGCTGCGATCAGTACTCAAAATGAAGTTAAACTTAACATCTAATTATCTATCCGATGTAGTGTAACGGCTATCACACCTCGCTTTCACCGTGGAGACCGGGGTTCGACTCCCCGCATCGGAGTAAATTATTTTTTTGTTCAGCAGTACTCTGATGTACAATCTAAGATAATGATAGTTCAGGCGCTATGCACACCCGGTTGAATGATCATCTCAGGAGCAGGGCCAATGACAGCGTTACCCAAGATTTTAGTATCCGAAGATAGAGAATTTGTAGATGAAGAGGGAAATTGCATAGTGCTAAGGGGGGTCAACCTCGATCCAACGGTTAAGATTCCGGCGTCCCCTTTCCAACCAACTTATCAGGTGACAGGTGATTCGAGAGATTATTTCGAGGGTGCTTCGAGCGTAAGTTTCGTCGATCATCCGATGTCCTTGGAGGATGTCAATGAGCATATCATAAAGTTAAAATCTCTCGGGTACAATTGTATTAGAGTGCCTTTCACTTGGGAGTCGTTAGAACATAAAGCCCCGGGGGAATATGATTTTGATTATATGGATTATATGATCGAGTTATTTTGTCGGATTAAGGACATTGGTGGCGTGTATTTGTATCTGGATCCTCATCAAGATGTGTGGTCGAGGTTTTGTGGCGGTTCAGGTGCACCTCTATGGACGCTATATTGTGCAGGTTTTAATCCCATGTTTTTCAAAGAAACTGAGGCTGCAATATTGCACAATCACTATGACAACGTTAATGACCCTGCGAGCTACCCCAAGATGTTGTGGCCGACAAATTACTACAGACTTGCCTGTCAAACAATGTTTACATTGTTCTTTGCGGGAAAGGAATTTGCGCCGAAATGTCGCTTGAACGGCGTCAATATTCAGGAGTATCTGCAGCAAAGGTTCTTAGATTCAGTGATGACGTTTGTGGAGAGAATCAAGAAGAAAGCCCCCGAATTATATGAACAGAATTGCATTATTGGGCTGGAAAGCGTCAACGAGCCTAATAGTGGCTATCTTGCAGCTAAGGATCTGGGAACGATACCCAAAGAGAGGAACCTTAAACGTGGCACGACCCCCACTGCTTTTCAGTCGTTTATGCTGGGTGAAGGTTTCGAAACACTTGTTGATGAATATGATATCACAATATTTGGACCTTCCAAAGTGGGGACTAAAAAAATTGACCCCAAGGGAACTACTTGTTGGCTAACAAAAGAAGAGAGACGTGAGATAGATTTCCGGTACGGTTGGGAAAGGGATCCCGTCTGGCTTCCTGAGCAGTGTATTTGGAGGCTACACGGAGTTTGGGAAGTCACCCCGAAAAATGAACCACGGTTGATCCTCCACGACTATTTTGCATCAACCAAAGAAGGTGAACCTCAAATACTGGACTACAAGTATTTTATAAATCACTACTTTGTTGATTATTATAAAAAATGTCATGAAAGACTTAGACTAATCGATAAAGATTTGTTTTCATTTATGCAACCACCCCCGCTTCAGCCACCTCCAGATCTGAAAGGCTCCGAATTATTGGACAGTAGAACCATTTATTCTTGTCATTTCTACGACGGAATGTCATTGATGTTCAAAACCTGGAATAGAAAGTTCAATGTTGACACTTTTGGCATCGTTCGCGGCAAATATATAAACCCAGTCTTCAGCATTGTTATAGGCGAACAGAATATACGTAAAAGTCTGAGGAAACAACTAAAAGAAATGAAACAAGAAGTGAAAGATTCTCTCAATGTTCCAGTTTTTTTCACGGAGATAGGTATGCCATTCGATATGGATGACAAAAAAGCCTATGCAGATAAAGACTTTTCTTCACAGACGTCAGCTCTAGATGCATTACATTTTGCCTTGGAGGGTGAAAATATTTCTTATAGTTTGTGGTGCTATTGTTCCAAGAATTCGCACAAGTGGGGGGACCTATGGAACAACGAGGATTTTTCAATATGGTCCGCTAATGATAAATCTAATGAATCTAGTGATACGGAAAACAAAGATGCCTCAAATTTTATTCCATTGGTTCCTAATGAACTAAATCCTGAACCCTGTGTCAGGAATGACCTTCTAGATTTCGATGGGTTTCGTGCACTAGATGCAATCCTGAGACCTTTTCCGGTAAAAATACACGGCAAATTTGTTACGTCGGAGTTCAATTTGATTTCCAAAACTTACAGGCTAGAAATACTTGGAAAAACAGACTCTGACCTGAATCCAAACTCTGCGACTTATATTTTCTTACCGAGGAAGCACTTTCCCCTGAAAAATGTTTCCATTCAATCATCATCAGGAAGGTTTACGTTTGACGCAGAATATCAAGTTTTGAAATGGTCCCATGACCCAGGTAATCAATACATTACTATATGTCTCGTTGCAGAGAAGGATGATTCGCCTCGGGATGGCAGTCCAGACTGTGTTATCTCCTGAGTATTTTATATATCTGTTTGATGGATTCTATAGAGGGGCGTATATACATAATCATGCGGGGAAGGAAAAGGTTGCACTTAAAAATCAAGAACGTCTTGCTCCTCCACACGCTCTCTTTTAATCGTCCCTAGTTCATGCTTCATTATTCGGTTCGCGTATTTTTGAAAGCTCTCAATGAATGGCTGTAAACTCGTTTTTTCCACATTATTGCCATTACTCTCCATTTCAGTCTGCAGATCTATGAGCTTGGGCGCATCTTGTAGTTTAAAATTTTCATCTATTGGAACCGAAACTTTACCTGATTCAGGGTGGACACAGAAGGGCGATTTCAATAAATGGCTTGTTAATTTGGACACTTCTATATCCAGTTTAGGATATAAAGTCATCATTACTAGATCTTCTTTACACTCGCGTAGCCGCAGAGCAAATTCACTCTTTTTGCTGCTCTTAAGCTCTTTTGCAATAACATCGATGTCATTCCACTTTTCTTTACTGGATCTATTAGGGTTGGTTGTCCAGTGAGCGACTAGTGCTTCGATCAATTGTTTATCATGCAAACCCGAGGACAGAGTCTCAAAAGCTTGTTGGTCATCCTGCCATGGGTTTTGCTCTTCGAGAATAATGCTGACAAAATGTGGCTTTAATATTTCCAATGAACGCGATAAATGTGGGTGTAGTGGACGTTTCAAGTTGAGCCTTTTATCACCCTTACGGTCTCTCACAACGTTCAGGTAATCAATGATGTTTCTTCTTTGTAGATCGTTAAGGGACCTCGCACGCTTATCACTTACCCAGCAATGAGCACCACGTCTTCCCGAGAAGACCCACATAAACTCTGTATAAGCAAAATCGTCCTTCAGGGTGGCATCCATGACTTTCATGGCCAGCAAAATGAATTTCCAGCACTTCTCACACACCTGGGCGCCTGAACAGCAGGTCCTGTACAGATCGTAATCATCCATATCAATGTCGAAGACCAGTTCTTTTTCCAGCGGCTGCAGTTCTGTCTTCAAAATTGTATCTCTTTCCTTAGGTGGCCTATTGAAAACAGCACCAATCTCGAATCGATGAGGATTGGCCTTCTCGATTTGGGATCTGAATTCTTGGACTGAATTAAAAGAGACGTATCTCTTGTATGCACCCGACCTGAACTTCAATGCAAACTCCCTGTTAACCATATCTCTGCCTGGTTTTGGAGAATGATTAAGCCATTGAAAAATAGGTTTGTATGGATACAGGAACTCGTAATAGAATTGCATATCGGAAGCGCTCGGCGTCGAAGCTTGGACCTTCTGAGCAACTGTCGTTGGCCGTTCATCTTCTGTCATGTTATTAAGTCTTTCACTTTGGTCTTCCTCAAGCTTTTGTATTACAGGTAGTCATTGTAATCTTTCAAGAGGTTTAGTGCTCGAGTTTGAAAATTTATGGGGGTGATGTCTGCGCATTACGGTTTAGCCTTTGTTCCTTACGCGTTGACGCGTCACGCTGAAACCGTCTTATGTGATTCCAAGTCCATAAGAACGAGCGTTATTCAGACGCACAACTCAGAAAGCCATCAACGGCCTACAATACCCTGCTCGCTGAGAGCTGCATATGTCCTGCACTTTGAGGATGTACTCTCAATAAGAAAGAAGAGTGCAGCGGACATCGCTGCCCTGACGGGAGGCATTTACCGTTGCGAAGCCTCTCCGGGTTCAAAAGCAGGCCTTTGAACTAAACAAGAGTGCTCTCTCACGGGTGCTACTCACCCTCGGTGTGCTTTATCGGCCTCCATGTCTGCTAATCCAGCTAGAAAGTCTCTGATCTGACGCTGGCCTCTCTCTGTTGGTCACGCCTATTACCCGCACATGTCGAAGGGTGGCAAATGAAGAAAAGCGAAAGGGAACAAACGGCGCCATAAGGAATATATCAAGATTACTCTCTTCAGCTTGGTTGACGTTCAAACTAGTTATTGGAACTGGGATTGCAGTTGAATTGCATTTTAAAGTTCTAATTGAGAATCATGGATATCGTTTTGGGGATTAGAGTGCAGGACTCGGTTATACTAGCCACTTCAAAGGCGGTCACAAGAGGTATATCTATCCTGAAAGATACCGATGACAAAACAAGACAGTTATCTCCACATACATTGATGAGTTTCACGGGTGAAGCCGGTGATACAGTCCAGTTTGCGGAGTATATTCAAGCAAACATGCAACTGTACTCGATAAGAGAGGATTACGAATTATCTCCACAAGCCGTCTCGAGTTTTGTCAGGCAGGAATTGGCCAAGTCTATTAGATCTAGGAAGCCATACCAAGTCAACGTTTTGATTGGTGGTTACAACACTAAGACTGATCAACCGGAATTGTACCAAATAGATTATTTGGGAACTAAGGTGGATTTGCCTTACGCGGCCCATGGATATGCAGGATTCTATACCTTTTCATTACTTGATCGTCACTACCGTCCCGACATGAGTGAGGAAGAAGGTCTTGTGCTCTTGAAGAAATGTATCGAAGAACTGAACAAAAGAATGCCGGTGGATTTCAAGGGAGTAATAGTAAAAGTGGTCGGCAAAGACGGTGTAAGGAAGCTCGATGACATCGAATAATTCTCCAAGACACTTAAAAAACTGCATCAAGCGTATGACACAAAGGGATAAACTCATGATCGACCAGATATTTCATGCTTCACATTTATATATATATTATATGTATGTATATGGATATATGTAAAATAGCACAATACAAAATATCATATATCGCAGCGCACGGCTATTTCAAGGCGGTAAGTACGAATAACAGAAGCACATATTCGATGAGTTACACCTTCGTCATTTAGAGTAGCAAAGGTTATGTCTTCAAATGTCCAACTTGTATTCTGAACTGGTTCAGCTGATTGGAACAGACGAAAATGTGGTTATCCAGTTTTTATTGAATATCAGAAACCTGTCCAAGGATGTGCAGGATTTTAGTAAAAAAGTCCACGAGTTGGATGTCGATTTATCAGCAGAGGCTGCGGAAAAAGCGTATGAGCTTCTCTCCTCTTTAGAAGCCTCCAGTGCTAATTCCAACCTAGGGGTGGGTGAGCAGGTCTCCAGACTTCTGAATGAGAGGTTGGGGATTGAGGATCGTGTTGTTGTTGACTTTGTTCTGAAGATAGTACATGAATCAAACAATTTCGAGAGTTTCAAGGCCACCCTCGATGAAATGGAAAGTGGGATAACTGAAGACATTGCTCAAAAAATATATGGTCTGGTGAAAACGCTAGCACCGACAGTTGAGAAGGTACCAAGTGGGTCAGGTTCCGATCAAGATATAAAAGTCGAGGAAGACGCTTTTCAAGGACTCATCTTACCGAATCAACAAATTAAGTGGGAGGAACTAAGCGACGTCAAGGACATTGTGCCGACCAAAACACTTGAGCCCCTCGATCCTGCACCCGTCGTAGGCAAACTATATCAGGGCAAGGTAAAGAACATAACTACATTTGGCTGTTTTGTTCAGATACTAGGCACTGAAGAAAAAAACTGCGATGGTCTTGTGCATATTTCTGAAATGTCTAACAGAAGGGTGAGGAATCCCGAAGACCTCGTGAGTGTAGGACAAGATGTGTTTGTTAAAGTTATAAAGCTCCAAAAAAATGGAAAAGTTTCGTTGAGTATGAAGAACCTAGATCAATTAGCGGGCATCGAAGAAGGAAGTGGCTCGAACAATATACCGATAGAGCCCCGCGGTCGGCGTGGCAACTCAAGATTCATTGATACCGATACAAAACTGATACCGGAGAGACGACCATTGACCTCACCTGAAAGATGGGAAATTAGGCAGCTTATAGCCAGTGGAGCTGCATCGGTAGAAGATCACCCAGAACTTCATCAAAACAGAGCAAGTATTGCTGGCGCATGCGCCGAGGTTGGTCAAGAAGGAGTAGTCAAGGAAAAGAACCATATGGAAGAAATTGAGGTCGAACTTAACCTGGATGATGAACCAAAGTTCTTAGCAGGACAGTTAGATAAGGGCCCCAAGAAATATGAACCACCTAAAATAGTGAGAGTACCTAAGGGGTCGATGAACAGAGTGGCAGTAAATGGGTCAAACCTTGTGAAAACACACAGAGAGGAGAAGATGAAAAAGAGGAAGGAGATCGAACAGCAAATAAGGAAGAAGCAGGTGGTCGAGGATCCAACCAAAAATGCCGAGGATAGTAAGAGATATGTTGCTGACTTGCGGCAACAGTTAGTCCTCACTGCTTGGGAAAGGAACAGACTAAGAGAGCATATAGCCTTCGGAAGGAAAACTTCAGCTCCCATAAGCTCACAAAGAAAGTCCCTCCCCGTGTATCGAATGAAGGACGAATTGGTAAAGGCGGTTAGAGAGAACCAATTTCTAGTAATAGTAGGAGAAACAGGCTCCGGTAAGACCACTCAAATTACTCAGTATCTGAATGACGAGGGCTTCAGCGATTACGGAATGATAGGTTGTACTCAACCTCGTAGGGTTGCGGCTGTTTCAGTGTCGAAGAGAGTTTCCGAGGAAATGGGCTGTAAATTAGGTGAAGATGTTGGTTACACGATTAGATTTGAAGACATGACATCTTCAAAAACTCGGATAAAATATATGACGGATGGTATGCTACAAAGGGAAGCCTTGCTTGACCCTGCAATGTCAAAATATTCTGTTATCATGTTGGATGAAGCCCACGAGCGAACGGTAGCGACAGATGTTCTTTTTGCTTTACTGAAGGAAGCAGCTCAGAAGAGACCCGATTTGAAAGTAATTGTGACCTCTGCTACTTTAGATTCTGCAAAATTCTCAGAGTACTTTTGTAAATGTCCTGTGATAAATATTCCAGGAAAGACTTTTCCTGTGGAGGTTCTGTATTCACAAACTCCTCAGATGGATTATATCGAATCTGCTTTAGATGCTGTGGTAGAAATTCACATAAACGAGGGTGCTGGTGATATACTTGTGTTCTTGACGGGTCAAGATGAGATTGACTCTTGCTGCGAAATACTCTACCAAAGAGTCAAGACCTTGGGTGACAGTATAGGAGAACTTCTCATATTACCTGTTTATTCCGCCCTACCCAGTGAAATCCAATCCAAAATATTTGAGCCAACTCCAGAAGGTTCGCGCAAAGTGGTTTTTGCAACAAACATCGCAGAAACTTCTATCACCATTGATGGTATATATTATGTCATTGATCCAGGTTTTGCGAAAGTAAATACATTCAATCCAAGATTAGGTATGGAGCAGCTTGTTGTGTCCCCTATTTCGCAGGCACAAGCTAATCAAAGGAAAGGGAGAGCTGGTAGAACTGGGCCAGGCAAATGTTATAGACTGTATACCGAGTCAGCTTTTTACAACGAAATGTTGCCTAACACGATACCTGAGATTCAAAGGCAAAATCTCTCTCTTACAATCCTGATGCTGAAAGCGATGGGCATAAATGACTTGATTCATTTTGAGTTCATGGACCCGCCTCCAAAAAATTTGTTAACGAGAGCCCTGGAAGAACTTTTCAACCTTGAAGCTCTTGACGAGGATGGTTACTTGACGAAATTAGGAATGAGAATGTCTCAGTTTCCCATGGAGCCAGCGTTATCGAAGGCATTGCTAGCGTCTGTCACTAACAACTGTTCTGATGATATCATCACTATTATATCGATGCTTTCTGTTCAGAATGTTTTTTACAGACCTAAAGATAAGGAACGAGAAGCAGATGACAAGAAGGTCAAATTCTACCATCCGTACGGCGACCATTTAACTCTGTTGAACGTATATAGACGATGGCAACAGTCCAATTGTACGGAACAGTTTTGTACCCTGAATTATTTACACTTCAGGCACCTGAAGCGTGCCAGAGACGTTCGAAATCAGCTAGTTGTTATTTTCAACAGGTTCAAACTACCAATCATAGGCAGCCATGGAGATCCGGACATTATAAGAAGGTCTTTAGTGTCGGGATTTTTCTTCAATGCTGCTAAGCGAGACTCTCAAGTGGGCTACAAGACAATTACGGGGGGAACGGCAGTTGCAATTCACCCTTCAAGCTCACTATATGGAAAAGAGTACGAATATGTGATGTATCACAGCTTGGTCTTAACTAGTAGGGAATACATGTCTCAAGTTACCGCTATAGACCCAAAATGGTTGATTGAGACGGCGCCTCATTTTTACAAGGTCACCGATGAAGAAAGTGAATCCAGGAAGAAAGCAAAGATCGTCCCTCTGCATAATAGGTTCTCTAAGGATCAAAATTCTTGGAAGCTAAGTTCTATTAGACAATCTCGAGAAAGAACATTGGGTATCAAAAGATAGACATCACGTGAATTATCAGATAGTGTATATTTTTACTTTTTTTTGCATCGTTTAACTTTTCAAATTATTAATTTGTTAACCTAAGCGCGTATTTCAAACGAAGCCTCTTATATATCAAGTGAAAAATAAGAACTTTCAACTTCAAACTCACTCACCAATTGAGTAAATCCGAGCACCGCTCCCCATTAATATCAGTCTATACTTGATTCAATATGTGGAGTCCACTGACCAAGCTTCCCAACAATTCTAAAATTGCAGTAGTTGGCAGTGGTGTATCCGGACTTATGTTCACATATTTCCTGGGCAAATTGAGACCGGATGTATCCATAAGTGTATTTGAATCCCAAAAGAGATCAGGTGGCTGGATCAATTCTTGGCAAACTAAAGATCAAGATGGTAAGCCCATAATGCTAGAGAAAGGACCCCGCACCCTAAGAGGTTTATCTGATGGTACAGTCCTAATAATGGATACTTTAAAAGACCTGCATCAGGAGGATATAATTCAGTATATTGATAAGAGCTCTGAGGCTAACAGAAAGTATTTATTGGGCACAAACAACAAACTTGTTCAAGTTCCTTCCTCTATTGTCAGCTTTGCAAAGTTCATTGTAAATCCGTTGAGCAAAGGATTATTCAAAGGGTTATTGGGTGAATGGTTTAGAAAATCACCAATCGAGGCCAAGGAAGATGAGAGTGTGAATTCATTCATCAGCAGAAGATTTGGTAGCGAGTACATAGGCAAAAATCTTCTGAGTGCAATTTTCCATGGAATATATGCTGATGACGTAAATGAGATAAGTGCAAGGAGAACCTTAAAAGACCTGTGTGAGTTGGAAAAGAATCATGGCTCGATTTTCAAGGGAGCTTGGGCTAAAAAGGACCAGAAGAAGGGGGGCAATAATTTCAGCGAATGCTTGGCGCAATATCAAGAAGTGTTTGGTAAAAAAAAGTCAGATTTGGTCGACCTATCGAGCAATTTGAAGAGGTACCCCATGCTTGGCTTGAAAGGCGGCCTTGAAGCATTTCCTAAGTTGGTTAGAAAGGCAATAGATGCACTACCGAACGTCAAAGTCATTGTTGGTGAGGAAATTGTGAAAGTTAGCTGCGACAAATCGAAGGATAGCGTTTCCATTGGGCTGAGCTCCGGAGAAACTATCTTAGGACTTGACCATGTGAGACTCACGACGAATCCTACGAAGATGTCACAATTGGTAAAAGCGGAAAATGAGAAGCTTTCTCAGGATTTGAAAGTGGTCAAATCGAACACTGTACTTTTGGTAAATTATTATTTACCTGGCAAAGATGTTATCCAGAAGCAGCACCATGGCTTTGGATATCTTGTTCCCAAAGCAAATAAAAACCCGCAAAGATTACTTGGTGTGATCTTCGATTCCATAATAGAAAAAAACTTCAAGCCATTCGCTGCTAAAAGCTTGCAGGAAGTGCACTCAACACAAGAATACACAAAACTGACAATTATGCTGGGCGGCCATTTTCTGAATCGAAAAGGACAGCAGGAGATACCCTCCAAGGAAGATGTAATTGCTGATGTGAAAAAAGTATTAGGCTCGCAACTCTCGATTTCCGGAGAAGATCTTGACAGGGGCTTGTGGCAATACACCGTCGCTGAAAAGTGTTTGCCCCATTTCTTTGTTGGATACGACAAATGGCAAGCCGCCGTGGAAGAAGAACTTCTAGACACGTACGGAGGAAAGGTCTCAGTTGGCGGAATGGGATTTTCCAGAGGTCCCGGGGTTCCAGATGTGATTGTCGATGCACTCCAGGATGCGGTCAAGCTGCGTTGAAGCCACTCAATCTAGAACGAGAGACTACCCACCTGACTATTTATTGCGACGTATTTAATGATGTATTGTTTTATTCTTTTCTAGAAATTTGCAAGGAAGTCCATCGATTCTCGCTCACTAGAGACAAAAAAGTGGCCCTCAATAAGCGATAGGGTACCACTCAGCTGCTACACCAGAATTGATTAGTCCTGAGATCCAATGTCAGAAGAACCTCTGAAAAAAAAGAGAAAGGTAGCGCAGCAGAAGTTTCCGACCGGCCCTCCCTCTGATTTGAATCCCAAACGCACACTCTACGTAAACAACATCGCGGACCACATTGGATCCGAAAGACTGCGAACCAACCTCTATCTTATGTTCTCGATATATGGCGAAGTGATGAAAATCTCCTTCAACACCAAGAGGCAGAGAGGGCAGGCATTCGTCACCATGAGGACTATCGATGAGTCCAATTTGGCCATGATTTCACTTAACAATGAGCCCTTTTTCGGGAAGCCTCTGCGGATAGCATTCAGCAGACACGATACAAACAAACTTTGATTCCAGAATCTTAGATAGTCTGGTACCCGTGGGGGTTCAAGACTGAGCGAGTGGGTATTCGCGCATGGGCGTTGAACCGAAAAATGTCTGTGCTCAACAAAGCAACTGGGGATGCCCGTTGTGCATTCGGGAAACAGTTGGGCAGGCCGAGGAAACTTCAACAGATGCGGCCGGTCTTGGCGCAACATCAAATCCGCACCCTGCATCATACATCTGGCGCACAACACTGCAAGGCGATCAGTCCAACCGGTGCAAGAATGTGGAGCGGTCACACCTTCGGGACCACAGCCTGCAACAGCATGAATGAGACTTCCAAGGAAACCCAAGGGCAGCGTTTCAGTCGTCTTGTTGGGATGCAAAAATCCTGGCAAATCCATCACGTGCGGCGGTCGTTTGGATTTTTCCTGGAGGGCGCAATCGGCAGGGCTGATTATCTCCTACGCGAGAAGCACTTCAACGAATTTTTCAACCAGACAAAGGTGACAAGTTGTTGGGGTAACATGATATCCATTTTTGTTGGGATGATCATTCCAAGTGAGCGCCTCACCAAACCACGCAAAAGGTATAAAAGCGGCTAGGTCTGGAAAGTTGTCTAGTAGCTGTGCTGCGTGTGTTTCGTTTAATTGGTTTCTTAGAGGATGGTCAACAATGGTAGAACAGATTTTTTCATTGTCTCAATTGGTTGAGACGAATCCACGTTACGAAAGTTTCAAGCGAAAACTCGCTGGTCTAGAGGTCGGTTCCGATGAATACATCAAGCGTCTTATTTACGAGTGTCCTTTGAACTCATACCCCGATTACAGCACTTATGTCGAGAAGCAGGGTGTTGCGCTGGAGGGGACGCAGAAGGACGGCTATAGTCCAATCTACAGAAATGCGCTGTCGCCAGATGGTTTGGTTTCATGTTTGCATGAGAGTTTGCTTACACTGTATGATCACTTCATGTTCGCGGTCAAAACGTGGCCCAAAAATGAGTGTCTGGGCAAGAGACCGTACGACGAAGTCACAAAAACCTGGGCGGATCACTACGAATTTCAAACTTACGAAAAGGTCGGAGAAAGGGTCCGCCACATTGGCAGTGGATTGATGTCACTGATAAATACAAAGAGAGGTAAACCCTTGACGTGCAACGACTTCATTGTGGCTATTCTTTCGCATAACATGGAGGAATGGGTCCTTTCCGACTTGGCTTGTCAAGCCTACGGTTTGACCAACACTGCCCTGTACGAAACTTTGGGCCCCGACGCATCTGAATACATTATGAATCTCACAGAATCGCCGGTTCTGATCTTCGCTAAAAAGAACCTATACAAGGTCATCGACATTTTACCGAGGCTGAAAAACATCAACACTCTAATTTGTATGGAAGACTTGGATGGGAACGATTTGAAATTACTAAACGACTCGCTATTGTCATTGAAGACAAACTCTATGGGCGAAAAAATTTCACTGTACTCGTTAAGTCAGGTGGAACATATTGGGCGGTTAAACGAGATACCAGTAATACCACCGCGCCGCGATGACGTATACACCATATCGTTCACTTCAGGGACTACTGGTATTCCCAAAGGTGTTGTGACTACTCAGAGACAGCTAGCAGCTGGAATCGCGTTGGTGTTTGCCTCATCCAGAATTCCAAGCCACAAAAAGCCTACCCAGCTGAGGTACATGTGTTTCTTACCGTTGGCGCATATCTTGCAAAGACAGCTGACAGTGTATTGTTTGTCACATGGTATCGGCATCGGCTTTCTACATAAGCCGGACCCGTTGATCCTGGTTGAGGATATGAGGATTCTTAAGGCTGATTTTGCTTCTCTAGTCCCTCGTTTATTAACGAGATTCGAAGCGGGCATTAAGGGTTCGTTGGAGAAGACAAGTATTCAAAATACGCTGGTGACGAATTTTCTAGATGCCAAACAAGCCAGGCTTACCACTAAAGGGGGACCAGATAAATCGCTCCTGAATAGTTTGGTTTTCCAACGGGTTTTGGTAGACAAAATTCGTGATTCTTTAGGTTTGAACAATTGCGACTTTATCCTTATGGGTTCCGCACCCATTTCGCCCGACACTTTATTGTTTCTGCGGAGCGCGTTGGACATGGGTATGAGACAAGGTTACGGTATGACGGAGTCCTTCGGTGGCGTGGCTGTTTCCGAACCATGCGAAAAAGATCCGGGTACGTGTGGTGCTATTTCTTGTACCGTTGAATGTAGATTAAAATCGGTACCAGAGATGGGGTACGATGCCAGAGACTTGAAGGGTGAATTACAATTACGTGGCCCACAAGTCTTCCAAAGTTATTTCAAAAAACCTGAAGAGACCCGAAAAGTTGTGGACTCAGATGGGTGGTTTTCCACCGGTGACATTGCTTCAATTGACTCAGTAGGCCGTATCACCATTATAGACCGTGTGAAGAATTTTTTCAAACTCTCACAAGGTGAATATATTGCGCCTGAAAAAGTGGAGAGTTTATATTCCTCTGCATCTCCTCATATTACTCAAATACTTGTCCATGGCGACTCCCTCAAATCCTATTTAGTGGGTGTTGTTGGAATTGATGTCCGTTTGGTTAAGAGAGCTTTAGTTAAAGATCACCCAGAGTTAAAGCGGTTAACTGATAAGCATTTTGTCGAGGCCATGAATAAAGACAAATATTTGAGGAGAGATTTTTTAATGATCATTAACAAGAACACGCAGCATTTGCAAGGCTTTGAAAAATTGCACAACGTCTACGTTGATATTGAGCCGATCAAAATTGAAGATGATACGATGACGCCCACATTGAAGATTAAGCGCCTGAACGCAACAAAGCACTTCAGAAAAATTTTCGATGATCTGTACGAAGAGGGATCATTAATCAGAATGGATAAGTTGTGATTTGACATCATTTTTCGAGCCAAACAATAAGTTTGTTATACTTCACTATACCCCATTTCAATATGTCTTACATATAAATATTTAAAAGAGTCTTGCTTTTGTTTTGTAATTATTAATGTTTAGTTTTTTGAAGTGTTCTTTATCTGTTCAATAATCTACAACTCTTTGAATCAAGTGTAATAGAAAAAATAATAGAACAAATTGATACCAGAGACTGTGAATGTCCTTAAAACAAGAATTATCTCCATAATTCCAATTTACCATCACTAGAGTTTTACACAAAACGTTTCATGGCCCCGTTGTGCTCGGTTACAGAAAATCTGAGCATTGCATGAAAATGAATCTCTGCTACGCCGCCTCTAACAAGAATTTCGAATCATACAAGGTGCCAATATTTGAGGAGCTTGGCGGCTTACTGAACTGAACTAAAAGTAGCCATCTTGTCTGGAATCAGACGGTATCATTTATATTCGATCTAAAGCATATAAAATCGTTAAGTACGCATTGTTTTCATTTCATTCTAAAACAGTGTCAAGGTCGCGTCAAGACAAGGTAGGGTTCGATCCGGTTGACCATTACACATCAAGAACGGCAGGAACGCACAAGAATTGCTTTGGCTTTTATATTCCATCTGCACACATTTTAGTGGATTTCGAAATATATGAGTGGTCTCGGGGAATCTCGCACAGAACTGATAAACTGGCTCAATGATCTGTTGTTCCTGAATTACAAGAAAATAGAAGAATGTGGCTCCGGAGCAGCTTACTGCCAAATCATGGATTCCATCTATGGTGACATACCAATGCACAGAGTCAAGTTCAATGCCACAGCCGAATATGAGTTCCAGACAAACTTCAAAATTCTGCAGGGCAGCTTTACCAAACATAATATAGAAAAGACAGTATATGTTGAGAAGTTGATAAGATGTAGGTTCCAGGACAACCTGGAATTTCTGCAATGGCTCAAAAGATACTGGGTTCAAAATAAAGATGAAAGTCTATATGACCCCGAAACACGAAGAAGGCACAGACCAGTCAACCCAATAGGGCATTCCGTTCCTGGAGGTTCAATTAACGTCAATAAAAGAAAAACAAGTGGAACATCTGGACCACTGTTATCTGGATATGGTTCCAATGGTATAAGTAATAATGGTGCATCTGCTTCGCGATCTTCGTCCTATGGTGTCAATAGAAGAGTATCGGGTGAACAAATTCTTGGGTTACAAACGGAACTATCGCAAGCTAGTTCGAAGATTACGTTCCTAAATAAGGAAATAGGAACTTATAAAGAGGCCATGAATATAATGGAAAAGGAACGTGACTTCTACTTTGGCAAATTAAGAGATATCGAGATATTAGTTCAATCGACTCAAGATCTGATTAAGGAAGGCGTTTATAACGCAGGCGGTAGCGATTTGAGTAAGGTTTTGAATAAGGTTCAACAAATTCTCTACGCCACAGAGGATGGATTTGAAGTGAACCGGGAAGATGGACAAATCATAGACGAAGAACTCGAGATGGCGGAAGGTAATAAACGTGTACTGAAAGGTCTTTCAAGGGAAGTCCTGCAGGATGCTCCAGCACATAATCTGATAATTGACGAGGAAACCTTTTGAGCTAATAATTATTGTCTACCCCACTTTAATGTAGAATAAGTGTATTTCTTTAATTAATGAGTATTGATATTTATAAACAGTAATAACTTAACATAGTATATAATGCACTCATGATTGTCTCTACTTATGTACAGGAATATAGTTATAGATATTAGGCAGCTACACTATGCTATTGCAGTGACTCGTAAACTAATTTGCGGCAGAAGGTATATCTTCACTTTTCTTCAAATTTTTTGGATCTAAATACTTTTCAAATGCTTCATTTCTTTCAGGGAAAGGTCTTGGACCAAGCAGTCTAATCATATCTTCTCTGGTGATGGCCTCCTTCGACAAAAGCTCTCTAGCGACCTTGTCGACCTTTTCTAAGTTATCTTTCAAAAGCTTCGTGCACTTGGCGTGGGCGTCGCCTACGATCCTTTTGACCTCTGAATCTATTTTCTTTGCTGTTACCTCACTAAACGGTTTGTTTACTTGAAATCCGGCGTCACCTTGATCATAAGATATGCAGCCGATCTCAGGCGACATGCCGAGGACTGTTACCATCGCATTGGCCATTTGTGTCACCTTCTTGAAGTCATCGTGAGCACCACTGGTTACAGACGGGAAATGTATTTCTTCAGATACACGTCCACCTAGAGCCATTATCATCCTATGTTGGAATTGTTCTTCACTAATTAAATACTGGTCTGGAGGCAGATATTGCGCATAACCAAGTGCACCTTGACCACGGGGTATAATGCTAACTTTTAATAGGGGATCAGCATATTTTAAATACCATCCACAAACTGCATGGCCTGCTTCATGATAAGCGACGGTTTTCTTCTCCTCTGGAGAGAGTACTCGAGATTTTTTCTCCAAACCAGCAATAACTCTCTCAATTGCCTGTTCGAAATGAAATAGCTCTATGCATGCGGCATTATTCCTTGCAGCAATCAAAGCAGCTTCATTACAAGCATTAGCAATATCAGCACCGGCAAAACCAGGAGTTAGAGCTGCTAGCTTACCCGCCAATTCTTCTCTTTCAACTTCAGACTTGGTGAAATTCTTGTCTAAATTCAATTTTTTCAAATGAACCATATAGATAGCTTTTCTGCCTTCAACATCAGGAGCGTCAATCTGAATGTGTCTATCAAATCTTCCAGGTCTCATTAAAGCAGAATCCAAAACGTCAGGCCTATTGGTACCCGCGAGAACGACAACTTGATCTGATGTACTAAATCCATCCATTTCTACCAATAGCTGGTTTAATGTTGCTTCCCTTTCATCATTTGCTCCTCCCATTGCACCGCCTTTACCTCTTTCTTTACCAATTGCATCAATTTCATCGACAAAGATGATTGAAGGGGCCATTTTTCTTGCTTGCTCGAATAGATCACGAACCCTTGAAGCGCCGACACCTACAAACATTTCAACGAATTCAGAACCGGAAACGGAGAGAAAAGGTACGCCAGCTTCACCGGCAGTGGCTTTGGCCAATAAGGTTTTACCTGTTCCCGGTGGACCGGATAAGATGGCACCTCTAGGAATTTTCGCCCCCAAAGCAGTATACTTGGCGGGGTTTTTCAAGAAATGCACAAATTCCATGATCTCTTGTTTTGCTTCGTCACAACCAGCAACATCTTTGAAGGAGACTTTGATATCAGTCTCTTTATTGAAAAGTTTTGCTTTTGATTTGTTAACGCCAAACATGCCACCAAATGGTCCTCCACCACCGTTACCAGCTCCACCGGCTCCACCACCGACTTTCCTGGTAATGAAGTACAGACCGCCTAAAAGAATTATAGTTGGTAAGAAGGGGAACAGATATTGCAATATCGACGCACGATCAACATATGTTATTGGTATCCTGTCCTCAGCATTAATCTTCAATTTATCCTGTATTTCTTCCATTTGTTCTTCGAAAATATCTACGGATCCTATCGTAAAGGCAACAATGGGTGATCCAGTTCCAAAAAACCCGCCCTGAGTAGAGTGATTGTCATGCACTACTTGCGGCAATAACTCAGCTTCTACCAAAAATTTATTGACAACATAAAGTTTTTTCACCATTCCTTTTTCGAGGTAGTTCGTCTTGAATTCTTGGAAGGTCAAAGTTTTCGATTCGGCAGTTTCTGACCCACCGGAGGCAGTTAACAGATTGAATAAAATGACCGATCCGACAGTCAAATACATCGTCTTCGCAAACTCCCGCGACTTGAAGTAATCTGCCATTGTCTTAAATTCCTCTTCATTTTTCTTACCATTATTTTTCTTGTCATTATTTTGGCTTTCATTATCTTTATCCTTGTCATCTTTTTTCTTTTCAGGCTCCTCTGGCTTCTTGCCTTGCTGATCGGCGAACCTTGGATAGGAGCTTCTGAATCCAGGATGGAATGAGATATGCAGTAGCCTCCTGTGTTCGTGTACCACATTTTTTCTGGATATGCGCAAACCTGTTGATAATCGTGAGCCTTTCGCAAATACTCCCATAATAGCTCTCGATGAAGTCATCATGGCTGCGAGCAGACAGTTACTAAGAACGATGTTACTCACAAAAAAAGGGACTCGTTACAACAACTACCAGCGCCAACACCTTTAGCCTCTTTACTGTTGCGAGGAATTGGTAAATATCCTTAATGCATGTTAATCATCTCTTCAACGTTTTGCCACACGGATCGTTCACTACGTACGAATGTCAGTAAATAATAAGCTTAATTATAAACCATTCTATTTACTCGTCAATCGCAGTCCGCTGGTATGTGAGCTTTGGTGCTTGTATGCATTGTGCCCTTGAAAGTCTCATATGAGATCAAAGGCCGCGATGAATGTTCTTACTGGAGTTCCTCCTAGGGAAGAAATATTTGTCTCTATTTCCATAATCCTCCCAATAATCGTTCATAGGAGTGAAAATGAAGCTTTTATTGTCAGTGGAGGCGGTATTGTAAAGAAAATCTCTTGAAATTATTGAGCTGTGATTGGTATTTGAATTGACATCTTCGTTCTTCCCACTGGGGTGACTTTTTGTCAACGGCCCAAAGTGCAAAAATGGCGGTAAACCGCTATTGTGCTCAATGCCATTGGTATCAAACAGTTTAAGTGAGTCGGGGATTGGAACAGCCCTGCTGCGAAATTCGTCCTGATGTTCGCTCTGCAGATCACCTCTATTCGTATCTTTGGACTCCTGCTCATATTCATCTCCAAAAAGGAAGTTGGCACTGCAGCGATACAGCTCACCATGTGGCTCCTGCGGACTACGAACATTATGAGAATTGCCGTTTGTAAAACATGGCATTTTTTCTTCTTGTCTCGTCCTAATTCTCTCCCAATGCAATGTTTTTCTCATTTTCCTAACGTAATACCTAACTTTTGAGCGAATCCTCTCCCTCTTAAGTCGGTGGTGCTCACGATTTCCATGAAACATCTTGAAAGCCTCTATGGGTTATAGCTAGTGGGTTGACAAGCAACTCCACGTTTCTATTTGTCATATTTTGACCTGTTATTTCTGTATTACTTTTGTGTCGCAAAATGGCGTCACTGTAAAACAGACCAGAAGCCTGTACCGTTTTATAGATAACAAATAATGGAACGATTGCAACCAATTGAAAAAAGCAAATTCCGAACCCATGGGTGAGACTGAAGGTACAATTGCTGTTTTATCATGTTCTGCGGGGCATCGCATCGCAATATAAAACATATTAAGCTGGGTGAAGAGCATGGATGAGCTACCGCCCAAAATCTTGGGAGTCAATAGTACTTTAAACACCGAATAATGGTTGCTCAGAGCTGTGAGCAATACACGTTTCATACCGGATTACTGTTACAAAGCGTGATCACGTGCCCTTCCATGCTCTCTTGAACCCCGGGCGAAACCTCTTTCCTCTCAATATCTGTCACTTGGAATTGATACCTTGAGTGCTGCGCTTTACAGCATAACTCTTTGGTTTTTGGCCTGTCCCAGCACCTCGGCGGCTACGCTCTTCAAGGCCGCAATCTGCCCAAACGATCAATAAACAGGGCAGTAAACTCCTAAAAACAGCGCGACCCCTAAGTAAGCATAACAGACAGTGCGCCAGGTAGCTCTTCGATGAAACTGCTGCCCAATTCACAGCAGAAAACCTATTAACAGAGAGCCATTTTCTGCAGAATCTTTTGATTTTGTCAGTCTCCCGGAGGGACGGGACAATCCACACAAGCGTTTTCTTTCGAGCTTAGTCTCATGCCATGGAAAGGATTCTTCCTGGCCACAAGCATGTTAATGTCGTAAGTACGACGCAACAGAAACGAAGATGTGCATAGCTAAGACGTTGGTGGCATCCACAAAAGGCGCTGCTTATAGCTTCTGGAACAAAGATGCTGCTGACATCTCAAAACACCATGTTTTTCAGCGTCGGCGCTAATTGGCCTGAAAAGATCGCTTCCCACTCTTTGGTTTCGACCACGAGACACCGACGATCAACTCGACGTCAACTTTTCTTCGAGACGCCGCCTTCAACAGAAGCGACAGAGTGTTATGTTAGCGCGTGCAGATCCAAGGCTATCCCACGGCCAGCCCAGACTAAACCTGAGCATAGGTGGTTCGGTATTCAGCGCTACAGCTAGATAAAGTGCGTGATTTTACTGCGCAAATGAGCGTCTCCTCATAAGAGACGCTCAACTTTCCGAATAACGAACGAGCTGCTCTTACCGCCGAGGAACATTGGCTTGATGACCATAATTAGAATTTGAAAAAATGATGCAGTTTATTACTTCTGCGAGAGGTACAAAACGAGTCGGCCATTTACAAGAGAATCAACAAGGCACTGCCCTAGTTCAGAGGAGGTTATGAAGCAGGTAAAAAATGAATTCTTGCCATATGGCCCTGCATATCAACATGAGAGAACCCAGCAAACTCCTGTGGCCTGAATATCTGAATATACCCATCGGGGTCACCCGGCGCGCAGTTGTAACTCGAAGTGAAGATGAAAAAAAAGTTTGATGAATCCGCCATACAAGAGGAGGCAATAAGGGCACACAAGTTCACTAGAAATACGCTCCGAGCCCCCTGTCATGTTCAGGAGACAGTTGTCAACCAGCATACGCTGCCTAAAACATTACGATGATGCCGTTCTGTCGAAATATTACCCAAAGGAACTACTGAAATCTATCAAATTGGCCCAGGACGTAATACCCCAAAACGCACAGTTCAAAGTGTCGCAAAACGTAGAATTTGCATCATCTTACATGGACGACTTCAGCAAACTGGACTCATATTGGGATTATAAACCGGGAATGCCTCATGTTCACTCGCAAGAGGACGATTTGTTGAGGAACGCCATATACGATTGGAGCGAAGTTCAACAACCGTTACCAGGTGATGGCCATCAATTGCCCCCCGGAGTCTCGCTTCCCTCCATTGACGGTCGCTCTTCGAAAACGCTAGACGTTGCCAGAGGTTTGCAGAAGCAAACTGGTGTAGATGTCGATTATATCACAAGAAAATTAGTAATGAGACCACTCATTATGAAGCGTGTCTCCAACCAAACCGGTAAGGGTAAGATTGCCTCATTTTATGCGCTGGTTGTAGTTGGGGACCGCAACGGTATGGTGGGTCTCGGTGAGGGGAAATCTCGTGACGAAATGTCCAAAGCTATTTCGAAGGCCCATTGGGATGCGATTCGTAATCTAAAAGAAATCCCACGTTACGAAAACAGAACGATTTATGCAGATATAGATTACAGGTATCATGGTGTGAAATTGCATTTGAGAAGTGCGAAACCAGGCTTCGGTCTGAGAGTAAACCATGTCGTTTTTGAGATATGTGAATGCGCCGGTATAAAGGACTTGAGCGGGAAAATCTACAAATCAAGAAACGAAATGAATATTGCTAAGGGTACGTTAGAAGCCTTGGTAGGTGCTCAAAGGACCTTGGATGAGATCGCTTTAGGGAGAGGCAAGAAAATAGCGGACGTCAGAAATATTTACTACTCGGGCTAGATTTCTGGAACCACTACAGCGTTTCACCATTATGTGTGCATAATAAAGATTTTTATATCTTCTGTAAATAGATTATTTGTTACTTTCTCCATTCATGAACTGCGCTTGGTTCTTCCCGATATATTACTGCCGGTGAGTCACCCACAACTAACGATGGATGATGGATGACCAGCAGCAGCACCGACTTTTACTATGCGTCTTTTCCTTTGCGTTGAAACGCCGGTTTTTTCACGATGGGACGCGTCTTGCTTGCCTTCCATACGTAAAAGTGGGCATCCGCGTAAGCTTTCAAATAGCACACGCCAGAATCCCAACCACACCAATACTGACCCTCACCACTGTGTTGCCGACTTCTTCAAAGCATAATAACTATTCAAAATGACTGAACAAAAGACTAAAGTACAAAAGCTCTCAGGTGCATTAAAGGTGCAACTTCGCTCCTCTGATGCTATACCACCAACTAAGGGATCAAAGACTGCGGCAGGTTACGACATCTATGCGTCTCAAAATACGATAATACCAGCACAGGGCCAGGGAATGGCTTCGACAGATGTTTCATTCACTGTTCCTTCAGGAACCTACGGTAGAATTGCCCCAAGATCAGGGTTAGCAGTTAAACATGGAATTCAAACCGGTGCTGGTGTTGTGGACAGAGACTACACAGGAGAGGTGAAAGTTGTTTTGTTCAACCATTCCAAAAAAGACTTCGAAATCAAAAAAGGTGATCGTGTTGCCCAACTGATCCTCGAAAGAATTGTAGATGACGCAGAAGTTGTCATCGTGGATAATCTGGAAGACACAGAGAGGGGTGCCGGTGGATTCGGTAGTACAGGTAAATAGTCTATGAAATACATAATTAAGTAGTACGTCCAACTCTAATAACATAATTCTGGAAAATGCACCTTTCAACATTGGAGCCTTTTGCAGAAATCTCCCAATTATCGAGGGCTCTGAAGAGCACGGCATGCGACACATATTCTGATTGAACAGGGGAAAGAGAGCCTTTGAGACAAGAGCCACCAATTTTACATTTGACGCAACGGTGTGAGAAGAAAAGCGATCTGGCTACCTAATCTCGAGGCTGATACCGATGAGAGCGAGATTACAATCTTTCCTCCCGTACCGAGAACCGCAGAAGAAGACATTAATACAGCAATCAGCTTCTAACCATCCGAGGCAAGTGGTAGATCTTAAGGTGACCTCCGGACCTCCTGTGCTTGCAAGTGCTTCATGTGCGCACACAAAGTTTTTCTTCATGTAAATGAACAAAGAGTATTCGCCCGTCACGTTTTCCCTCGCCGGATGCCTTCATGCCTTGAACTGCAATTTTCTAACTAAAAACAGGCCAGTAAGTTGAAGAAGCCGACCTTTAACTCTCCGAAAAGGCTACAACAGAGCATTCGAAAGTATTCAGATGAGTAACCAGGCATTGTTTGAGAAATTGGATCAGACCACCGAGCTTTTATCAGCAAAGTTGATAGAGCTTATCAAGCTTTCATCAATAGAACAAGCGGATAGTGAGAACGCCGACATGGCCGTGTCGGATATAGCCATAGCCACTACAGGAGTCACTCTTGTGAACAATCAAACCATGCAATTGGTTAAAGGTGTCAAGGATCTATTAGTCCTCACGAGAAGTGTCCGAGAAAAGTGGCTACTAAACCAAATTCCCGAACATCAAACTGGCGAAAAAGATATGATTGACACGGACGAACTACAAGATCTACTTGCCAGATGTATAAATGAGATAGTCAATGAACCAAATGCAGAATGAAACGCCTGACTGCTGTGCTTGAAGCCCTCATGATTGCACTATTTCTGGTATTTGTCGTTACTCGTGATGTATACCCATCGAAGAGCTGAAGAAGGCGAACTCCAAACGTAAACAAAAGTAGTTGATCAGCATCGATACAAAAACATATAGCGGACAGACGAAAAAAGAGGACAAGGGCCAAGCCAGCAATGAGCATTGAGAGATCCAGGTCGGGATCGAAAACTCCCCCCAAAAAGCGTGCCTATCCTCTGAAGATGGAAACTATACCGCTTTCGTCATCGTATACTGAACTAAAGGATAACGCAATAAACGAAACTGGAGAGATCAGCGACACTTCTAAGAATCACCATGCCAGTGAGGAAAATTATGCTCCTATGGAAGCGAATGGCTCCAGCTATGAAGCGGACGACGACTTCAAGTTCAGGAGGCATAAGAGCAAGCGCATAAAAGGAGTGCCGTCATTGGGAGAGAGATTAGACAATTTACAAGATATCAAGAAAGCCAAGTGGATAGACAATTTCAACTCTTCCATGCCGACGAATGGGCAGGAACGAACAAAGCATAACGGCTTGTCATCGCCGCGAATATCTTCGTCGCAGAATAATGATTTTTCCCAGCCTTTTCCGTTACAGCAGCAGCAACAAGAGCAACAACAGCAGCAACAACAGCAACAGCAGCAACAGCAGCAACAGCAACCTTCTTATATGCCATATATGTATTACTACCCCATGCACAGCCCTGGCCATCCCATGATGCCTTATATGGGATCTCCCATTCATGGGCCACACTTGGATGGAACTCAATATATGAATTCGTCAGTGTCTATGCTTCCAAATACTTCATTACAGCCTTTCATCCCACCGCTCCCTTTGCAAAACTCTAAAAATGTGAATAGCGACGTGCCACAATTATTGCCGGCACCTCCCCTGTATCCCTACAACTTTCACCCACAGCACACCCAACAGCCCCACTCTCAGTGGCAGCATCAGTCACACCAACCACAGCAGCAGCATTATATTCAAAAATCGAGCGATAGGAGGCGATCAACGGCGTTCAACAGAGGGCGGCGTTTATCGATGCTAGCGACAGACAGTGAACGCAATGTTATAGTGTCTCCACATAAGGACGTTCCAGAGGAGGATTTCTACAGACATGTAGGCAACACATCGTTCGGCAAAGGTTTGCAGATACGACAACTTTTCAATTGGTGTATGATAAGATCATTAAAGAATATGGAAAAGGTGGAGGATCAAAAACTGAAGTCATACTCAAAAAAGAATGACTATGTCGACCCTAAGAAGATTGCGGCAATTATAATGGAAGAATTTGTGAACGACCTAAGAAAGGGGACATCAGATATAGACTGGGAGGCAGAGGAAGCGTTTGATAGTGCTGCTGAATCGGCCGATGATGGAGAGGACACAGAATTAAGGGAGTTATTTGAGGATGAAGAGGAGGAGGATGGAATTGTCTTGAAGGGGAACAGTTCAAATAAGACAAGAAAACTTACTCGAAAAATTAGCGGAAAAAGAGTCAAGATTGCGAATAGTAAGAATGTATCCAACGAAAAAAATCTGGAAAGTCTGCAAGGGAGAATAAATGATATTCATCGAGAAGTTGAAGACTGGGCCAAGGTTCTGGATAATTCAAAAGCAGGGACCGAATGGGAGCAATTCAGTCGGCAATTGCCAATATCATCTACAGATGATGCAACAACTGATGAGCAACCTGAAATGAATAGTATTGAGCGAGAGCTGGCGACGAAGATGGATCATTTATACATTCACTCTCATTTATTACAATCAAGCTCAAATGCTATTTCTCAGTTGTCTATTCATAAGCTGAATAAATTGTCACAGAAGTTTCTGTCAAAGGTCAAGGATGATTCTGATCAAGTAAATACAAAAACCTTACTCGTGGGACTGAGTCAATCATTATTGGAATGAAAAGTAACTTTTATCTATACTCATGTATGTAATATTACAAACCAACGACGGGATTCGTATATCTTGCTCCAGCGCTACCAATAGCATCATTTATTTAGGTATTTTCTTGCCAGTACTCGTACTCTTGAATCGAAAGCAGGGCATGTGATTGGATCATTAGTCTTGTAAAAAGGATTCATCAACGTCTTGACGTACAGCTCGTGAACTTCTTGATAAAATGATTTCACCGCGCTATCATCAATCTGCGTGTTACCTTTATCGAGGTTTCCATGTATCATTACGAATTTCATGCCACTATATGTCAAATATGCAGTTATTGCCAACCCATAGAAATGATCAACTTTGCCTAAATAACAGTTATCAGAGATATTGGTGTTTTTTGATCGCAAAAAACCGCCAAACCCCCCATTATTGTTACCATTCTGAACGTTAGGGTTCATTTTCCATTGTAAATCTTCGATCACATCCAAAGATGCATGCATTATGAATGGGTTTAACTCCTTCAAATGTTGCGGGAAACTTTGATGCAGCTGGCCTTGTTGACCATGTTGAGTGGTAAATTCAGCCTCATAGACGGGATTATCCCTTTTACCAATGATTGCAAAGTATTGAGGCATCGCAAGGTTTTCCCTATCGATGTCTTTTTTTAATTTCTTGATCCTGCAGTATACGAGTCTTCTTCCTTAAGAGGCCGATGATGCTGGATAGTGAAGTTAAAAAGGGTTTGATGAAAATGAAGCCATACACGCAAAATACAAGAGCGCAGCAGAAGTATCTATATGGGGATATTTCACTATAACTTATGACAATACTCGCTTCAAGTTCAGCTGAGGGCATCAAAAATGATGATCATAAATCGTCTCAAGACGACTTCCCTCATGCGAAGGCTGGTAGAATCAAGTTTGTCACCAAAATACTGATGGACAGCAAATACGGATTGATGGATGATTTAAACTATACTAGAGGATTTCCAGAGCATAACGATATGCTTTTAACCGAAGAAATTGGTCCCAATGTGAAAAGTCGAGACTATGCAACAAAAAAAACGACAGAGGTTCCAACCCCGATTATATCTATTCCAAGAAGTGCCAGAATCAAAGCTGATAGGGTAAGAATATATTTGGATTACTACTACAGCTTGTTGGAAAGATCCATAAATATAGAAAGCCCAGAACATCATCACGAAGGTGTAGAAGGTATTTATAATCCACTACAAATAATACGAAATAGAACATTGCGCAAAAAATACCGTGAGCTGCCACCTCGAGAGTTATTCATCCAAAAGGCTCCAGTAATCGCTATCAAACAGTTCTCGAAGAAAGTCAAAAAAAAAATGCCTTGGTATGTAGACATCAGTGAGCGGTCAAGCGATTTAACTTGGAGAACATCTCACTGGGATGAATTGGTTGGGCCTCATGGAAATCTGTGGTTTTCAAGGAACGTTGGATCTGATAATTCAACACATAAGGAGCCGAATCGTCATCATCGGCCTCAAGTGCGCCGTTTGCGATCCGCCAATTCCGGTCTCGCTATTGATTCTCCGTATTCCACCGGTGGATTGAACTCTAGCTCCCCAGAGGTCCCAAAATCAATGAAGAAAAGCCCGTCTGAAAGTAATTTGTCAAAACCTCTGGGGATTTCCATGTCAAGGGCAGAGTATGGAGATCATAAACCTCCATCTCAAGAGAGTGAAAAATCCAGATCAAACAGATTTGAATCGATAATTGGCAAAAAATCTAAGAAGTGGTCAAGGTCACCTCATGCACGTCGGAAGAGTCAAAACTCTATCGATAAACTCTCCTTGCCTTCTAACACACCGGGAAGGGAGAGTTTCACAACTAGGACTCCTGCTCTCAGTAGACGTAGCAGTGCAAGTCTCATACCGACCGGCCACACGGCGTACATGACACCTGTAGATGACATGTCCGGCCAAAGATCGACGCTCCTGGGAGCTCTTCCAATACAACACGTGAGGAAACATTCAATTGATCAAACGGAAGAAGAGCAAATTGAAAATGTCAAAGATGTTATGGGGGAGGGAAGTGATTTTTATGCCGACTCAATTGATCCACTTGACGAAGATGACTCTCTACCGCAAACTGATGAGCAGTTACAAAACTACTGGAAAAATACCAAATATATTATAGGGACTTTAAAAATTATGCAGCATCGACGCATAACGCACAATATTGTTCGAAAAAGAGGCATTGAAAGAAGAGACAGGTTCCATTATGATCAAAAAATGGATGACATAATACTGGAGACAACCGAAGTTTTGAATACCTACGATAAGGAATTAAATAGAGCCTTGAAAAAGGGTAATACTTTGGCATCCAAAATGCTTAACGACTACTCGATGCGTGTGGAAACACTTATATCTACCTCTGATAGAATTCTGAGTGATATAAACACGACGTTGACGTTGAAGCTGAAGCTTTTCCAAGAAGACGCTGATAAATTTGGTAGTTTGAAGGGAATGAGAGCGCAACGATTTACTAAAGCCTTGTACCGCATCCTAGAATATGCAATAGTTTTAATCTTGTGGACTATATGGTTCATAGTGAGCATCATACGTTGGATCAAATTTAGCATACTGCTAATATTTAAATTCACCATTTGGATGCTTTGGTAGTATAATAACGAGCAATGAAAAAAGTCATAGAGTAGCCTTAAATGTAACATACATAAGCTATATCAACCAAGGGTAGAGCAGCAATCTTAGTAGATAGAGTAATAGACATATCATAAAATATATTTACATGTAATTCATATCGCATTTCGTTTCTCAAGGGACATGAGAGGTTGTGCTTGACACAATGGAATCCTCCTCTAGAAATATACCTCTGTCCGCAGCTTCATCAAGAATCTTCTCCCTTCTTCTTAGTTCAGTCTCGTAGTATTTCGACTGAAATTTCAATAATTGTTTATCAGCCTGAAAAACGGCTCCCATAGAAATCCAACTGCAGTGGTAGAACACTTTCACTTGACTCCTAACGTTCCTAAAGACGGTAGAAAATCGACGCAGTAAAAGAGAGCTCACAACACTGATTATTGCACCTTGAGCTGCACCTATACACGATGCGATAGCAATCTAGAAACCAAAAGGCAAAATGCAGACAAGTCTAGTTAGTATATTGCCCGACGAATCCGCTAGCTAACGAGGTAATTGCATACTTCTTCTGTCAATTGCTTAACAGTTGCAGGATCATAGTGTACAGGCTGCACTTGACCACCCATTTCTTTATTACTCTGCAGATATGTATGGCTTAAAAAAACAGATACAACTGAGATTAACCAGTGTAGAAAGTTGTCAAGCAACTGTTCGCAAATATATGATTTATGAAATCTATCGCTATCTATATATAAATCCTCACTTACTCTAGATGCCGGGTGAGCGAAGCCCATCCGGCGCGGGTGCACACATAGATATTTAGTCAATGTGAGCATTTAATCCATTAAAAACCTACGAAGCATCTGAGTATGCAGGGCTTAATCCCTGCGTGGAGGCACTGAGACCGCCACATATATATGTTTGAATGCTCAGCAAAGTGCTTGCTCCGTTGAAGTCCTTATCGGACGAACGTAGACAGGCATTTTGAGCAGAGGCACGCTTTGACATCCCTGAGATCCTGCTTTATATGTCGAGCAGGACCAGGTATGGGACGTTCAGCTCTTCCTCACTTCATTAACGTTGCGACCTGTCGCGATTTGATAGAGGTATCATATTAATCTTCTTGGTGCGTGCAAAGTAAATTATTCTCGTAATCGAGCCGTTATTCCAGGGAGTACAATTGTGAGAAGTCTTGCTGTGGCGAGGGACTGACAGACATTAAAAGTTCGAACCCTCTATTTTGATGTCTCTATCGTAAAAGAGGCTGTTTCAGCCGCCGAACAGCTGCCTGACCAGCGTTGATGTGTATGAAGTATCGGGGAAGGGACTTGCTGCAGTTTACTGTCGTGGCGACTGATTGGTACGACACGCTGTAGTTACCGGATTGTATAGTGCTAAAGCGCTCCTTACGTAGCCATGCTACTGGTATCAAAATGTGAAATAAAAGTTAGCTCGCCATATATTTGAAGTATCTTTTTATTAATTTATATGTGGTTAAATAAGATCTTGAGACGACCTGTATATCGATTCGTTCGTTCGTCTAATTATTGATCGTTAGCGAGTCTACCATTATTCGTAGGGTTATGGAAGGGGTTTGTGGGATTTGTGCTGGTTGGCTCATTATTCGGCAAAAATTCGGAGTCAACAGAGCATAAGGATTTGAACAGCTGTAAGGGTCTTGCTAAGATTCCATTTGATAGTTTATTGTAGACTTCAAGTTTTGCAACCCAACTGGATATCACCGATTCTCCGTTAAATGTTAAGAATACGTCTCTTGCAATGTGTTCGATAAGGGTGCACCACACGTAGGAGAGCTGTTCCAAACATTTGTCGTAATAATAGTTATTGCTTGCAAGTTGAAATCTTGGTAGATGTGTCAGAATATCTGTGCAGGAATCCAAGAATTTCAACGAGTCCAGCAGATTCTCAACTCTTGGAGGTATCTGATCAAGAATGCAGTCGACCAGACAATTCAAAAACTCCAAAACGGAGGGCTTCATACGCACAAACGCATAATCATTTAGATTGCTCATCTCAGAAGATCGGCTGTAGGGTATGCTTTCATAGAGTTGTTGCAACTTGGCCCTCAATAGTTGTTCACATTTATCCAAACTGAAATTGCATTCTGCAAGCTTATTATTCATCAGCTGTTGTGTCTCTGGGTAGCTCTTCATAACATCCAACAAAGCGTTTTGCAATTGCTCCTTGCTCATCAGTTCCAACCCTCTTTGAATGGGTAGTGGTTGACCTTGAATGTTTGACGACACATGGGCCTTTCTCTTTGATATCATATGTTTTTCGCGATTCGCCGACTGTCTGCCGTTGCGATTTGGGACCTCTTGCCCATCATTACTCGACGAATGCCTTCTTTTGGGTCTTGCCTTGTATTGAATATCATCACTCAGACAGCCACTCACATTTCCTGCCTCGTTTTGTTGCGCATGCTTCAAAGAGGACACTGACTTGAAACCCCACGTAAAACCAGCAGAACTACCTGGGGTGCCGTTACCGGCGTTATTGTCATTTCCACTATTCATTTTCTGATGTACTGTACGATCACTTCTACTGGTTACAAAGGTTACAGAAAGAAGGTTGTATGTGTTGAATATAAATGAAGGAGCCAAGTTACCATATTTTCTAATGTCGGATTTGCACTTTTTGTAATCTAAGGAAACTTATAGAAAAAAAGTCACGTGGAAGCAAGATGCATCTTAAGCATGCAGATAGGGGTCTACAGTAAGCTACAAAGGATTCAAGAACTCACGAGGTACCGTAGAGATGTCCAAGCTTCTAAACTGACTACACAAATTCAAAGCCTGTCTCTGAATGTGAGTTTTCATCTTTTTTCGATGCCCCACTGTGGAAAAAAATTTTAAAATCCGAGAGATGCCCTCCCGCTATATGAAGAAAGTTGACTAATACATATACTATAAAAACTCTCAAGACAATATAATTTAGCCTTAATTGTTTGATTTTTCGTCAGTTGCGGTAAAATCTTGGTTAAGGTAAAGAATATGTCTGAATCAGAAGCTGCGCAAGGCCTTCAGCAGGAAAATATTGCTCTACAAGAGGAGTTTATCGACAACAATGAGGTCGATCAAGAGATTGTAGATGATGGGACAGAAGATATTCCTATGGATGCAGACGAAGCTGAAGATATTGATGAGGAAGAGACTGGCATGAATGGAGAAGAAGATACGCTAGAGATTGACATGAGTAATAACTCTGTTACTTATTTCGATAAACATAGTGATTCTGTCTTTACAGTATTTCAGCATCCCACATTGCCACTTATCTGTTCTGGTGGTGGTGATAATGTAGCGCATTTATGGACTTCACATTCGCAACCACCAAAATTTGCTGGGACGATAAATGGCCACACGGAATCTGTTATTGCTGGCGGATTTAGTTGCGACGGTAAATTCTTGGTTACTGGCGATATGACAGGTAAAGTTTTGGTTCACATGTCACAAAAAGGTGGAGCTAAATGGAAAGCAGTCTCCGAACTGCAAGAAGTCGATGAGATCGTTTGGTTGAAGTGTCATCCAACAATTCCAGGCGTTTTTGCGTTTGGTGCGATCGACGGCTCTGTATGGTGCTTTCAAATAAATGCGGATGGTACTCTAGATCAATTAATGACTCAGTTAACACATCAGCAAGAGTGTTCTGCGGGGGAATTTATCAATGTTGAACAAGGTGAGAATGTTTTGGAATTGGTTACCTGCTCACTGGACAGCACAATCATTGGTTGGAATTGCTATACATCCCAAACACTTTTCAAGATCACTCAGGATCAAATCAAAGGATTCGAAGCCCCTTGGGTCTCAATTTCATCTGCGCCCTCTAGTTTAACCAATGGTAAAGCATCTGTGGTCGCATGTGGCTCAAATAACGGCATCTTAGCCATCATAAATTGTAACAACGGATCGGTGCTGCACTTGTCTGCTGTCATCCAACTAAAACCAGAGCAGGATGAGCTGGATGCTTCTATCGAGTCGATAGCATGGTCTCAAAATTTCCCCCTACTAGCCATTGGGTTGGTGTGCGGAGAAATCTTGCTGTATGATACGACTACTTGGAAGGTCAGACATAAGTTTGTACTCGAAGATTCAGCAACAAAAATATTATTCGATAAGCACGACTTATTCGTGTCATGTATCAATGGCAAAGTATATCAGTTCGATGCAAGAACCGGCCAAGAAAAATTCGTGTGCACTGGCCATAATATGGGTGTCTTGGATTTCGCACTGATCAAGAAGGATAGCTCCTTGAGAAGAATTGCCACTGCTGGTGATGAAGGTGTTTCTTTGATATTTGAAGTTCCAAATTAAATTAGAGATAGTCTATTTAATACCACGTTTATAGAGATACCCATCTATATAGATTTGTCACATTTGTACATTATTTCGACGACCCTACTCCTCCAGCCTCTCCTCTGTCAAGTATTTCTGAACTTTTTCACTTACGATTTTTGCAATTAATTTATTCAATGGACTATTCTCAGTTTCAATTTGATTTTCAAGATTTATCTGGACCTGTTTCTCAATGACTTTGCCCGTTAAGTCTACTTCTATATTGACTTCGCTGCCTATTGCTTTCAAGGGCATAATGACATTCTCTTGAGTGTGCTTAATCATGCTGATGAAAAAAGTATCATCGGCCAAGACATCAGTGACAGTTAAAGATGTTCCATCAATGCAGATGAACCCTTTTTCAACAATGTATCTACTATATTGAGAGTCCCTCAGCTTGAAACCGAATATGATCGAGTTACCTTCAGCTGCACGAGACACGATAGCGGCAGTAGTATCTACATGACCCTGAACGTAGTGCCCCCCAAATCTCACATCTTGTGAAACGGCACGTTCCAGATTGACCTTTGAATGCTTTGACCACGAGGAAATATTCGTTCTCTTCAAAGTCTCAGGAGAGATGCCTACTTTGAATGTATCTTCACCAAACTCGGTCACGGTAAGGCATACTCCATTGATAGCAATGGAATCACCAATATGACAGTCCAGCAGAATTGGTTTAGCGTGGCCAATTGTAACTGAGACGCCCCGGCCTCCACTTTCAGAATCATCGAAGGTTTGATATTCTAACACCGTTCCTATATGCTCTACGATACCAGTAAACATTTCCCTCTTTTATTTTATCTATTTTGGCACCCCAGGTTTAGATCACAGCAGGAATCACTGGTCTTCGGGGAAATATATTGATTTCGATTTTTAATTGTTGATAAATTTGTTCGTTTCTTCATGACAGATGAGTAATCGCTTCGTAATGGGGTAAGAGGCAACTGTACAAAATTATGCATTAATAATCATTACATATGTGAAGCACTTCTACAAACTTCCAAAGTTATAGTAGTGGTCAATGGCACGAACTGGGTTACAGTTTTGATGTGCAATGAACGGTGTGAGCGTGAAACTGGAGGGGTTGGTTCATCATCTTTACATATTACTTTTGAACAAGAACGGACTGATCTGGATTGTGAAGAAGTTACATTTTCAGTTGCGTGAGTCGTAAGCAACGGATTTACAGATGTTGATGGCGTCGATTGTTCATTTGAAGTGGCCGCGGCATGGGTTTCAGGACGGTACATACTGCTCACAGAATCGCGAGAATAGGAACTAGAGCTAAATGGCGAACGAAATGTCGAATCTGGCGGGCCTGTACTTCTCGAGAACTCTGCTCCCGAAGTGTTAATTATGTCTTCCCGAGAGTTAGAGGACATACTTTCATCTGGGGAAATGACCGTCGAGATTTGACTGAAGTCAGAACTCGATATTGAAGGTGTGGTAACGGTCAAGGATGCAATATTTGAAACTTTTGTGGACAGTGGAAGCGAATTGGTTGACAAGTTTGCGAGAGTGTTTAATGTTGAGGGCTGGGTATACTTTGAGGATATTGTAACATTGTGCCTAACCGATGCTCTGCACAAAAGGCTGCTGCCCAAAAACATGTCAGCTGTGACGGAAACTGGGCTTGAGGTTGACCATGGTATTGCACTTGCGGTGATTGCACCAGGTATATTACCATTCTCAGAGATTTTCGCAACATTTCTTTCTGAGGAGCCGCTGTTACTTTCTAATTGTGCAAGAGATATCTGAAAATGATCCAGATCATACACGACATAAGCTGAGGTTAGGAAAACTTGGCCCAGTATAAATGAATCATCAGCAGGCATAACGCCGAATCCGCAATAGCCATTTTGAGGAGGTAATAAAAGTAGCTTCGAGAGCGGAACGTTTATTCTTAAATCACCAAAGTCAAAAACAAACTCCGTGTCATCATCATCCGGTGGACATTTCAAGATATAAATTTGATCGCTCTCACTGTACGTGGCGTTCACAAATGAAGCCATATCCTCCAAGACCTCCTGTGGCGCATTCATTAAGCTTGTGCCAGAATCTAGCAACGCTGCCATCTTAGTGGTGCTAAAAGTTTTTGTTTTACAGTTGCCGCGGCTCCGTGCCCCTAATCCCTGTAGTGTGGTCGCTAAAGTTGCAGGTTTATCAACGATTCCTGGATACTCATTTACCATTGGAAACGTATACATATTTCCGGTGAATTTTGAATGATCAATTGCGCCAAACATGATGGAGCTTGCATTTGAATTTAGATAAAGAGAATACGACACTGTATCGATAAAACCTTCCCTCTTGAGAACTTGTGGGAAATTGGGATAAAACTCTTGAGGTGCATCATCGTAGCCTCGAACAGACTCGAGGCTCTGAAATCCTATACCGAGCACGCCCCCAGCAGGTGTCGAAGCAAATTGGGCCACGCCAAATTGTAAGGAGGAAATGTCATTTCCATCCATAAGCAATTTTTCCTGGCACCAATACCCGTCAGCAAAACTACCATCGGAGTAATTTGTATAAAATCGTCCTATATCCAGTTTTTTACTGCTAGACGAAGCATTGGCGTCGTACGTACCACTCAATTGACAGTCAATAGAGGGGTCAATTTTTTGCCCTTCATATGTTTTGTTTGAGTAAGAGCTGCCTCCATTTTCAGGTAAACAATAAGGATTGTCTGAACTAGATACCCACAAATCAGATGAGCCTGTGTCGAACAGAACTGTGATTTCCTGAACAGGAGTTCCTATCTCTAATGTGGTAGCGTAAAAAAGATCTTGCTCATACTTTAACCCTATTGTGAGATCAGATCTTTTATTAAAAGTATCTCGAAAAGGATTTTTGAATTTTGTGATGGGAAATTCCAATGAGTCCAAGTTTCTTGAATTCCTCTCCGTTACAGCTGGCATTGCATTGGCATTGAGACCAGCAAAGCATGCTATAATATGGAGTGCTCTGATTACAATGTGATAAATAAACATTTCCGATTTGACCGGGATATTTCATGTGCCAGTATGTCTTACAAAATAAAACTTCAAGAACGCGGTTATTTCACTTTATATATCAGGAAAACACAATTTTGTTACACGATTATGTGGCACGAAGCTTCTAGGTTGGTAGCCACCAAGTTTCATTGCTCAAGTGCCTTTACTATTCACTGTTCTCAAGGCGGGGGCGTTTGAACCAATACGGCTGTCATTACATTGACTGAAAAGGGTAATTACAAGATTTGTATCTAAAATAACTAAAACATGGAACTAATGTGGTGCCATATGTGATGTTGCAATGACATTTAAATAAGTGTTGTAGCGTACCATTTATTATTTCAATTTATCAAGTTTATTCAGGTAAATCTGGATCTCTTTTATGACAGCTTTACGATCATCTTTAAGCTGAAGCTTCCTGTCGCCGGTAACATCAACTAAATCAATACCATCAAGTTCGATTAACAATTTCAACAGCATTTCATTATAATAGTTACGTTTGTAAACATCCTTTTCCTCGGTTTTATCAAATCCGTCGACTAGGCCTAGTACGCCTTCCTTATACTCGTCATTCAATCTTAATTTCACATTTTCAATTTGCATCTCTAAAGACATCGCTAGAGGTCTTTTTTCTTCCCTCTTTGTCTGCTTCTTGACCCTTTTCTTCTTGGGATGCTTGGCAGTCAACCTCGAACTTCTCCAGAGCAGTGTCGAAACCAGGAAGGTTCCCGCTGCTGCAACACACAACCCTGTAGAGAATGCTCTCCCATCATCGAGGATATATTTATCAACCAGAGGTCTTATATTTGTCCTGTAATATTTCTCGACACACTCCATTGATTCCATTTAAATGGTTCCGTATACGCATCGAGATGTATCGGTCCACATCTTTTTCCAAAAGCTCTTATTTTATCATGATTTTGAAAAAATTTGAACGTTAAAATCATAGCCTGCGCCAAAAATCAAGCTTCGGAGCTCATTTAAACTATTTCAATGCGAGCTGCATATTTGATGGGGTAGTTATGCATTAAAAATCTAATATATTTCAAATATGTATTATATGTTCAAAACACTCTGAGTTGCAATTTTGCATGCTTCAATAAAAGCCATCATTAGGAGTCAAAAAATGATCTATGAAATAAGAAATCACTCTGAGGCATCCAAGAGGACAGGAGATTATGTAAATAAGTTCCTGAACAGATGCCGCTACTAATTGAGAAGCAAACTAAGGACTTAGCACCGCCCATTGGGCAGTCTCTTTAGAATTCCGTACTTTATGATGCTTGTTAACAAGGGTTTTTAAGGTTTAAGATCATCTTTCATGATAATCAGTTATTGCAATCTGCGGCCCCTGGCACCGTATACAGAGTTGTCAACCTGGAACTCTACCGACGGCCTATTGGAAAAATCTCGCATAAGAATTGCAATTTAAATGCCAACATTCGTTCGGTACGAAGAGCTACACAGGCTAAGAAATGCCCTTATAGGTGATCAGTTGGTAAAGATTCAGGTTCTCACAAGTCCTGACAAGCAGCTCCTGGACAATTTACTAGATTTCGGGAAAGGCTCATCTTTCCAGGACCTGAAATTGGATATTCTATTTATTCTATTGAACGTAGAAGAAAGCGTTAGGGACCGACTGGGCGAAGTGTACATCGATATTATAAATAAGATTTATGAAGAAGGCTCTTTACCTAAGGGTTTTCACAAAAATGATCTATCAACAAATTACAAATACATGAGACTTATCAACTTCTGTGTTGATAACTGTTCGCTCTGTGGTAACTATCCCCATATCAATGCATTACAAGACGGTTTAATTTATCTGCTGAACGAAGGAAGGGATGGGTATAAAGGATACAGAAGCATCGACACATTAAATTCGGTTGTAGAATTACTCAATTTTTTGCTGCACTTTGAGTCTGATGGGATTCTATCACCGGCACTTCTAATTCCACTGGAAGGTCTTTTATTAGATATCGTCGACAAATACGCTAAAAGATTGAATTTCAAATATATTACACGAATCAAGACGGTAAAGTCTTCCTCGGTATCCGCCAAATTCAGTTTGACAGATAATAAGGGCATGGAAGCGAATCCTTGTATTCCTAACCCCGTTTACATCAAGGCTCCATCCGATCGTTTGATATTATCGCTGGGAATTGCCATCTACCCAAAAGTTTACAAAGTCCAGCCATCAAAAGAGACTCATACGCGTTCATTGTGGGATAACTCACATTTCAATATTTTTGTAACCAGCTTGCTGAAAGGAGGAGATATAACCTTGAGATGTGCTGTGCTATCCTACTTGACATATCCCTATTTGGAACACGAGGGAAAATGGGAGCAAAAGAAATGGCTCCAACAATATCTCCCATACCTGGTCGACTGTCTTAATTACTCGAATATACCCTGGTGGTTTGATCCGTTTGAAAATCTGATACTTTTAATCGAACTTTATCACAAGCATGAGCCGCTAAACAACCCGGTCATAGTTTTCTTATCGAAAACGAATATAATGTACGGACTAATAACATTGTTTGCCCAATGCTTATCATTGAAAAGCCAAAGTAAATCCTCGATGAATTGCACAACCAAATTTATTAGATTATGCGCCTCTTTTGCCGCTTATGATGAGCTATATAGAAGCTTGCTTTTGGAACAAAAGAATTTACTGCATCATTTGGAATTTGGTTTAGAATCTCATTTGAACTTACTAAAGGAATTTTTAGCCCACAAAGATTTAATAATGGAACTAGAAGGGTCTAACATGTTAGAGTTACCTCCTATATATGACCACAAAACGGTGATGGCATGGTTACTACTACTAAAATCTTTTTCAAGAAGTGTAAGCGCTTTGAGAACGTCATTAAAGCGGAACAAATTAGCCGAATTACTATTGGAACTCTTGCGCACTACTTATCAAATAACTCAGGAATGCGAATTCGCTGGAAAGATTTTCTTGAAAGCGGAGATCAATATAATGGGAGTTACACTAGGTTGTATCTGCAATTTTGTCGTCGAGTTTTCAAACTTACAATCTTTCATGTTGAAAAATGGAATCGTCAAAACGACAGGAGAAATCCTTAATGACCCGCTGTTTAATTCAAAGAAATCATGGAATAATGCTTTACACCATGAAGCCTTCGAAGGGATCAGTATCGATTCCGTCAAGACAAACGCCCTTTGGGTCTTAAGGCATCTTATGTATAACTGCCAAAACTCAGAGAAGATGGAACTACTTTCTGAGATACCAATGTCTACAATATTGGAGTTCATTAATGATCTCAGCTGGTCTGTGCAAGAACAATGTTTTCAGTTAATCAGAAATCTGACTTGCAATTCAAGGAAGGTCGTCAACATTCTGCTGGAGAATTTCAAAAATATTGAGTATAAAAACAGCCAAAATAATGAAACAAGATTAGCTATTGGATCGACGTACCTATTTGAATATTTAGCGAGAAAGATGACACTTCTTGATCCAAGGGACAACATCCAAAAGAAAACCTTAGAGGGCGTATTATATATTATTGTCAATCTGGCTGCTGTCAACGAGAATAAAAAGCAGCTTGTAATTGATCAAATAGAAATTCTCAATATAATTCGCGACATATTGTCCGAATCACCTCAACAAGTGGCACATTACGGCAATGATTCTAAACTCAAACTGGCAAGTCTCTGGGTCTTGAACAACTTGCTTTGGGATTCAACTATCTCCCGGTATACACATTATGCACTGGAGGGCTATACACCATCTCAGCATGATGAAGAATCCAAACAGGAGAATTCCACTTGGTCCTATTCTCGTGACGAGGCCACCAATCCTGCTGCGTTCAATGAAGAAGGATTTGAAGATGACTCAGAGTTCGAAGCTGAAGGCAAAGATGAAGACGATGATATGGAGAATGGCGAAGATGAATTTGTGCATGGAGTTGGAGTCGGTTCGGATTCAGCTCTTCATACCAATAGAGCTGCCATTGAAAGATGCAAGAAGCTTGTTAACATGGGTATATACGATTTGGTCAAGCAGAATATTTTCGAAGATTCTCTTTCGGTTAGAGAAAAGGCAAGGACGCTGTTATATCACATGGATCTACTTCTGAAGGGGTCCGTCTGAATAGTTGTAGCTAGTGTGCGGTTTCGCTGTTTGTCATGGCATCTCACGTGATCTCATTTATTTGTCGACTCTCCCACAGTTGTGGCTATACGGTGCCGCGATGTAGTTATTAGGAAAACTATATATTGGACATAATCAAAAAGTTAGACAAAGCTAATATCTTTCATCCTGAAATTGAAGAAAAGTTCAGCAAGTTCCTCAATGTCCTTGTATTCAACAAATCCGTTCGATCTTCCTGGAGACCCAAAGAAGTTGCCTTCATATGGTACTCCGGTAGCTGCAATCTCGTCCGTCTTGTACAATAACTTGAAAACTATTTTCAGTTATAAGACATTCTCTGAACCGGATTTATTAGACTCATGTTTAAAAAAATGGATCAGCAAACCTTCCAATCAATTGTATTTCCAAGAATTGGACGTCAGAGCTGGCGCAGGGTTGACACCATTAGGATATGCCAAAGGATCAAGCGAAGTTACTGGAATCATAACCCCCGGTTATGCATTACCATATTTCGTCAGTGCCTTTCAAGAGGCAAATCAAACCAAAGGAAAGTTTCTGTTGAGTGCTCCATCCTTAAACTATGATGAAAAGACTGGATCTATTGTTAGCGACTACGTTACACCATTAGAGGCTGCGCTGAAACTGAACTTTACTGTTGTCACTCCGGTTTCTTCCGAGGAGGTTCAAGCTGTTGCCCTATTGTCTTTGGCGCTTGCAAAATTCAGTGAAAGTAAAGGTGCATTAAATCTCTTTGATGGGAGCTTTGCCAAATCTGTTTCTGAAATCAAAGAAAAAGTGTCTCAAGCCGACTTATTCGAAAAACTGCTCAAATCACTTCCATTAAAGGCATCTTTTGAAGAAGTTTTGGATAATTTCAATCAGATAACCGGGCTGAAATTACATAATTTTCAATACACTGGAGCTGATGACGCGGAAACTGTATTCGTTACCTATGGTTCCCTAGAATCCCAACTTTTCTCCGATGCTTTAAAGAAAAATAGCTCAAAATCTGCATTGATAGCTGTGCGTGTGCCTTTACCTTTTGACTTGGAAAGATTTGTTTCTCAAATTCCTTCTACTGCTAAAAGAGTTGTTGTCGTTGGCCAATCTTTAGATGGTGCATCAACAACTTATTTGAGGGGACAAGTTTCTGCGGCTTTATTTTATCACCGCCGCAGAAGTGTCTCTGTCTCTGAATACATTTACCAACCTGATTTCATTTGGTCGCCTGCCGCAGTTGAGCAAGTGGTTTCTTCTTTCGTACCAGACTTCACTTCTCCACAAGTGAAATCCTCTGCGAAAGGCTTTACTTTCTGGGCATCTGATAAAAGCGCAGTGGCTGACTTGTCATCAAGGCTAGTCCACGCTCTATCCTTAGTTGACGGCCAGACTGTCACTTTGAGTACCAAATTTGACAATATCTCGAATGCGGGAACGTTTCAGGCCCAGTTTACGACAGCGCCTACTTCTGACACTCGCGCAGTCTCTAATATAGACAGTGCTGATTTGGCCATCGTGGAGAACATTGGTGTCTTAGAGTCCTTAGACGTGGCTGCCACTGTCAAGAATGACGGTACTATTTTGATCATCTCCAGAAAATCTTTGAAGGATCTAGATCCGTTGAGTGGGGAAACTTATGTGAAGGATCTTGGTATCAACCAGGCCTTCTTTAACTCTGTGGCCCAAAAGAATATCCAAGTTGTCATCATCGATGCCGAATCAATTGGAGACAAGGAAGAAACGAAAGGTCGTACATTGTCCTTTGTATCCCAAGCTGTGTTTTGGAAATATGCCTTTGGTTACGATGTTGCCGAAAGTGTTCGCCGAATTTGGAGTTCCGCAGGGCCTGATATTGAACTGCTGGCTGCGGTTTTATCAGACACCATCACAACTGCTTTTGAGGAGGGGATAAAGGAAGTACCAAGCGTTGCCCTCAAGATCATTGTGGACCAATTTAACAAAGAAGAATCTAAGCTCAAAAACGATCTGCCTATTTATGTCACTGAGACATCTTATAACCCAAATGAAACTTGTATCCAGACAATCCCTGACGTACAGGTAGGTGAAACTTCAGATGTGGCCAAAAAATTGGTTTTCAGTGAAGCTTACGGTGTCGAGAAGAGATTGAGACCAGATTTACCTGTCAAAAATTATGTTGTTAAAGTCAAAGAGAACAGACGTGTTACTCCAGATGATTACGATAGATACATCTTCCACATTGAATTTGACATTACTGGTACTGGCATGAAGTACGATATTGGTGAAGCACTTGGTGTTCACGCTAGAAATAATGAATCCATGGTGAAGGAATTTTTGCAGGAGTACGACCTGGACGAGAACCAGATTGTGCTTGTCCCAAATAAGGACGACTCCAATTTATTGGAATCGAGGACCGTATTGCAAGCTTTTACTGAAAATCTTGATATTTTTGGCAAACCACCAAAGAAATTTTACGAATCCCTAATTGAGTTCGCTAGTGATGAAGATGAGAAGAAAAGGTTGGAGGATTTAGTTGCTCCAGCTGGCTCGGTTGATTTGAAAAAATTCCAAGACATGGAGTATTTCACTTATGCGGACATTTTTGAACTCTTTCCTTCAGCTAGACCCAATTTGGAGAATCTAGTCAGTTTGATTGCTCCATTAAAAAGAAGAGAGTATTCGATCGCCTCGTCACAGAAGGTTCACCAAAATGAAGTTCATTTGCTAATTGTGGTTGTTGATTGGATTGATAATAAAGGGAGAACTAGGTTTGGCCAAGCTTCGAAATATCTATCTGAGTTAGCGGTAGGTTCTGAGCTAGTCGTAAGCGTCAAACCTTCTGTTATGAAACTTCCACCTAGACCAGAACAGCCAGTCATCATGAGTGGTCTCGGTACCGGTTTGGCCCCTTTCAAGGCCATTGTAGAAGAAAAATTGTGGCAGAAACAGCAAGGCCACACTATTGGAGAAGTTTATTTGTTTTTGGGCTCAAGACATAAGAGAGAAGAATATTTGTATGGTGAATTGTGGGAGGCCTATAAAGATGCGGGCATTATTACCCATATTGGAGCAGCTTTCTCTAGAGATCAACCCCAGAAGATTTACATTCAGGACCGAATCAAAGAGAGCTTGGTCGAGCTCAAAACTGCAATGATGGATAAGGTTGGTTCTTTTTACTTATGTGGTCCAACTTGGCCAGTTCCTGACATTACACAAGCTCTGCAAGATATTATTTCTGTTGATGCCAACGAGAAGGGTTTGAAAATTGATTTGGCTGCTGCCATTGAAGATTTGAAGGAGAGTTCCAGATATATTTTAGAAGTTTATTAGATAACCTATAGCTATATTTTGAACGAGATAAAGTTTTCCTTTTTTTTGTTGCTCCAATGAAGTTCAATACCTTAAATTGACTGCACTACATGATACTGACCACCGAGGTTCCATCTTGAAACCTTGTTCTAAAGACTCTATTTGCATTGGTAAACATCCCTTCTTTCAATGAAACCACTATGAATTGAGATCCTTTGAATCTGGTTTTGATCAAATGACCAATATTCTGCGTATGACTCAGATCCAGAGCCGCATCGACTTCGTCTAAAATATACATGGGAGCAGGCCTGAACTGAAGAAGTGCCATGATCAAGGATAAAGCAATCAGGGATCGCTGTCCACCGGACAACTCAACAAGACTCTCTTTCCAGATGTTTCCTAGTTTTACCTTCACTTCTAATCCATCTGTAACTTCTTTGCCCTCTGAGGGTACCAATTTCGCAAATGAATTTGGAAGTAAATCAGCAAATACGTTACCGAAATCTTTTGTTACCTTCTGCCATGTTTTTATCAGAGTCTCCTTTTTATATTCGTTCAATTTCTCGATCGTCTCTTGAATCTTCACCTTGTCTTTTTCGATAGTCTTTATCATAGTTTTAAGGGCGAATTCCTTTTTCTCGACATTCTCGATCATACTCATAATATTAGGATTGACCTTTCTTTTCATGTCTTGAAATTTTTCCTGAAGGTGACGAACACGTTCTCTGTACTGCTCTAAATCGAGTCCCTCATTGTGCTTTACAATATTAGCAACAACTGCTTCGTCCTCAAGCCAATCATGAGATGCCAGCAGCTCAGCAATATTTTGAGCGAGATCATCCACACCGTGCTTGAACTTATTTAAATTATTCTTCAATGTTTGCAACTCTAATTCATAGTTAGACCGGGTTTCTGACTTCTTCCTGATGATAGTGTCGAGCTCTTTGAGTTCTTCGTTCAATTCTATCAAACGTCGCTTTTCTTCATGCAGCTGAATTTCATTCTTCTCTATATTATCCTCTACACCTTTTAGACTTTGCTCAATATCATACTTTTCCGACTCAAGCTTACGAAGATAGGCAGATGAAAGATCCATTGACTCTTCACCTAGGCAAATGTCAGTTGTTAATTGCTCAGTATCTAGTTGCAGAGTTTGATAAAAATCGTACTTGGATTCCAAATCAGTTTCCAATGATCCGATTTGTTTCGTAAGATCATCAATTTCTTGCTTTAATTGTTTCAGCTTTGATCCCTTATCACTGCTAAACTCTTTTATATCTTTCTGAATATGTTCGATTTCGGTTTCACAATGGATACTGAACTCTGCCTTATCTTGTATCTCCCTCTGACACTTTCCAATCTCCTTTGTTATTTCCTCATTCCTTCTAATCAGTTGAATGCCTGGATTATTATCCAAATTTCTCTGCGCCAGATTCAATTTGTGAGTGGCCAAATTCAGACTATTTTGCAAAGATTTACTTTTCTGGAAGGCATTCGCTTGTTCGTGAAGTTTCGATTGGACTGTATGCAAATCCTTCTCCAAGGACAAAATCCTTTTCCTAACAGTATTATACTTCTGAATATCAATTAAAATGGAGTTTCTATTGTTCCTGCTACCACCAGATAATGTGCCTTCTGGATCATATACGTCACCTTCTAATGTAATGCTCCTAGTTCGAATTTGGGGATGGAAAGTTATCTTCTTGGCTGTTTCTGCATCTTTGCAAACTAGACTATTGCCGAAAATAAATTGCATAGCTTTTGAGACATCATTATTGTAAGTGATCATGTGTAAAGCAAGTTCGACCTTGTTGGGCGCTAACTGCATTGCCAATCGAAGGGTACTATCGCTTAATTCTCTTGCAAAAATCTTATTCAGCGGGATGATTGTAACTCGCTTTCGTAACCTGCCTCTTTCGAGTAAATTCGCAGCAGTTTTTTCATTATCTACTACGACATTGAATAGGCGCCCTCCTGCACATATTTGTAAAGCTGTTGCACTATCATAGTTTTTCTCAGGGAGTTCAAAGAGTTGGGCTGCAACACCTTTCACAGAATGCGCATCAAAAGAGGCATAAGGCTTTGAATACGTGAAATCAATGTTTGCAACTTTTCGTCCTAAATACGTGCTGTCGTTTTCAAGTTGATAAATTTCTTGTTTTAGGCTGTTCTCCTGCCGCTTTAAATCTTCAACCATTTGAGGGTCGTAGCCAAACTTGGATAGTTCCTTTGACAGTTCGGCGCATGCTTCCTGGCATTCGCTCGCGCGTTCCTGGCTCTCATTGTTCTCCTTCATAGCATTTTCTAGTTTAGGCTGATTTGAAGTGTGTTCTTTCTCAAGGTGATCTATTTTCATTTTCAGTTTCTTGATAGATATTTCCGCTTCGTTGTGTCTTTGCTTAGCAGAAATTAGCTGTTCATTATAACCGCCATCGGTTGCTCCTGTGGAAGATATACCAGTCTCTAATGTCGATAGTAACTCCTCTTTTCTTTTATGGGTCTCCTTGAGATCTTCAAGCTTAGCGTTCAAATCCTTGTACTCCTTTTCTTTCAATCTGTATTCATGCAGTTTCACAGCTAGTTCAGATTTGTTACTCTTAATCGACTCTTCTGTATGGTCTAACTTTTTTTTCGTCTCATCGTAATTTTCCAAGCATATACTGAGGGATGCTTTTATTCTTGAGAGCTCATTCAACAGCTCGTCTTCTCTTTTCTCTAACTGGGCTAATTTTCCATCTTCATTGACTTCTTTCTGCTTAGCTGCCTTGGTCTCTTCTAAATCCTCATTCAGACTCGCGATTTCATTTGATGTTTTGCTGATCAATTCATTTAGTTCAGCTGATCGACTTTTTGACACCTCGAGGTTTCGCTTGAGTGCTTTGTTTTTGTTGACCATATAATCAAAATCGAAAGCATTTACTATTCTTTCCGTTTTTTCCAAGTCAGCCTGTGTCTCCTGGAACTCCAAGAATACACGCTTCTCATTTCGCAGCTTTTCCAATTTAGGTTCAATTTCTTCTTCTAATAGTGCCCTATTTTCTTGCAGTTTCGCCTCTTTCTTGGCCATGGTACGTTCTGCTTTTTCCTTTCTGTCTTCGAACATCTTAGTGCCTGCCGCTTCTTCAATCAGAGATAGAATCTCTGTTGGTTTCATATTCAAAACTTTCGTGATTTTACCTTGCATGATCAGAAAGTTTGGATTATTGATATTTAGCTGGACTGACTGAAACAATTGGAGAACTGACTGTTGTGGCGCCCTGTGGCCATTGATCAGATATTTCGAAGTTCCGCCGAGGACCACCTGTCTAGTCACAGATATTTTTGGAGAACTTGTGAATCCTATCGGAGTGTTCGATTTGTCAGTGTTATCAAACACTATCGTTACGCTAGCTTTCGTGACGCCGGCCTGGCCCCTCTTGTATATTAGATCTTGAAGGGATGAGGCCCGCACTGTGGTCATTGAGGATATACCGAGGACGAAACATATTGCATCTAGTATGTTTGATTTACCCGAGCCATTGAGTCCCGTAATCGCATTGAACTGCGGATCCCAATCTGAAATAACCGTCCTGGTTGCGTACGATTTGAACCCATCAATGATCAACTCCTCAATTTTCATGTTCTCCTTGCAGCCAAAAAGGTATGGACAACAACAGGACAATTGGCCGATGGAATCGATTCGAAATGTGTTTGGGGATGATGCCAGTTCGTCTCGTGTACATCTAGAAGTAGATCTATTTCATAATGTAAACAAAACGCGATGATCTTCTTCTACCGGGTAACACCTTATAAGTACGCTTTGTCTCGAGCGTCACTTGGACATTAATCAAAATTAAAGATACTGGAGAATAATCATCACTCGATCATGATATAACCAAGCAAACAATATAATTGATTCGATTAATTTTTAAATTAAAAAACCGCTTGGCTACAAAATGACATATTTTTATATAATCTAATCTTGGGTTTTTTGAGAACCACGTAACAAACCAGTTCTTCTGGCAGCGATCAAACCAGCCTTTTGACCAGCAACAGCACCTCTAGAAATGGTAGAAGCCTTACCAATATGTTGATGGTTACCACCACCGTGAGGGTGATCAACGGGGTTCATGGCAACACCACGGGTCTTTGGCCAAGAGTTTCTCTTAACTCTGTACTTGTGGAAAGCACGACCAGCCTTCAACAAAGGCTTGTCAACTCTACCACCACCGGCAACAACACCGACAACACCTCTTGCATCAGAAGAGATGATTTTCTTGGAACCAGAAGGTAATCTAACTCTGGTTTTGTTGTCATCTGGGTTGTGACCAATGACGATAACATAGTTACCGGAGGCTCTAGCTAAAGCACCTCTGTCACCTGGTCTTTCTTCAACGTTGGAAACGATGGTACCTTCTGGAAGAGAACCTAATGGCAAAACGTTACCGACATTCAAAGAGGCCTTCTTACCAGCGTAAATGAATTGACCAGTGTGTAGACCTTCGTTAGCGATGAAAATTTCTTCACGTAACTTGTATCTGTATGGGTCACGGAAAACAACCTTAGCCAATGGAGCACCTCTACCGGCGTCATGGATAATTTGTTTCACAATACCACGAATGTAACCGTGACGTTCAGCGTAATCCAAAGTTCTCAATTTGGCAGCACCTTGTCTCAATCTGGTGTGGGAGGTGAAGATAGAACCAGCACCCTTTCTTTGGTTACGAATAACTCTACCTGTTCAAAATATGATATTTTTATTGTTAGTAAAGAAAATTCTCATCGTTTTTGAAGTTGCATCAGCCAATGTTCTAATTTTCCATCTGAGGTATATAGGATCGGGCTGTATCGATTCACGTAGTGCTAATGTTGTTGAATGCATTAAGCTCGCATGTACTGGATTTATACTCCTATTGCATCAACTTAGTCCGAGGTCATCGTGATTCCCATTCCTTTCGCCATAATATGAATCGTCCACTCATCTGAAACATCAAACTTCAACAATATATTGTATCATTATTAAACATACCCATTGCTTCTTGATCTTGTGGTTTCTTGTCTTATTTAATAAAGATCAAGACTTGATAACATATCCAGAATATGCTTTTATTATTATTTTCATTAACCTGACAGCATTGGATAATCTCACACAACCAGTCGCAACTGAGTGCACCGTGGCGGATACTGGGTTGAGTCTTCGCAACTACCCACCTGGCGCTGGATCACGCAGGCAGACTCCCTTGCCTGAGTCCACTAGGCCGGTCCCCTCGCGGACAGAGGGGTCCCTACCACTCGCAGAGCAGCTGCAAGTGGTGTATGTAGGCCTTCTGCCTGCCAGCAGGATACAACTCTTCCGCAGTACGAGCGCATTTGTTCCCTTCCGCACACCGCTTCGTTTTAGGACCGTACTGAATAACAAAAAGGGCGCAACATTTGCCAGATGTAAGGATGTACTTGGTGAGCGGAAAGGGTGTACGGATTCTTTAGGCGGCTAAACAGTCTCCATAAACCGTGGCTGTGCCCTAATTGTGTCACATTTTTTATTCTATATATTAAATCTCTAGCTCAAAATACACAACTTTATCAAATCAATGCTTGTGATTTGCACCATGAACTTTAATTTTCCATTTCTTCAGCTGGTACTTGAATTTGTCCCAACGCTGTACTGACCGGAGCGACTTCCGTTAAAGTATTCTCTAGTTCTTGGCTTTCCTGCGCTTCTATAATCTGCTCCTCTTCAGCTGGATGCTCCTCCTCAATAACCACATATCTACTTTCCTCTAACTTTTTCTTATCATCTGCCATTTTTTTCATATCTTGCAGCTTTTTCATGATCGCTGGCTTGACTATTATTTTTTTTCCTAACAGTTTCTTCTTGTGCGTACTTTCAATTATACTAGTCATCTTTTCAGGGGTCTTCAGACGTACCAGTGCCGCAACAAAGTGACGTCTAAATTGCAAATGTCTCGACTTTGTGGGCCGTGTTCTAAAGATCCAAATTTCCTGTGGTTTGAACGCCTTAAAATACTCGCGTAGTTCGACATCAGTGCAACCTTTTGGCAAATACCCCACATAGACAGTATCCTCAGAAAGTTCGGGCTCTTCAACCTCGTCTTCAGGACTCGCAACAGTGATAGTCACTTGCTCATCAGTGGTACCGCTCTCAACTTCATGCTCAACCTCCTGTTCATCTTGATTTCCGTTCTCAATTGTTGTTATTTCTAAGTTGTCAACCTCGCCGTTGGACTCGACTTGGTCGTTGACGATCGGAACATTTTCAGCCACGTCATGATGCTTTTTCATATGCCTCAATTTAGACAAGGTTCTTGATCTACTCATTTTTCTTGCAGCATGTTCCGGGGAATAAGGAACATAAGGCTTTAATCTTAGCTCTCTGCCTTTGAAATCCTTCCCATTTAAATCTTCGATTGCTTCTCTCACCTTTTCACTGGACTCAAATTCAGCATATCCAATTCCGAGGGGGCGGACATGGTTGCTTCTGAAACCACGAATCGTTTGACTTGGGATCAAAACCGACGTTAATCCATAGTTTTTAAAGTAGTCAGATAATTCGGCTTCTGTCGTCGAGAAGTTCAAGTTTGAGATGTACAATCTCGTTATCTCCATGCTATTAGATGTCATCGCTCTAAAAAGTGTGCTTGAACTACTTAAAACCAATAAATGGAGTAACAATAAAGGCAGTGACAGTTGAATGAACACTCAAACTTTGTTTTGTATCTCGATTAATATACTGACGCGGCAAGTGCCACAAAAATACGCGGACTAAAAAAACAGAACAATGGCTTGAAAAAGTCATCAGCAATGGAAAAAGCTGGGGTAGTAGGAGATTGAAAATGCTTACCAATTCTATGAGTGAGAAGGTGTATGAAGATTTGGGAAGATAGGTTGGGTCTACTTCAAAAAGTACGCATCCATAAAACTAATATGTTTATCGTATACACCAAGGTATTTTCCTCCAGCCAACTATAAAGCTTGAGTGCTCATTCCGCACTGAATGAAAGCAGGTGGGCAGCCAGAACTATCTCACAGACTGCTAAATCTTCTCACTCTAGTGCACTTCAAGTATTTTGTGGAGCGAAAGAACAACCAGCTGTTTAGATGAACTTCACGTCCCTGAAGAGCTCGCCTGATACGTATCTAGGTTGGCAGGTAAGTTAGATTAAAAAACATTACGTAAAAACGATATACACAAGCCGTCGCAAGAAAGGTTTCGAAGTTTTTCTATGGATAAGTCTAACTTAGAAATTATTCCTTAGCTTTACGTTCAGCAGCCAAGACTCTAGCGGTACCATGTAAAGCATGTCTGTGGTTTCTTCTGAACTTTGGATCAACACCCTTCAAAGAAGGGTACTTGTGAGTCTTAGGTTTCTTGATACCATTTCTGTGAGCCTTTCTGGTTTGGTTATGAGCGGTATGATTCTTAGATTTAGACATCTATTGATACAAATTAAGAAACTTGTTAGTAAACGTCCTCGAAAAAAATATAACTTTTAGTGATCGGGGCAGACAATGTCAGACTTGATAGTGCTACAGCAATACCTGCAGGGCTTCATATCCATGTTAGAAAACTCAATGACTCTATAGCGACCCGCGCTTTCCCTCAGCCAAAAGTTCGCGGCTGCGTTTCATGCCCTAGGACGGGCCATCTTAAGATCCCTTTTCTATAGTAGACATTGAGTGGAGAAATTAACATATTCTTGATCTTTATTATCTGCTATCTCATTCGAACGCAATAAGCCCATCAGTTCTGCATTAAGTCCTGCCACTATCTTAACCTCATTAATCATTGTACGTACTGTTAATCTTAGATTGGTGTTACGCCGACTTATGAATAAACGTAAGAAAGATTTTATCCGTAGAAGATAGTTAACCACATCAGAACGTCTGCAAAGTACCTACTATTGCCAAATCTCTGGTTAGGTGCGCTCTACCGGTTCCCAGGTTTCGACCTGCTAGCTGGAAAAAAAGCGATGTACCAACGTACGAAGACATATTCTCACAATAAACGAGTCTGCTCGCTTCGATTGCGCCCCTGGCAATTAAAACAGCTGCCTATCAAAATAAGTTCAATGAAACTATTCTGGTGTACGGGTGTATTGTCATTTGGAATAATGAATGGGTGTAAACAATTTGAACAGTCTGTGATTTTGATGAATATTGTCGCAATTGTACAGTCGCTTTAAATTGAATCGAACTGAATTACAAGGCGTATTGAAAATATTATCAAATGAATAAATAGTTTAGATGTGGTTTTATACATACGCTACCTGAATAGCCGATTCCTCTGCCCATCTACAAAACTTCATGATCACTATGTTTGAGAGGGGAGCATCTTATTCACATATGTATATGCTTTAAAAGAATAAATAGAGATGTAGCATGATAGGTCATTTATCTTCCTGTGTTTGTTTGATTGTGAATTGCACTTTTTGGCGATACAGCTACCATCCGTCTATTTTTACAACGATCATTCTTACTTCCCTATGCACACGTTAATTTTTGCACGTTGTTTTTTAATAGTTGATTAAGTATTCATGTGTTCAAAAAAAGAATCTCTCCGTGCTTAAGGGGTTCATTTTAATTGATTGAATAATCTTGGGGCTGTGCAGCTGTCCAGATAATGTTGTAAATGGAAGAACTCTTCTACACAATCTTCCTTATGCTCCGAATCCTCGTAGCCTGGTTGCTCTGAAGCCTTTTGGACTCTTTCGGAGCATTCTTGTAGATGGTGGACTAGAGACTTTCCTTCTGGGGTGGATTTGCACTCTTCTCTCAAAGCCTCCAATTGATCTCCGGCCTCTTCATCTTCATCTTCATCCTCGTCTTCATCATCCTCGTCTTCCTCATCCTCATCTTCGTCTTTGTCTTCACCTTCCTGTCGCAGATGGACGCAAAAGTCCTAGAGTTAGTAAAACGAATTCACTCAATCAAACAAAACATTAGGGCAATTACCCATATAGAACATACTTCTTTTTCCTCTACATCATCTTCAGCTTTGGCAACTGTTGGTACAATGCTTTCCTTCAATTCTTCTAATAAGTTTGTAATAGAGCTGATCATCTTTGCTAGTTGTATATGGGCTGATAAGGTTAATAAATTTATCACCTTCCGTGTTTCTATGTCTGTTAACAACGGCCACCATATATGATCCATTGAAAATTAGGCGTATCGATAAATTGAATTGAATTATATCGGACTGCTGAACATTTGTCCCTCGAACAAACGAATTCCTGCGATTTCATTGGTCGTTTTTAGCGATGTAAAGCACGTGACACGCAGATGGCATGTTTGCCGCCCTGCAATGATATTATATGCAATTAAAAAGCTTTCATTATATTGTAATCATATGTAACAGATTTATTAGGAGCCTGAAGACTGAGAATTAATTGCTTCAAGTAGTTGTCGAATGTAGGTACACGCCATTTCTACGGTTGTCGCTTTTGAAGGAATTGTTACAGATTCTTTCAACTCTGGGGGAATCAACGAATTAAGATCGCTTAATGCAGTGTTGAGTCTATTTCTACGACCTTGCTCTGCGGCCTTGTGGACCTCCTTTTTCAATACGTCACCCTCATCGCTACTTCCCCCGCCTCCGCCAGCACTGTTGAGCGACGACGACACGCTAGCCTTGCGCTTTGATCGCAATGGTTTCTGTATGTTTTCGGCAATTGGCACTGATATCGTAGATGCAGGTACTGAGGAAGAAGATTGGTCATCAAGCTTGGTCTTACTTCCCTTTCTCAGCAGAGGGGTCGGCGGCTTTGGCTTAATAACAGGTGATTCAGTTGCTCGTAGAATTTTTATATTATTAGAATTATTATTATTGTGGTTGTCGTTATTACTAGTGTTGTGATCACTATGATTACTCGTTGTAGTCGTTAACATCCCCATATCATTCGGGCTTGCTGAATGGTCGTGTCTTAATGCAGTAATTGAATTTGAAGGCAGGATCACTTTGGGGTAATTCATCAAAGTTGCTGGAGTCATCCTGGATTCTGGTGATGAAGATAACGCTCCAGAAGATGAGGATTTCGGTGTGACACCATCATGTGCTGTGTTCGCCACACTATGGTCGACTTCAATGCTACTTTCGGGCAGTTTGAAAATAAGATCGTCCCATGAATTGCTACTATTGTTGTTGTTCGCGACGGGGGAAGCCTTCGAATGACGTCTCGTCGTATTTGACTTCGCATTTATGCGAGGGCTGTTCTTAACAATTTTAGTTGACGATGAAGAGGCTGAAGAAGAGGCGCCCGCCAGATTGCCAGAAGATTTTTTCTTGGTCGTTCGTATGGATTTCTTCCTGGTCGCTGAATTCATTGTCGATTCAGGTAATGCATAGTTGATTCTTTGGGCATTGTCAATCGCGGTCAATGCAGGCGAACTGAGGGGGGAGAATTGGCTAGCAATGTTGTGCCCTTTGCTTTTCCATTGCGGGCGGACGTTGGTGTAAGAATAGACGCCATCATTCTGAGTGTCGCGGTTTCCACCACTGTTATTATGGTTATTACAGCCTAAAAACGGGGTGTTACTATCTGAACCCGAAGGCATTATCATAGGTGAAACCATAGGAGAGACTATAAGATCAGGCCTTATGTGGTTCGGTTTTATCGTGGAGCTGCCAGGGAGACTGTGACGCTGTTCATGCGAAAGATTCTTCTCTTTGTCGAGATCCATGTCCAGGTTTATATCCATGTCATGATCGTCGTCATGACGTGTACCATTCGAGTCATTCTGCTGCGTGAATAAAGAATGCGATAAGTGATCTAAGTCTACCTGCATGGCCGATGGAACCCAAGTTGCTTGCGAGTGAGATGACGGGATTCCGGGCTTCTGCAACTTGTCCTCGGACTCGTTCTGATGATCGTTCAGGAAATCGTCCACTTGGTCCAGAATACTCTTCGACGAATGCGGTATGTCCATCATCTCGTCGTGTTCCAGTTCGTCGTGTTCCAGCTCGTTGTGATTATCGTTATGGTCATACCCTAGCGACGAATTATGAGTATCGTAAAAGATTGACTCGGATTCTTCTGAGTGTGCCATATCACCTAAGCCGTAGTTGTAGACCGGGGGGTATACTACAGCGATGATTAGTCTATTTTTTAGTCCCTACTGTAAGCTTCTGGATGTATTGATAACGAATTATTTTCAGCTCTGTCAATAATGTGATGAAAAATATATATGTCGAGGTATACAGTTTGCTGATATTTCGGTGCTGTCAATTAATTCACCATCGTCACACTGAAAAGAGTCTGAAATTTCTCGTACAACGGCAAGATTGGTGCTATGTAAAATATCATCGCCATATGAATTTTAGACGTTTCGCATTACATACAGTTTACATAGATAGTCAAGTTCCATCCTGCAGTGAGTTTCCAATTAGATTAATTTAAATTAGTAGACGAAATAGGGAATTTTGCCTCCACGTGGGAATTTCCGGTCTTTCCCCATGGTTACCCGCCTTCCGTCGTCAGGTCCGGCGATTATTCTCGGTTGTTTATCCTGTCTATGTCGCTTCTCGAGATTACAAGGCCGTTTCTGGTGGATTGGCCGACGCTTTGGATCTTTAGGCCTCTTTGGCGCCTCTTGGGGCCGCCAAACTGCTGCTTCCCTACTGAGGTCCCAATCCGCCTCTCCGTATCGTTTCTGTAGGTAGCGGCGATTTTTCTGTATTGTCCCTTCTTGATGTGCGAGAGAACCACGCCAGCATCCTTTGCATCTTTTTCATAAGTGGCAATTTTTTTCATGTGGTTGCTGACCATGCCCTTTCTCACGTTTATTGGGACTTTTTCCAACTTGTTCAGTTTTGCAGCGTTCCCATTCGTGGACGATAGATCTTTTAGCCTTGTTTCCAGCGTGCGCGCTCTCGCAGTACCCGTCACACTTTGGTTGTCGTACCCGGCAGCGTTGAATGCACTTAGCAGGTGGGATTCTTTCAGGAACCTCTGCAATTCTATGTCGTTTTTTAGATTTTCTGCCTCGTCATCCTCGGCGCCCCCGGCTGCGCTTTCTTGTGAAGTAGCCACGGCCTTGGCCTGATGGGATTTCAACGATTTTCCTGTTCGCAATTGTTTTACATCTTCTTTGGTGGGGATCACATATTGGTCGCTGGGCCCACTGAACTTTATGATTCGAGGCTGCCTTACATTACGGGGAGGGCTTACGTTTTGTTGCTCGCTTGGGCCCCCGTCTGAATCCTTGTCTGAGTCTTTGTCTGAATCCTCATCAGAGTCCGCATCAGAGTCCGCATCAGAGTCCTCATCAGAGCCGTCGGCTGATTCTTCGCTTGAGTTCACACTATCGACTGCCCTTTCGACCTCAGCATCACTGCTTGTCTCCGCAGTTGGCGCTGTCTTCGTCCTATCTTCGTATCCCAGTGATTCTAAGGAGCCAAACTGCTTTTCAAATGCTATTCTTTGTAACTCCAACATACTGGAGTAGTCCTTATCGTGATCACTCATCCCCACGGCTTGTATATCTTGTCTGTAAGTACACTGTGTTAAGCTCATCGCATCATTTTTTTTTTCACAGTTTTTTGTCAATCATATGCTCTGTAAAGATCACCGAACACGCTTAATCGAGACTAAATGTCTGCTTAAAACGTCAATAGGCAGAAACAAAGAGGTATAGCTCCACGAAGAATGACCCGGTTCGTCGCGTGCATTGATCTGCATAATGGGCAGGTTAAACAAATTGTGGGAGGTACTTTGACTGAAAGCGGCGATGAGCTACCAAAAACTAATTTTGTATCGAAACACTCTTCGAACTTCTATTCAAAATTGTACAAAGAGAACAATGTGGCAGGCAGTCATGTAATTAAGCTGGGTCCCAAGAATGACGAGGCAGCAATTGAAGCATTAAAAGAATCGCCCGGGTTTTTGCAAATCGGTGGCGGTATCAATGATTCTAATTGCTTGGAATGGCTGAAATACGCAAGCAAAGTAATTGTGACAAGTTGGCTTTTCAGTCAGGATGGCAAATTCCAGCTACCCAAGCTTATTAGTTTGTTTCAACTGTGTGGTAAAGATCGTTTGGTTGTGGATTTAAGCTGTAGAAAAACCAAGAGTGGCAGCTGGATCGTGGCGATGAACAAATGGCAAAAGTTAACTGACTTGGAACTAAACGCAAAAACCTTCCAAGAGTTGTCCCAGTATACTGATGAATTTTTGATCCACGCGGCGGATGTAGAAGGGCTTTGCAAGGGTATCGATCAGGATTTAGTAGCAAACTTGTACCATTGGACTCGTGGTTTAACACGCGACATTAAGATAGTGTATGCTGGAGGTGCCAAACACATCTCAGACCTCGCACTTGTCAACGAGTTAAGCCATGGTAAAGTCGATTTAACCTATGGAAGCTCTTTAGATATCTTTGGCGGCAATCTGGTGAAGTTCAACGAGTGCTGTACATGGAATGAAACTCACTGAGACTGAAAAGATTTCACTTCTACTTTTGGAAAAAAATAATTCTATATTATACATACACAATTCTTTGATAGATTGATAGGTTTTTTTTATTTACCAAGAGTCATCATAACCATTACTATTACCATTGCCATACGGATTCTGATCATGGGTACCATTCATGATAGTATCTCCATCAGACATGCCCACGGTCGCACTCTCATTATTACCGGTGGCAAAATTCACTCTATCTTGATCCATTTGTGTCAATGCCAGTAAGATCGATGCGACTTTTTTCTGCAGAGTATCGATGCCTCTCAATACGACTTGGTCTGTTGGAATGGACCCAACGTTTTCCACGTTCATGTAAAATGTGTTTGCCTTAGCTTTGAAATCGAAGGGATCGCCCTTGTTCGGCGGGTCTTCGTACTCGCTATTCTTTGAGGGTGGCCATTCTTTTGAAATATCTTGCTCAAACCAGTAATCGGTGTGTTTCAACTTGTTCCATGGATCGTACTCAAACTCTATGGCAGCTGCGGGGCCCCACTTAGCGTGCTCTTTGGCTATTCCTTTCTTGGCGATGCACTTTAGTATCAACTCTTGTCCCTTCCTGAGTTTACAAATCAATACTCCGTTACCTTCTTTGTCCTGTATAATAGGATGCCCTATGTTCCGACCCATTAGGTTTGATACAATGACCAAATCCTTTGCATAAACGTTTGTCGTGCTCTCGCTCTCGCCGATTGCCTGCAGCGTTAATACCACAGAGCATTTATCACAATGATCCTCACAAAAACAGTCACGACAATATTCCAACTGGTCTATCTCGAGACTCTGGAGTGGAATCAGCCCTAGTCTATGTGCAATAAATTCATCAGCTAGCACTGTGGTATTCGTCTCCACCTCGACGGAATCAATGGCTAGCGTGGGGATCTCTGCAATCATCACTCTTCGCAACGAATTTGCTAATGCCATATCGACATTCGATAAGATGAAGTCGACATTATCCTTAGTTGCTTCTCTAATTTTCACCTGTGGACCTTCTTCACTCATACTGTTGGCCTTTCAAACCCTTATGGTTTCTGTCAATACTGCCTTATGTTGGGATATACTTAATATTTATTCAAGTTTGACGAAATTTGTCAAACTTTTAGATACTTAGAAGTGTCATCATTTCAAACGTTTGATAATTCGAAAAGGGCCGCCGGATGTTACAAATGCATGTCAGGAATCCATAAGCCTCAGTAGGGGATCTCAGACTTCAACACCTGAGCTGAGGGCAACTAGTTGATCATGAATGTCAGTTATCCTGTGCCTGATACGAGATTTGAGCAAACTTTCAAAAGAGCATTGGTGAGGGAAGCCGAAAGGCAGCGAGCATCCCAATGGAAGAAAATGGGATTGAATGATCCACAGGTGATCAGCCAGCTTCAAAAAGTAAAGCCGCCAAGCATAAGTAAGTTGGTTGTCTGTAAGGTGATTTTCCGTGACGTATTTTTAATGCCATTTGTCCAAGGTGTAATTTGGACCACCGCCCTGATTGCATTGAGACCATGGCTTGGGCAAGTGGTAACCCACGGCAGAAGGATGGGCTCTGCTATCTACCGAATAATTTTGGGACCAGATCTCACAAATAAATCAAAGAATGTGTGACGTCGTCACTTAAGTCATCGATAGGTATCACTGGAGATTTATGTGTGCGTATATACATAATGGGTAGATTATCAGATATAAGCAATGGTATAGTTCTATTTACAAAATACAAAAAAGAAATGATATGCAGAGTCTTCGAAAAGAAGTTGATCGCGTTCGCAGCGAAGCTTAAGTGAACTGCCTTGAACCACCACGAACGAATTCCAAGATTTTCCAGCCTTCGGTTTCCTCGTCGTCGATTTGTTCAGGATCTCTCGTGAAAACCATCGCATAAGAACTCATCATAATATTCGATTCGTGACCAGCAGCAACTTCTCCGGTCTTGGCCTTTCTGTATAGATGAATTTCTTGAGCCCTACACCCAACAACCAACACAGGTATATCCTGAGGTGGCAACATTTTTGCACTGACGATCTCTACACCTCTGATGTCTAGTATACGGCCATCTGCAAAAAGCTGTTGTTGTCTGAACGCTTTCTGTTGAGCAGAATAAACATTATATGGAGCTTCGCTGAACCATTTCTTCAAAGCCACCTCGTCACCTTTGACATACGCTTCCAATATTTCTGGTATAATATAATTTCTTAGATGCTGAGTAAAATTTTCATTGTTGAAAGTTGAATCCATCATTTTGAATTGGCCAAGAACACGGGCAGATTCAGTTTCAGCGAAAAATCCGCCAATTTTCCCAGTTATCTTTCTTAAAAATATGATCAACGGGTTACCACTTTCATCCCAGAGAATGTTCTTCATACGGTGGATAAAGCGGCCAATCAGGGTTTTTTCCTTGAAATCTTCCACCTTTTTACCAAATGATTCTTTAGCCGCTATGTTTGTTGCCACTAAGGCGGTCCCCGCTTCATCATTGCCCTTCACAGCCCGAGTTCTTTTGCCAGATGCTAGGTCTCTTTCACGCTTCAATCTTCTTTCCTCCTTAGTAATAAATCCACCATAACGTGAGCTATCACCATCATCGATCACCTCCGAAACATCTTTATAAATCTTGGTCTGTCTAACTGGCTCGAGGCTTTCATCTAGTTTCTTAGCAGCTACCGTCGCGGCCTTTCTGGTGTTCTTACCAATTTCTGAATCCCATGCCTTGGTGGCAATATTTTCAACAGTCTCGCCAGTCCTTTTTAAAGTCTTCCCGACAATAGTGGACCCTTTTTGAGCTTTTGAATAAGCTTCCCTTGCCTTTTTATAAGCTTCAGATTCACCAAGCCTACCAGAGGCATCCTGCAGAGTCTTGATATTATCTTGTAATTCCTGCGATTTCTTCCATTCACTCTTGAATGTATCGCGGAAAATGTCGATTGGGGATCTTCCACCTTGTGCAGCCCCCATAGACGTCGAAAATAGAGCGCGGTTGCCCAACGAGAGGTTTGCTATCGTCTTTGAAGAATGCATGCAGCCTTGTAGTAAACGGCTTGATACAACCATCCTAAGATGGTTTGACGATATTTCCTTACCATACATCACACGCCAGCAGTATTGAGTTCAGTAATAAGCGAACACTGCAATTCCTAACGTTGTCCTGATGGAAATTGAACAAGCCCAACACAGTGTATGTTGTTGAAATAACCTACAACACTCTCAATATTGAATTTTTCAAATTTCAGTTTTCCATTTGCAGAAAAATTTGTCGGAAAATTACCAGCCTGATGAGGAAACTGAGGCTGTTTGTAACATGAACTCGAGGGGTTGCAGCAAAGCCTTGGTTTGTACCTCGCTTGCAGCACTGGAAACAATTACAAAGGAGGATGGAAGGAAGATCTTTAAAACTAACGGCTCGCTTACCTCATAACTACTGATCAAGTTTAGAGTACCTGAAAATAAGCGCTCGTGGAGGGCGATATTATTACCTGTCGATGAGGTGAAGTAACATCAAACGCGAAGGGGAAACATTAAGCAGATTTACGATGGTACGAAGTAGGATACTACCAATAGAGATATTTCATTGTGATCAATTTTGGGGCCCTTATATATATAGATGTCCAGCAAGAGGCGAAGAATCAACGGATTCGTGCCGATCGATAAGCTTGCTGGAGATGCTACGAAACATGTTGATGGCGGCAGCAATGAGGATCAACATGTGGAGCAGCTCGGGGCAGTCATTCCAAAGCGATACAAAGAATACAGAAAGGATCTTAGGGTTGTGCAGCACTTAAACCATCTCTCGAGTAAGGATTTCTTACCTTCTTCGGGCAGATCGAAGGAGACAGAACGACCTCCTAAACTAGCGGATCCCCAAGATGAAAACGAAAGCATACGAGACAGCAGTGATTCTGCTGGCGAGGAAGAATTTGAGTCTCTGGAAGGAACTCCACCGATGAAGAGAGTAAGTAAAGGTAGCAATGGACTCTTGTCGTCTTCTCCATTCGATATATGGAAAAATGGTTCCAACGTTATCACAACTAAATTTAACATATCTGGTAGTTTTCGAACTATTGACGTTAGGAAAAAGATGGATGAAAAATCCCAATGTCTCTTGAAGTTTGTCAATGATTCTGTTGGACCAAGAGTTACTTTTACTCATAAGAATTTTGAGATCAAAAATGCTCAAGTTGATTTTAGGAAAGATTGCCAGACAGCCATCTTTGACAAAGATTATTCCTGTATGGGGATGGTTTTGAGAGAGCCACGGTTTATAGATATGGATAATAAAGCGAAGATTGGCAGAGTTCAAACTAAACTTTTGGCGTGGGCCGACAGTGATAGTGTCAAAAGTAACAAGATTCATAAAATAAAAGATATTTTTTTGAATATAAAAAAACTCAAGATAGAAGTCGTTGCTAATAAAAAACTGCTGATTAAAATGCTGGATGATCTAGCAGTACAAGAATACAAAAATAAGGTAATGACCATCAATAATTCTACCAATGCAGCTGTCGAAAAGTTGAAAAACAGGCGACATTTTTGGGAAAAAACAGAATTTCAATCTCTGGGTGCTCAAAACAGGCTGTCGACTTATAAAAATAACTCCTCTTCCCATTCCGGGCACAAGATACCTATACCTAAGATCTCTTCTTCCTCGGAGAGTTCCCCGGCGAGAGATGTGGAATCAAACTCCTTACCTAATGTGAGCCCATTGAATTTTTACTCCAAGCCATCTACGGATAATCCCAAAACTGATGTTGGGCAAAATGCAGAATACTCAACTCTTCGCAAATCATCCAGAAAAAGAAGTGAGACACCCAGCTTAGTGCAGAGTACTCTTTGGGATTTGGATGACACAAAAAAATTTGAGACTCCAGAAACTCTTGAGCCAAGCTTAAATTACAAGTTTATTGATGGCGCTAGTTACACTATTTCAAATCAAGATTTTAAATGTCTTTACAATCATGACTGGATCAACGATAGTATACTAGACTTTTTCACCAAATTTTATGCAGAAAGGTCAATTGAAAGATCTGTAATAGGCAGAGATGAAATGCATGTAATGTCGTCCTTTTTTTACACTAAATTGGTTAGTAAACCAGATGATTACTATGGTAACGTGAAAAAATGGGTGACTAACTGTGATTTATTCAGAAAGAAATATGTGGTTGTACCAATAAATATGAATTTCCATTGGTTCGGATGTATAATTACCAATTTAGACGTGATTCTTGAATTCTTTCAGCAATCAAGCAAAGGGTTCCATAACGACGGGAAAAATAGAAATTCTCTGAGTGATCATGGAGATAAACGTTCAGAAAGCAGCGATAAAAGTTGTCTTACTGAACCTGAGACACCATCTAACCAACTGGTAGCCAACAATAAGGCTATGAGTATGGTCGAAGATGAGGAAGTCGTTTTAAGCACCCCGATAATTACCATTCTTACTTTTGACTCCTTGAGGCAAACACATACTCGTGAAATTGACCCAATCAAGGAATTTCTCATTGCATATGCTAGGGACAAGCATGAATTAGATTTGGATAAAGCTCTCATAAAGATGAAGACATGTGCTGTTCCACAGCAACCAAATATGAGTGACTGTGGTGTTCACGTAATTTTGAATAATATGAAATTTTTCGACAACCCCAAGGAAACTATTGAGGTTTGGAGATCAGCCAAACCGAGAAATAAATCAAGTGGAAGAATAGTGAATGAATATTTCGAGAAAAGTAAGCGTGATACGGCAAGAAAGACCTTACGTCGTGTAATCTGGAATTTACATGAAGAACAGCTGACGGCGATGAAAGACAATGGTGAGCCTTCTAATAGAGACTTAAAAGGCCACTATAATCCAAAAAATGACGCCGAGGATAGTGAGGAGGGAGACATAGAGATAATAGAAGATATTAATGAGTACAAAAAAAACCTCCGGAAGTCAGAAGATTCCGACTCTGAGCATGGGAATTCTAAAAATTTGCATGCAGCAGTGACTGATTCGCATTATAACGGCCAAGATATTCGCAATAATGATGATAGCGACATTTTAAGTCCTATTCGTACGGAAGAAATTTCTGCAGCTCAAAACGAAAAATGTAGGGTAATCACAGACCTCCGAAGGTGTAGCCCCTCATCTGACAAACTCGCTGACCTCGAAACGTACAGTATTGATAAATCTCCTATAGGGAAAGTGGTTCTGGCATCTCCAAGGAAATTCCTGGAGAGTTCCCCTATTAGGAAAAGTAGCGGAGGAACAGCTTCCGATCTGACATCTCCTTACTTTGGTGATTCGTCGCTGAAAGCGAGGGCAGACACCTTTGAAAAGTCCTCTCCCTCGAGGAAATCCGTCGACCTAAACTGTTCCTTGACAATCGAAAATAAATGCAGCCCACCTCCCACACAGGGAGGCTCCCCATTTTCAAAAATCGAATCTTTGGATGAAAGTATGGAAAATTCGGGAGCTAAGCCTGTGTCGGATAGTATGGATCTTTCTGTTTCTCCTTTTCGTCGCGAAAAATCAATAATGTCAGATATGGAACATGATGATGATGTCAATCTCATTGGTAATCTCAAACCGTCGTGTAGTTTGTCTCGAGTAAGGGACGATGTCGAAAGGGAGTTGAACGATTCAATTATTGACGTCAAAGGTAGCAAGAATGACAATGTAGAGCGGGGCAAACTCCCACTTTCAAATGGTGCCTATAGGCTTTTTCAAAAACATTCTAAAATGAATGCAGATCCAGAGAGAATTGGGTTCACCCCCAGCATAACCATACCAGATAACGATATCGAAACAGTATATAGCGATGAGGATACGAAGCGCGTTTAATAGCACGTGTCCCTTTCTCCAGCTTTCGTTTTATTAATATTGACAAACTAGCATATGCATATCGGAGAATATGTAGCGAGACGCGAATGGCTTAAACTTGATATACAGCACAATGCATAACACATAACAAATGAAGGCTTATAGAATTATAGTTATCTATATACATTTATGCAATAATACAAGCGATCGAGTCTTAGAAAAGATGAACTAATTTTCATTATTAGTAAAATTCTCAAGTGATCTTCCCCTGGCATAAACTTCATCTTTGACATTTTGAATTGCATCCCCAAACCATGATAAAGCAATTCTTATAACTTGCCATATGCTAAAGCCAACTAAGATGCACGTTATGGATAAGAAGCAGAGATGCTGCGGAAATGTCCAAGCCACGTGATCGAAATCTGGCTGCAATCTATAGCGAAACAGGAATACCAGAGGAGCTCCAAATGACGTGTAGTTGCCGCGATGTAGGGCGTATTCTAAAGAAGAAGCGAGTAGCCACGATGCAACTATTGGGATTGTTGTATAAAGCACGAATTTCATCTTTTTCAACGCCTCTTTGAGTAGGGTTCTAAACAGTGGACCAAACGAACTGTTTCTGTTTGCAGCATAATTGGCGCTTAACGAGCAAATGAATTGAAAACTAAACAAAAGCAGAATTGCATTAATGGGAATGGAGTCTAGGTTCGTAAGTCCAGCGTAAAAACCCTTGTACCCTGCGAAAGAACTAGGAGAGAAGTATCCACGAACAAAACCTAGTTGTTCCAGATTCACCACCAATGCCAGACATTTGACCCAGACCATTGTGGCCATAAATATAACGAATGCGGCAGCCTTCACTTCATCTCTGTTCAAAATGTTTACGAAAATCGTAATCCAACTTACCATTGGGTTCGCGTTATTTCTTTCAGCACGATTAGGTTGCAAATCGTGATGCTCAATTTCTGCACCATCAATGACTATGGGGATAATATGATCTTCCAAATTTATCTTATTGATCGCATATTGGTGATATCTTTCTAACATTAACGCAAGAGCTATAGCACCAAAACAAACGAAGAATATATCCAGCTGGCCTAAATTTGATTTAATGAGGTTCAAACACCTCTCGGAGAGCGCTTCGTAATTCGACCTGGAGACTGACGCACTCAGAGCAGGAATTATTGATACAACGTAAGGAAAGATAAGAACAGGGAATATAAATGCACTGACAATCAACGTGAAGATGAATTGGGAGGCAAAAGTAGTCAGTAGAACCAACAAAGAAGCGAACAGCCACACAAAAACAAGGAGTGAGATATATCTTGCACGGAAGTTTGGAGGAGCATAAACTATGGAGTAACCATCATATTCTGTATTCTGCTCATCCAAGTAGCCGAAATTGCCCGAATTGCGTTTGTTTCTCTCATTGATCGATTGCAAATCGAGCGGCTTTAGCAACTTATCATCCTTGGTAACAGGAACAAAGAGAGTTTGAACGTAGGTCCTTGATATTATATCTGAAGAAGGAACGCGCATCAAAACACCGTCAGGGATGAAATAGGCGTGTATTGAACGGTTTTCCAGGAATAACTGTTTGGCTTGGCTTGAAGTTTTTGGCGATGCATACAGCTCCGGATTGGACCATTGCGCCTTCCTAGTGGCCAATAGCTTGTAAAACCAATTTCTATACAAAACATGGCCTCTCTCCGTGGGTATATCATTACCTAATATGAAAGATGACAATCTCAACTTTCTTGATGAGACATCAAAAACACGTACCCAATACTTTCTGATGTATAGTTTCACACTTGAGGTTGATTCAATAAACTGTTTAGCAAAGTAAAATGGAACCGGGTACAAAAATGATACATCCAAACTGGGGTGAAAAATATTGAGGCCGACGTGCAATGGCGTTTTATGTACCGTCAACATCTTAGAGTTCATAAGCACCGGAAATAAAAATCTAGTATGAAATCCAAATCCGATAATGATAAAAACCGCGTAGATAAACATCGACAAGCAAAGTCTTGAAATTTGAATGCTCATGGGATGGATCAAACTATCATGCAAAATTTTAATATTGGGATCATCCGGAGATCTGATAAAAAAGAGAACACCAGGACGAATTATGTGTTTCCGAATCATTCCGATATACTTTGCGAACCAGTACATGTATAATGTTCCTATAGTCCAATACACGAAGAAAATAGAAGGCGGCCAATTTTCACAAATCTGAGGAGCCCAAATGATTTGACCAGGACATAGCAAAGGGCAAAACAAAGAAAAATCCAGCATTAGTCCAGTTAAGACTGGAAATGCAGCTAATTCGATGAAAAATAAAGTAAACACTTTAAAAGTGCACTTAACAGCAAACAAAATTTGAAAGATGAATCTTCTTGAACGATTTTTCATCCCATTTTCGCGGCTAAATCCTTTGCTGATTAATTCAGATGAAATGTTGATCACTGATATTGTTGTCACATAGGAGATTAGTCCTGGAACACTTCTGACAATAATGGATGATTTTACCGATTTAGTGTTGTAAGCTTGATAAAGCTTGACTCCCAAATCAATGATATTTTCGTTTAGTATTTTACTGAGGGACTTAAATTGAGGAGAAGCTTCAAGTAAATAGTGGTAAAAAATTGGTAAATGCAACAGATATGAGAGATGCACAATCCCGCTTACAATGACTTTGATTATCCATAAGTAACAACGTGACAGACCGAAACCGGTAAACGTTGGTAAAAGGTATGATACTGACAGATAGACCGCTATGAGCACGACAGCAACAATGTAATAAGCAATGACGTTGATCAGCTTCAATTTCAGATTTATGATGATTGGTCCAGGTGGATTCTGTTGATTTACATCTTCGTCTACTTGAGCATTCATTTCTTCATCAATACGAACCGGTTCTGGCATCACATCTTCTGCTGGACGTGCTGGTGCCTCAGCAGCAGCGGGTGGGATGAAAACAGGCTCTTCTGCTATCCTCTGGTCCAACATATCATCTAGTTCATTCTGTGCTCGGTGTATTCTGAGCGCATCCAAAGGAGTATGATTTAGCAGATCAAAAGCTTGATCTTGCGGAACTTCTTCGGGCTCAATATCTATACCGGACTCTGCCCCCGATGCCAACGAATTCGATTCATTTTCATTTTCCAACTGAACTGATTCGACTGCCGAATTCGTGTCATCAATATCGGACCCTTCAAGCCCTTCATGCCCACTTTCTTCCTCTTCGTCTTCTTCTAATTCCTCTCCTTCTTCTTCTTCTGCATCTAATGCCGCTTCTACCACTTCTTCATCTTCTTCTTCTTCTTGGCTGTCTTGCTCATCCTCCTCGTCGATGCCAGGGTTATTGTGTTGCTCTTGTAGATTCTTTATTTCTTCCCGGCCCTTCATGATCTTAGCAACATTTTCAATGGTTTCGTCATCCATCATAGGAAATCTCTCCTTCAACTGTATTTTGATCAGTTCCTCTTTTGTGTATTGAGGTCCGATCTTGTGAAATACCATCTTACTGAAAACGTTCTCTCTAACAATCATGTCGTACTGGAAGTAGAGACTGATGTGCAAGATAACTACCATGACAATTTGCAATAGGGAAAATCTGTAATTTAGTGCAATCTGGACCAAGATATTACTGAAGTCGAGTGGTCCCTCACTCCTCTTGGAGTCAAAACCAAATATGACACTTTTCAGGAAATCATCTGGATAAGGCAACTCTTTATCCAAAATAAAAGTGTACAGCTTACCAAAAAAATTCCACGTCAAGGGAACTCCAATGAGGAATAGTATTCCTGCCAAAACGATTGTCAGGCCCTCTTTGATGAAAAGGAAACATGAAATCAAACTTCTTTTCAACAATAACGACATTGGTATCCTCTCTGGCATGTTCTCAGAATACGTTGTCCTGAAATTTATTGGATAGTGGCATATGTCACAATGCACAACCGTGCCACTTTTCGTTATGTCGATATTTTTAGAGGCAATCCACTCCATCAAGCATGATTCGTGAATGTACTTGATGGACCCCTTGCATTTACAGGGATGAAACAGGGGATTATCATCGGTGGCTTCACCTCTGCAGATACGGCAGGTAGCTCCTGCAGGAATATCCTCGGCATCACTGATGGCATTACTACCTGCTCCCGTATGTAGTCTTACTGTCTCAGAATCCATCTTGCGAGAACAAAAGTAGCGACTAAAAGAGCTTTTTCAATAGCTGAAAATCCAAATCAAAGACGTCTGGTGTATCTAGTCTTCTGCACTCTGCTAATAATTTCTATAAGTTCGCAACGGAGTCACTATCTTGGGTTTGATTGCCGGTTAAAACGGATTCCATTGTCATCGCCATCCATCTTTCTTAATATGCTTTGCCGACGCGTCGCATTATACGAGTTTGGGTGGAATCTATTGGAAAAAATCTCGTCGCTCGTTAAGAAACCCGAATAGACAGACGATGGCGCCTTGTGAGCCCAGTGTCAGTAAAAGGCGGCAAAGTGGGCACATCCGAATACCTGAGGTATGGCGTTGAAGAGGTGATATCTGCGGATCTAGATTAAACTCGGTCGTTACGGAATGGCACCAGGAGCTTTGGGTGGGAAAAAATTCTGAAATGTCAAAAAAAGAAAATAGCCCTGTAGGGGGCTCGAACCCCTAACCTTGTGATTAAGAGTCACACGCGCTACCGATTGCGCCAACAAGGCATGTTAGTTATATGTTTTTGTTGAAGTCGGTCAAACACTATGCTCGGCCATTGACATCATTCCCTTGGACTTACAAAAGTTAATAAGGCTCGGTCTTTGTGGATGATGAGACATACGTGAGAGAAGCGTGGCCAAGACGGCCTCAAAGATCTCTTCCAGTGAATTTCAGCTATGCTTAGAAGAACTCCCACGACGGTGGAACTGGGTCAGGACGATGTGGCAGATTTAATAGCAGAATTAGAGGAGCAGAAACTGCAACTGAGAATCCAATCACAAAGGAAAAACCTAGTACGATCCACTTTAACTGCTTCGACGACTGGCTCGGGAAAGGATGCAAGTGAAGATAACGAACCGGAGAGCAGTGGTGAAACGTCGGTTCAAATAAGTCCCTTGGATGGGAAAAGACTGCAGTCGGAGCAGGCGGAGGGCCCGCCTGCTGCGACCCTAAGCTGGTCAAATAGGCAGGTCCCAAACCGTGAGCGTGAGCACGTCCGAGGTCATGAACGTGATGCAGCCAGCGAATCGCACCCGGATCAAAATCCATTTTTTAGAGATGGTGGTACATGATCTATTTACTTGATGTTTATATAAGCTTCATTCTTTTGTTGATTTTTCATCGTCCAAGAGAGATAGTGCCTCTCTGACTTGCTTCCTCTTGGCATGGATATCAACAAAGTTTGGTGTGTACGTAACAATACCCGATGGGTCCCTGCCTATTAAGTTGTTTACATTGTTTGCTTTACTCATGTCGATGTCCTGCAAAAATTGGTTGCGTATCAACAGCTTATGGCTACCGCGCAGTGGATAGTATGAAAGCTTCTCAAACGAGAGGAATATTCCCAGTATAAACACGATCAATCCAATGACGGCTTCGTATTTGATGTCAGCAGGGATGTGACTGAAGTGTGACAATGCAATATCTGGGGGCGCATTCTTTACCAACTGATGAAACTCGTGGCTCGAGAAACCAGAATGGCTAAGTAGAACCACTGATACTCCCACTAAAATCTTCCAAAGCATCCCCATATCTCTCGGAAGCTTGATTATGTGTAGCTTTACTTTCTCTTCTACCCTCAATTTACGAGATTTTTTCATTTTTGAAGAGCGGCGAGATATCGAGGAAATTAGTTAGATATACGTGCCTATATGTAGGCCGCACAAGATAAAAGATGCGTGAGGCTAGTAGAATTATGTCGGAAGCTAGAGTCTGAGAGATACTATTATTAGGGTACTATGGGTGCTATGGATATCTCGACTCAGCCTCGTAGTATTTAGTATTTAGGCTGTTCATGTAGTTAGATCTCGGAATCAGCAATTGGATCATTTTGTAACATTTCAATGTCAGAATACATCTCATCTATTTGCGATGGCTCCCCTTCGTCTCCTGTTTTTCTGACGGTCTTTTCGTGCAAGCTACGTAATCGTTTCACCTGCGTATTTTCATGCTCAAAAAAAGTGTCATTCATAATGCTTTCGAATAGAGGGCCCAGTTGCTCTTTGTTGAGTGTCATTCTGGAAATAAAGTCGTCTTGTAATAAGTCAAGTTTCATCAGACCTTTTAATTTCAATGCAAACAATAGGAACTCTTTTTCATTCTCACCGCTGAAGACATCCTCTTTGATATCGTTCAGGTTTGCGTCTTCTTCAGTGGACCTATCCAGTTGGATATCAATTTCTCTCGCAACCAAACTCTCTAAATACAAGAAGACTTGCAGAAGAACAAATTGTGCCCGGTCATGTATATAAGGCTGGATTATTTCTTCGAACGCGCGACTCCATAACTTAGCAGACTCTGGCAGGCGCAATTCGATGACTTTGATTGAAACGACATTATCTATGTATGAATTCGCTAGCGAGTAAGCCAAGGGAAAGCTCTTCGATATTTCTATGCTCTCGTGCAGTTCGAGCAAAACAGAATTCATAATCTTCATAATTTTTGCAATTGAATTTATGATAGGAAGGGGAACCAGGGGTATAATATTGCTAGACGCTGCTCTTTCGAATACTTCCGTCCACTTTTGCAGTTGCCAAGTGATGATTAAAGTCAATAACTTGAAATTCATCAATTCGATGGTGTCGGGGTCAATTTTGTTGAACTGTCCCGGAATCTTTGCAATATGGAGTGTCAAGTATTTATCAATCAAGGAACTGTCGAACTCGACTGGGTACGCCTTACCCAACAGAACCAGCTTATTGACGTACATGGTGTAAAGGGTATTTATGTTTTCATCAATACTGCCCCCTTGTACATCTGAACTCATGAATTCGTCTAGGAATTTATTCAATTGAACCTTCAAATGGGTTATTTGATTCAACCATAATTCATCTAGTTCACTCAACTCCATCTCTTTGATGAATTGAATAGTTTCCGAAAACTCTTTGAACTTCATATCGGTTCGTTTGGAGCGTAGGCTTGTCTCACCGAAAGCACGCACGATTCTCTTCACAATATCCACAAGCCTCTTCTCATAACCGGTGTGAATCCAATCTTCAAAACTAAACAACTTGAAGATACCTAGCATGGATGATAAAACATTGCTCGAGTGTATTGGCAATTGTGTTAAGAGCTTATCTAGCTGGGGCAAAATTGCTTCTGCGACTTTAAATTTTGGTTGATTTTTCAAGTGAACACCGCCGTAGCATAATCCGTGCAGTGTCGTGATGTAGAGTACAATACTGTTGGTCTCATTCGGCAGCAATAATTTGACATTATCTTCCGCGGTTTCTTCGTCGTCTTCACCAGCTTCATCTTGCATAGATGGATGATCATACTCCCCATCAAAGACCAGGAGTTGGCAAAAATCTTCTAGAAGTGTGCTAAAGTAAGGGTACAGAAATTCCGACGCCTGGAAGAGTATGTGAATTTTAGCTTCTGCTTCTAGATTTGCTGCCCTGTGGAAATGTAATAACAACGATTCGTTAAGTAGCCTTGTGAATACACCAATCCTGACAACGGAAGCAGCATTCACTCCATATACCACTTCATCCAAAATGTCATGGTTCTTGGTAAATCTCTCGCACCTGTCATCGACAACTTTAGAGAAAAATTTAGCTACCGCAGCCAAGAGTCTTGAATTCTTGCTGTGAGAGGTAATCTTGACCTCATTATCATCAAAAATTAGGTTTGTGATCTCCAGGCTTTCGGACTCTTCCAAATAGCCCAGTGAAACGACTTCAACAAGCACATGAACGGCGCTAATTTTAACTTCTAGGTTCTCATCCTTCATAGAAATCTCCAAAATCCTTTCCTTGAACCTTTCGAAAAATTGACGAACAGCGGAATTATCAACATACTTATTGTGATTTTTTATGAAAAGTTGTGGCAAAGCTTTCAATATGTGCAGCCTCACCTCGGAGGAAAAATCACTTAACAGCCAACCAAAATACTTCAAAAATGTTACCTTCAAGAAGTATTCGGGATAGTTCTTTATCCAATTCGACAGGTGGACCATCGATGTACATCTCAATGAAGCGTCTACGTCTTTGAATCTGTGAACGAAGCAAATCTTAATGATATTGTCGATTATACTTTGTATAACGATTTTGCTGCTTTGAACCTCTTCGATGGCAGATTCTAATTTTTCGATTGCCTTTGCGTTTGGCCGCTTTTTCTTCTCTTCTATAGCTAATTGTTTTGAAAGCTTAGATAAATAGTTTCTTTCTAGGTGTACAACGTGCTCAGTCAAATAGTCTTGGAATAAGTAGAGTGTCAAAGTGGAAACGTACCTCAATGCTCTTAGTTTGCAAACTGATAAGGACGACAACCATGTTAGTAAATCAAGGATCAAAGGACTTGTCGAAATCTGACTATCTTCCTCCTCAGACTCCGAGTATAGCAGTTGGAGCTCATTCGCAGACTCCAATAGTCTTGACATAAATTCAACAAAATTGCTGTACAAAGCTGGAAACTTTGATCTTTTCTTATTGTTTTTACTAATTAGCAAGTGAAACTCGTGAACTTTTTGCTTCTGGAATATTAATTGTACTTCTCCAATCGTTTCATTGGAGGATTCGTTACTGTGTACATCGTGACTCTCCACCCTAGCAATTGCTCCACAGCTGCACAGTATTAGATTGATAAACTCTTGCAAAAACTGATCTCTGTTACTTGTGTACGTTTCGAGCCAGCTTCTCAACAATTCATCAATGGAAACGTCCTCTGAAGTTGCCAGGATTTCAAACAGCTCTGTAGGCTCGAACTCGGCAATTATTTGCTCGAAGTCTTCGGCATCTCTCTTAGAATTTGAGCCTACAGCAGTCCTGACCAGACCACCCGCACTTTTCTTCGCCCTCTTGGTATTTTTTAAGCGTACTCCCTGTGGGCCCTTTCTTTTCTTGGCTTTTGAAGGTTCTTCATAATCATCATCTCCATTGCTGCCCCGCTCATTGCTGGAACTCTCGTCTTCGCTCTCATCGGTCGGCATGCCATTAACGGTAGTATCATCATCAGTTTGTACGCCTCGTATTCTTTCTTCTGCGCCGTCATCCACCTGCCTCTCTTGAGTAGACCTACTTCTGATCCTAGAAGACCTACGTACTTCCGACATTGAAAATAAGTTGCGGCTCTCTTTACCTGCTTGAGCGTAACAAGCGTTGTGAGTTTAGCATTTCTTTATATTATATATGATCCCTCTGTTTACGCGTCTCGATGATCTCAAAGGTCGCGTCACAATCGGCGTCGTGCGCAACGAAGTAATAACGACACTAATATAGATGAAGTATATTACTCCTAAATACCATATATATTCTAACTTCAAATTATGTAGCACTCTTTGTATATCACAAGAGCTGCTACTACGCAACTCCCCATAAACGTGTCAAATTGACAGGTTCCCAATGTTTTCTCTCTATAATGTTTGCGGGAACAGGGTTGATGTTATCATACCTTTTACTTCAAAATCTTTCGAAACCTAAAACTTAGCAACTGGGAGGATTGGCAAGCAATGGGACTAACACCTTAATCTTGATTATCAAGTAGCATCCCTCCCCCTCGAATACAACGAAAACCAAAAATAATAATAATAAATTAAAAAAAAACTTGTGGCAACGACATCAGCTGTGCCAATAGGTTTTCGCCTTTTTAACAATAGATACCAAACCATTTAATGGTCTTTGATTAGTATTGAACGACACGTTAGAGTCATATTGAATCGTTTCCTCCAGGTCCGATTCATTGGGCTCAAAATCCAAATCTTCGATACTACTCAACTCCCCATGGGACGAGATGTTCACATAGTCGTTCATTCCGTTTTGATTGGCGGAAGAACCATTTGCTTCCAACTTTTCCTGCTGAAATAAATCTGGGGACAAAATAATTGCTTCTGTTGCCTGCGTAGAATAGCTTAACAACTGTCTCTGTTGTTCGTTCTCATCGTGCAAACTGCTTATGGTAACATCATCCAAGCCCTCGTGTGCATCGTAATCGTGATAGTGTAGCACGTTATTGGTTATTCCAGAATCATCGGTCAAAGTCTCAAAATAAGATAGCGTGATCCATTCATTGTCGTTTATTAAAAACTTGAATAAAGCTTTCTCCCTGCCATTCAAACGCGGAATTATAACCTTGTAACCCTCATTTTCCTCATACTGGAGGACATAATCCGAATGTTGCCAGTCGTCAAACTCACCCGTGATAACGATCTTATCCCTTGGCGATGAGTAGGTGCCGATCACGTCGCTCGGAATAACAAGCAGAATACTAGACATCTACACAAAGAGTACACTTGTATAATTCTCGGAAAATTTTCAAATAATCGAAACAATCAAGAGGTCTGCGTTAGATGCAGGTCAAAGAAAAAAAAAACAGATCGGACTCTTGTTTCATTCTTTCGAATCTCCCCGTCCCTTTTATGTGTGGAAAGTATTTCGCGGGGTGTCTGTTGATAAGAAAAAATGTGGATCATAATTCATGAAAAATATGATGAAAAAATCCAAGGGAGCCAGTATTTAATATGTACGGTTTTATAGAATAGTGCATGCATGAGCAAGCGGATTTATTCCAACATGGCCAGTGATGCCATAAGGCCAAATCCTATGCAGATGAATATTAGTTGTAGGGACCAGGTCTTCAGTTCTTGTGCTGGTTTCTTGGTCGTGATCGACAGCATTTGAGGCACTACACCCATAGTGACTATATATAGAAACCCGCCTGTAGTTAAAGACAGTCTCAGGTTGGATAGTCCTGAAAGTAATTGAGACCATTGAGTACACTGGGGCAATAAAGATCCTACATATGATTGATCATCTTGCTGCTGTGTGGTTATTTCATTCAGGGCGCATCCAACGGCAGTGCCTGTGAGAGATCCCACAGAGTTGATCAGCTGAGACTTGAATGCCTGCGCAAATGTGAAGCCGTTAGAGGTTAGAATAGCGAAATCTCCTAACCCATGGGGGATCTCATGGAACATAATGGCAATAGTAGTCGTGACACCAACGTGTTTAGAGCTGTAAAAGGAAGATGCTATAGCTATACCATCAGTTATATTATGAATGAACCCAGAGACGATATTCAGGTAGATGGAAATGGTCGACCGAGTAGAAGGAGTAGTCGCCATTGGGGACTGCTTTTCTGGGGTTTCTTTCTTCCGCTGTTTCAGTGGCATATCTTGAATGGTGGTATCACGGCCTGTACTGTGGCTATTCACACGATCATCCTCTTCGCTACGAGCATGTGAGTGTAAGTGTGAGTGAGAATGGTCGGACAAACTCACCTGTTGATCTGCTCCCAGGAAAATTATTCCCATGGTTTTCTCGAGTACGAAAAAGATCATGTATCCTGCACATATTGCTGAGCTCGATATGAGAAACTGTTGGTGGGCCACTTCCTGATCTTGGATATCGATCGACGAGAAAATTTCTGGTAACAAGTGCAAAAAAATGTCACCTAGCAAAGTACCCATTGCAAATGCAACTAGTAAATTCAGCGAGCCACTCATGCCGTTTGAGTTGTACAGCCTTTTCATCCCAGGAATCCAGTAGATGATTAGGCATGGCAACATTTGAATGATTAGGGTGGCTAGTAAAGAATTATATCTTGCATTAAACGGAAATAAGAATTTTTTACACAAATGAATCAACGTTCCTAATATGCCTTGATCACCATGAGAATGTGAATGGTTGTGATGTCCTTGCTTGTGACCCCACGCTAGCGTGTTCATACAACTCAGTAGTAGGATTTTCTCGATCATCTTTTGCTCTCAGTCTTCTCTTGCTTATCCCAGCAGTTGTCCACTCTCAAGTTTTAGTTTTACAATGTCTTTTCTTAGCGAGTCGCTCCTGCCATAAACAACGCGCGAAAATGACATTTACACACTAAAACAAAAAAGAAGAGCCATAATAATACGGATTCGTACATATTAATTACATTAGATTACAATGACCAAGGTTTGTATAGTTGAGGTTCCGTATGCGACAACGCCTCTAGTTCTTGATCTGATTTCTTTTGTAGTTGTTCTTGATTCTTCTCTTCTCTTTCTTCTTCTTCGACCAGTTTTATTCCAGAGTCTACTTGTTCCGACGCTAAGACGAGTTTTTTCGATATATTTAACTTGAACAAGTCACCATTGATTTCATTGACCTGCTTGCTTAGTGAGATTCTATCACTTAGCAATTTCTCCGATTCTTCAACATACTTGACTTTCTCATTTTGTAATACCACTTCCAGTTTATCCAACTTCTCAAATTTTAGGTCCATTTTTTTAACTGTTAAATTGACTAGCTCTTGAGCGACAGCTTGCGTTTCTTTGAGATACTTTTCGGAAACTTTTCTAGAAGATTCAGGCACGCTTTCTTCGAGAACTTGTTTATGAAGACCGTCTAATAAGGCTTTTACGGTCGCATCCACAGCTGAAACAGTATCGAAATTCTGCTGTTTACCGTTGTGCGCTTCGGGCGCCTTCTTTTTTGACTTTCCAACGATATCTTCGATGTACTGATCTTCTATTGGCAAACTTAAAAACTTCTCGACACATTCTTCTATGCTCTTTTGACCTCCAACATGATCGACAATTTTTTCCCATTGATCCTCATACATTTCAATACCTTCCAAAAGCAATAATAGTTCCTGATCTGACCATTGTCTTTTACCGGTTTGAACCTCATTTTCCAGCCTTATAAAGTCTGAAGATTGAAAATTTGCACCAAAATGGCCCTCTTGGAAACAACGAGACGATAGATTCGCATCTCTTGCACGCAGGTTATGGTAGTGCACTGAAACCGCATCATTTCCGGAAGTATGACAAATAAAAGTTTTGCGGATCTGTCTTGAATTTTTATCGCGAGACTGTAAAGCATTAAAATCCTGGGTTGAATCATAGATACTCTTTCTTAAAGACAGATTTACAGGAAACTGCTCAGGCTTAATGAATTTTTGTTCCTTGACCGGTTCGCTGACTAGGTTTTTTTCGTTTGCCAATGAGGCTGAATCTTCATCCTTGGGTTGTGTTGAATGATCTTCCTCTTTTGACTCTCCTGAATCGCTGGTCTCTTTTGCCGCCTCTGTGACTTGTGTTCCCTGCTTCTCTTTCGGCTCCTCAGGCTCAGTTACAATCTGCGAAGGCACAAAAGGTTTGAGACCTTGGGGAGTATCAAGAATAACTTGGAAGTGGCCCGTGAAACTAGGTCCTATCAAGGAAGGCTTCGATCTTGGGTCAATTTGATAATTTATGAGCCCCCATTTTTCTAAAAACGCGTGTATTTTCACAATAGACGCAACATCCATCGCAATATTCCTTCTCACAGCAGTCATTGTCAAATACTCATATGGTGACAGTCTGTAGGTATTGATCATGAAATTTCTCGCATCCTTGTAGGCTTTAGGTGTCTTAAACCTTGAGGAATCATCAAAAAAATCGGGAATCGACCTTTTTTCAATTTCGTGCACTTCAGAGAATTCAAACCATGATGCGTATGAAGGAATTATAACAGGATGGGCTTGTTTAGCCAAGAATCGTAGAGCTTTGTCCTCTAATTTCTGTGCTTGTTGTTCGTAGTTGATGTTTGGAGTTTCGAGTTGTTGTAGTTGCTGCTGTTGCAGATGAGGCAACAATGGGGGTGCGCTAGCACTCCCACCAGCCTCCGCCATGGTAGTGTCAACGTTAGTTGGCTGCTGATCGTCCGTATTCATCACTAAGCTCTACCTGCCCCTTTGCTAATATATTTACTGTTGTTTACCTATGATTGTCCTTGCCGAGGTCCATTTTGAACTTCGTCGATTTGACGAAATTTCTCAAACTGACAAAAAGAACTACTTGTCACGTGGATAAGATTATCAAATCAAGCAAATGGTTGTAATTGGAATGGGGCATTAGGTGCCAGTCAACCCGCAACTCAATTGATAGAATTGCTGGGTGATAAGACTAGTGGTACAATTTACAGGTTTCATTTGAGAAACTGCTTTGCACGATTTTCCTGGTTTCAACGTGTAACCAGACGTAATCAGCTGTGAATCAAGAAGCAAACAATATATAGGACCTAAGAGTTTATCAAGAAAAATCGTTAGCTGCAATATTTTGCAATCACGATGACTGTGCAAACAAGAGGAAGAAAACTGCGTGAAGTGCAAGAGAAAGTGGATTACGAGGAAAAGGAGGAATCTGATCTTGATTCTGATACTGAGGCGTCGAAGAGATCTGATCGCAGCAATAGTGCGAAAGACGACGAATCTGATCAGGAGCCAATATGGCTACAGAACGATGTTGAGCAAGGTGAAGATGTTGCCTTGGATTCAGATGAGGAAGGTGATTTAAAGGATGACGAGGCATTGAATGTATTATTAGAGCAATCAAGAGTTAAATTGGAGCAGAAACGCCAAAATGATGATGAGGAAGAAGGTGACGAAGAGATGAGCTCAAAGACTGTTTCCTTGAAATTGAAGAAATTGAACGAGTTCGTTGCCCAAAGTAGAGTGTATTCGAGCGTTATTGCCGATACGCTTCTCGAGAGGTCGAAGCAGCGCCAGGAAGACGCTCAAGCTCAAACTCAAACGAAATCTGCAGACGAGCCACCAAGAAAGAAACAGAAAGTCCGGTCAATAGTGGATTTTTTCAAACGTAAGGATAAGAAGGAAGAGCAATTGGACGGTCCTACCTCAGATGCAAAGATCGCAGAACAGCAACCGTCACTTTTGAAGGACTGCATTTTAAAGCCCTATCAATTAGAAGGTTTGAACTGGTTGATTACGCTTTACGAAAATGGCCTGAATGGTATCTTGGCAGATGACATGGGGCTGGGCAAGACTATTCAAAGTATTGCATTGTTGGCGTTTATTTACGAGATGGACACACAAGGACCGTTTTTAATTGCGGCACCATTAAGCACGATCGACAATTGGGTCAGCGAATTTGCAAGGTTCGCACCTGATATCCCAACGTTGAAGTATTATCATCAGGGAGGTGCCAAAGAAAGAATAAAATTGATGAACAAATTTTTCAAAGAAACAAAAGGAACTGGCGTGGTCATAACCTCATATGAAATGATTATCAGAGATTCAAATGAGCTCATGTCTAAGTCTTGGAAATTCTTAATTGTCGATGAAGGTCACAGGCTGAAGAACATCAATTGTAAACTGATCCAGGAGTTGAAAAGAATAAATACAAGAAATAAATTATTATTAACTGGCACACCGCTACAAAATAACCTGGCTGAGCTTTGGTCGTTACTTAATTTCATCATGCCCGATATTTTTGCAGATTTCGAGATATTTAACAAATGGTTTGATTTTACGGATCTCGACTTGCAGAATAACTCGAGCAAACTCAACAAAGTGATTAATGATGAGCTGGAGAAAAATTTGATCTCAAACTTGCACACGATTTTGAAGCCCTTCCTATTGAGAAGGCTTAAAAAAATCGTTCTCTCTGATATCCTGCCTCCCAAAAGAGAGTACATTGTTAACTGTCCAATGACACATCAACAACAAAAATTCTACAACATGGGCTTAACCGGTAGATTGAAGAAAACAATTTTCAAGGAAACCGTTAAAGCGTTTTTCACATTGAACAGCGATTACATAGGTAAAGTCTCCAATAAGGCCATCCGAGAGTTTATAGACTACAAATTGGAAGAATCGAAGGAGACACGGACACCGATTGAAAACGACAAAACTTTAATGAAAATGGAAAAATTGTATCAAGTGCACCTGCAAAAAGAGCTCTGCAGCATTAAACTGCAAAATATGATGATGCAACTAAGGCAGATTGTGGACTCTGCCTATCTATTTTATTTTCCTTTTTTAAAACCTGAAGACTTGACACTGGACTTGCTCTTGAAGTCCTCGGGTAAGCTGCAGATTCTACAGAAGCTCGTCGTTCCACTGGTCAAGAAGGGCCACAAAGTTTTGATCTTTTCGCAGTTTGTTCGAATGCTCGATTTGATAGAAGACTGGTGCGAACTAAACTCCTTGGACTCTCTGCGAATTGATGGGTCCATTGACAACGACACGAGAAAAGAAAATATAGAAGATTTCAACTCACCAAATAGCAAATGCAATGTGTTTTTACTGTCAACAAGAGCCGCGGGACTGGGCATAAATTTGGTCGCTGCGGATAGCGTGGTCCTTTTCGACAGCGACTGGAACCCACAAGTAGACCTCCAGGCCATGGATAGGTGTCATCGAATAGGTCAAGAAAAACCAGTCATTGTGTACCGTCTATGTTGTGACAACACAGTCGAACATGTCATCCTGACGAGAGCAGCTAACAAGAGGCGGCTGGAGAAGCTGGTGATCCAAATGGGTCAGTTTAACACCTTGAAGAAGCTTGCGCTGAACGAAGGTTCCTTCCTTCAGCAGACCTCTGGTGCCGCCAGAGGCACCAACAAGGAATTGGTGCAAGAGCTTTCCCAGTTGCTGATAGCTGGGGAGTCCAGTATCGGGTTTTCGGCCCGCAATAAGAACCGAAAACAGGACGCAGAGCCCTTAAGCGAGCATGAGTTGAAGGAGTTGATGGATCGTTCAGCTAGTGCGTACAAACCGGACAGGACCGTGGAGCTCCCTCACGTCCGCCTGTTCGAAACAAGTGCAGGCGACATATAAGGAAAGGGAACGCATAATACACACGTTGCCAACTATATGTGATTTCCCTGTGAACTATCAAGACAAATGGCCATCATTGGAGCGCCTGAAGGTGAACGTGCTGCAATGCACCGTCATCCCATTCTTGTCTTCGAGTTTTAACGCTCGTGCATGCATGCATGCAAGCTAGTCTCTTATATAGAGTTTTAACTCTCTATAACTTGTTTACTCTCTTGAATTCATCGCTGGCCCCTGCTGCAGTCTCTTGTTCTATTTCCTCGGTTTTCCGTCAGAGAAAAGGCGCAGCCCCTCGGCGGCTAATTTGAGAACTGACCGCCGTTCCTTCTAACAATGAACAACACGACGGAAATATACCAATAGACCAATAGTTGTGGCAGAACTTGTTCGATATGGAAGGCAGATTTTTGGCAGCTCAAATGGCGCACTTAAACATATTAAACCTGCAAAGAGAGAGTCATTTCCCAGAGATTAGATTTGTATCTAACCTACGCTGAAACAAGACTCCTGACGAAGTTTTTCAGCAACGCAAAGATTCATGCTATGTAAAGAACTCTTCTTGCCCTCAAGGATGCTTAGGCTGCACAAACGCTACGCGACAAAAAGAACGGTATTCCGTATATAAAACATTGGCTGCACCGGCAAAAAGAGCTGCCGTAAGGTTGTGAGAGGAACGTGGTGCTGGAATCTCAAATCGGCGGTCGCTTGGCTCCTTTAAGGCCTTGGCGGCTGGTCTCGGATCACGAAACATGGCCATCCTAACTTCAACCTTTTCATGAGAAGCCGCCGAGGAACGTTGGCGCGATGTTTGTAACTTTGAGTTGAAAGATGATGAGGTTGAGGAGTTTTTCAAGAACTATAAGAGTCAGATGGCCATTTTAAAAAAAGCCAAGATGCCGTTCACGCTCAAGTGCAAGTCCAAGAAGGTTCCATCCCAGTAGTTGATTGTCCACAGGCAGTACTGGGACAGGGGAAGAAAATACTCCGCTATCTCTGCGGAAACTATTCAAAACACTTGCTTCTCGGCTCAGCTCCTACAACAGCATCAAACGTGACCGCAAGTTGGAACCAAACATGGCCGCGATTGTTTCATGATAGGGCGTCGAACACGCGGCGTGTGACTGAAGTAAGGAGGACTGCTCATCCACGACCTGCGCCAACTGCGGCCACTTGAAGCAGGATCTCGGCGTGCTAAAAAGTATTGCCGCTCAAGTATTTTTCTGAGCATTCGATGACAGATTGCGAAGCTCACAGCGCCCCCACGCTGAAATCTAACCTCCTGTACTTGCGTGAATCGAAAGTCATCTATGGGATCAGATTTTACTTGGACGAGATATCTTAATATATATCCTGGGGTCACCCGGCGCCTAGGTGAGTGGGATATGTCACGCTTCACGAGGAGCACCCTCCTTGCTTTGCCACCCCTTTGGGTATCAGAGAGAAAAGGTAATCGAGTCCACTAGTCATTAAAGACGCATACGGATGAGTGTTGGATATTCAGTGCTTGAGCCCCGAGTAGGAATTGGATGGATATACGATAGGTCAAGCCAGTGATTAGCGAATAGTGTATTGGTCAGACATCAGTTATTTTTGGTGTATTTGAACGTATTGTGAGTTGTGGCTAAGGATAAGATAGTGTACAAAAATGCCATTACCTGCAGATCAACAGGTTGAGTACGATCTGTTCAAGAAAGAGGTGGACAGACAGCGTCCGGCTGACCTGTTACAGTTTTCTGCCAACTACTTTAACAAAAGACTAGAACAGCAACGGTACTTTACGAAGCAGCAGGAGTCTTTCGCCAGTTCAAGGGGTATCGACCTATTCTCCAAGCCTTCGAGGCATGAAAGTGTGGTCGCAGCGTCATCCAGTATTGGAGGCAAAGGTGTAGATGATAGCGATGTGCAATTCAAGTTGCCATTTGTTGATCAAGACCCTCATGCAACTAGATATGAGCATGAGCATGAACACCCAGCAGGCCCCTCGGATCAAAGTGGGCCTACCGCTGGCTCGGGGATGGGTTCCGGATTATTCAAGGGCGATTTCAATGTAGGGAAAGAGGCAAGCAAGCGTGTGAAGTCACCTCTGGATCCTCATAGCGGACAGCAAAGCTCCGATAAGAAAAATATTGTAAATCATCAACCCTTGCCTTTAAGATTTAACGCTGAGAGACGTACTTCTGTTAGCGGGGAGACGTTTCAGCCGGACAATTTCGATGATTGGACCCCAGAACACTTCTCCGAGAAGAATCAGGATCAATTGAACAGACTGGCTAAATCTATTGGCATGAATTTCTTGTTCAGTAAACTGGACCCTGATTCCAAAACTTTGGTCATCAACTCGTTGGAGGAGAAAAAAGTCAAGAAAGGCACAGAGGTCATCAGACAAGGAGACGAAGGTGACTATTTTTACGTTGTTGAGGAAGGTACGGTAGAGTTTTTCGTTGATAATAAGAAGGTGAGTTCATCTGGTCCAGGTTCGAGTTTTGGTGAATTGGCGCTAATGTACAACAGTCCTAGAGTTGCTACAGTAATGGCATCGACTGACTGTATATTATGGGCGCTTGATAGAATAACTTTTAGAAAGATATTATTGGGTAGTTCATTCAAGAAGAGACTGATGTATGATGAATTGTTGAAAATTATACCTATCCTGAAATCATTAACCACATACGATCGTGCTAAACTAGCTGATGCGTTGGACACCGAATACTACGAGCCTGGCCAAGTTATCGTTAAAGAAGGCGATGTCGGTGAGAACTTCTATCTGATTGAATATGGTGAATGTGACGTGATCAAACAGGGCGAAGGCGTCGTTGCACATTTAAATGCCCATGATTATTTCGGCGAAGTTGCGTTGCTAAATGACCTGCCCCGTCAAGCAACTGTTACAGCAAAGACAAAGACCAAGGTGGCAACTCTAGGTAAGAGTGGGTTTCAAAGATTGTTAGGCCCTGTTGTAGATGTTTTGAAACTAAACGATCCAACGAAGAAAGAGCACGACGTCACTAAATAATGAGGCGTGTAACTTTTATTTTAACATTTGTTTGATCTATTAGTTGTTTCCTCATACTGCCTCTATTAATGCATAAGTGTTGGCTTGTCTATGGCTTACACTACTACCATTTTACCTTTTTTACCTCTTAAATATATGTTACTTTAATTCAAACATGAATTTTCAACAGTCAGTTACTATATATCTAGTTGTATAATATGTACTGGTTACCATGGTGAACCTGTGTAGAATTCTTTTTGACTGTACATCCAAGTCAACGAGGTTGTGGCAACAACCAGAGGACCCATGAATCCTTTGCCCAATTTACATGTACGATAGATTAACAATTCACTACCAAAATGACCAATGGCAATCAAGTATGAAATGAAAGTCAATTGATAAATGTGTGGCTCGTTCAAATAGAATGCACCATAGAATCTGATGACACAGGAGACAAATGTCCATGTACCGAAAGTTCTGGCACTCAATGGGGTTGTCTCTGAAGGTTTGTTCTCGTAAACCTTACGTGTGAGTTCCAAACCAGAGATATAGGTCTGCATGGAATTGAAGACAGATACAATGGAGATAAATAGTAACCATTTTGGCAAATTGCCAGGTGGCATAGTTGCTAACTTGGCTTGAGTAGCGTCTAAAACATCTTGAAATGACAACATGACGATTTAACTTGTTTGTTCTTGGTCGAAAGTGTTGATCTATTTCTTAGAAGATCCATTTCCTTAAAACCATACGGAAGCAACCTTACGTCGTATAAGAGATTACCACAAGCTTTTCCGGGTAGCCTCAAGGCCAGGTTGAGCCAAATAAAGTCTACATTGCTCAATTTCAGGTATATATTGAGTTTTCTTCCTCATCTGTCAGTTAAGTAGATCGAGTCATGAAACGTGTTTTCTTGTGATCTGTGCGGTAATAGCTCCTCTCCTTGATAAGATCTTGCACTCCCCTTGCCACAGGCAAAGTAGGGTTAAGGCTCGTTGTTGGTATCATCTTATAAGATTTTCAGACATCATGAGCGATGTTATGCGTAAAAGTAAGAGCATTGGTCTGGCGCCTTTATCCTTACCTCCGTTTCTTTCTAAGGTACATAGACTTTTGCATCAGCTTTTAAAGTAGCATTGCGGAATAAAAAAGGAGCGAGGCCTCCGGGGAACACAACAAGAACAAGAAAGCTCAGTGACAAAAGATGAGCTCGGAGGATTCATATGACGCTGCCCTGGATCTACTGCGTAGATTAGATCCAAGGCGTTTGAAAGAACATTTGCAGAACTTAATCCAGCTAGATCCTTCATTAGCAGAAGATTTGCTGTCCTCAGTAGATACCCCACTGACGGTTGAACGTGACCCAAAGGCCTCTCAAAGAGAGTATCTATGTTGCGACTACAATAGGGATATCGATTCTCATAGATCTCCGTGGTCCAACGAGTATTTTCCCGAACTTTCCCCCGAAGATGTGGAAGAGAGCCCCTTTCCTTCGCGGTATTTGAGACAATTGGAAATTCTAGCCAACGATTCCTTCGATATCTACAGGGATTTGTACTATGAAGGTGGAATTTCAAGTGTTTACCTTTGGGAGGTAGATGAAGACAGCAACGGAGACGACTTTGCAGGGGTCGTTCTTTTCAAGAATGGCGACGAGAGTTTGAGCTCCTGGGATAGTATCCATGTGTTTGAATCTTCTCGTGATGGTGCAGATGTAACGTATCGTATCACTACAACAATCATACTTCACCTGGACAATGGAAGACAGATGACCTTATCCGGTAATTTGACAAGGCAAACAGAAAAAACCTTGCAGGTTCCCTCGGCAGATTCTACATCAATAGAGCAGAACCATGTGGCCCATATTACAAATCTAGGAACCATTATTGAAGATGTGGAGTCCCAGATGAGGTCGATGTTAGAGTCGGTCTATTTCGAAAAGACAAGAGATATCTTCCACCACACCAGAAACAGTGCCTCTACAACCGAGGAGATGAGTAAAGACGTCCACCAAGAGTTGTTGAAGGGCTTGCAGAGTTTATAGATGTCCATATAGCACCATTTGAACGCGTTCTTTCCAAATCTTTCTTGTCTAACCTACTGGGATCTCACAGTATCGTGTTCGATGACTGATGCCCTCGGGCCTTTTTTCGACGTCTTGCTTTTCTTCGTAGATCTTCCTTTTTGAACTTTGCCAGCACACCTGCAGGCAGCATATTGAGAGAGCTAGCATCATATCCGGTAGCCTCGACAGCGGATTGGAGGATCTGAGTTTTGCTTCTGTATTGGGAAAGCATAAACTAGACAAAGCTTTGGGAAGACGGTCGATTTTCCGTTCGGCACTGACTAGTTGATTCTGACGCAAACGGATTGGAAACATGAAATGCAAGAAATGGTCCGAATCTCGTGTTTATACGAATGCTAATCAATTGAGAAGTCAAGATTATTGGGATTACGAGAATACCACTATCGAATGGTCCACTAATAACAAGAAATATGAGATCGAGACAAAAGTCGGCAGAGGTAAATATTCAGAGGTATTCCAAGGTGTGCAGTTAAGCACGAGAAGAAGCATAGTGATCAAGATGTTGAAGCCTGTTAAAAAGAAAAAGATCAAACGTGAAATTAAGATCTTGTCTAATTTGTCCAACGAGACCGATCCACCAACTTCGAGGAAGTTTGATAAAGATTTATATTATACAAATAAAAAAGCAGAGGTTTTAGAGTTCACGAGATCTTACCTCTATGATTTGCCACATAACGGACATGAAAACATTGTTCAACTTCTTGACGTTGTCAGGGATCCAATCTCTAAGACGCCGGCATTGGTGTTCGAGTATGTTAACAACGTCGATTTCCGTGTACTATATCCAAAGTTTTCCGACTATGATATGAGGTATTATACATTTGAACTCCTAAAAGCTTTGGACTACTGCCATTCAATGGGCATAATGCACCGGGACGTTAAGCCACATAATGTTATGATAGACCACAAACAAAGAAAACTAAGATTGATAGATTGGGGTTTGGCCGAGTTCTACCATACAAACATGGAATATAATGTTCGTGTAGCATCCCGATTTTTCAAAGGGCCAGAATTGTTGGTTGATTATAGAATGTATGATTACTCTCTGGACCTTTGGTCATTTGGCACCATGCTTGCATCGATGGTTTTCCAAAAGGAACCGTTCTTTCATGGCACAAGCAATACAGACCAGTTGGTAAAAATCGTTAGAGTATTGGGTAGTGAAGATTTTGAAAAATACCTACTCAAATATGAAATTGTTCTTCCAAGAGAATTCCATGATATGGATCAGTACATTAGAAGGCCATGGCACAGGTTCATTAACGACTCCAATAGACATTTATGCGACAACGATGAAATTATAGATTTAATCGATAACTTATTGAGATATGACCACCAAGAACGGTTAACCGCGAAAGAAGCGATGGGGCACCCGTGGTTTGAACCGATTAGAAAAGATGAGTCAAAACTTGAGACCAATGGTGAAGAGGTAAACTAAGTGTATAATAGTAATAACTTTTAAATAGTATCAAACGTTTTGCCATTAGTCGATTTTAGACCATTTTGGCCATTGTGTCAACCTAAATTCGGAGATTAAGTCCAAATCACCCACCACTAGCAGACTTGCTTGGATATACAACCTGCGTTTTATCATTGAATCTCGATGGATTGGGTTTTTCCTGACATATTCGTCCAGACGTGACCATGCAATTTGATTGAACACTCTTAGTAGCTCAATTATTATTACTTTCAACAATTGGGCCCTCTCCTCTACATCCTCTGTTCTTTTTCTTAATATGAACAGGATGTTGTTGGTATACTGGAAATCAAATTCTTTTCCTCTTTCCGAATAAAGGCTGCTATAGGCGGCGTGTTTTTTTCCACCTTTCTCTGATATACCAGATGCAGCTTGGCTCAACACACAATATGTCAGACTTTCAATAATGAAACAGATTCTACCCACAATAAGGAAGAATTGCAGGACGTAATTTTCATGCGCAACTGATCCTGTGAGCATTTTCAAATGCAAGCTTAAAATTGACGAAATTGTCTTCAAATGCAGTCCGAGCATTTTTCTAGTATTAAACGTTTCAACAAAACCTTCACCGCCTTTAAGATATTGTTGGACGACTCTTGTATTTCGCTGCTTGGTGTTCAGCAAATCATTGCTGATGAATTTGCTTATCAACGTTTCAACAATCAGCCTGGCATCCGAATGGAAGGGCTCCATTTGCAAGCAGCAGTACGACACGATGAATGACTGAAAACATATGTAGAGCCATCGAAGCGATTCTTTCTCAGCCAATTCTAAATCCAAGCTCAGTATCGTGATCAAATTTTTATAGTTGGGTAAAAACCATCTAATGACATCCTGGTGTTTGACATCGTCACTTAAACTCCTGATAACTTCAATGTTGTTCTCCAATTTCTTGCAGTTTTGGGCATACTGAAAAGAAATATCAAGCTGAGTGGCCAAAGAATGGTTCAGCTTGAGATGCGACAGGTTATCGGGTATTATAAGCCAGATATTTTTGCCAACATTGCCTTTAACACTCCTGTGCCGTGGTTCTTTTTTTATCCTTCTCCAAAGCTTTGGATTCCTATTCTTGATAACGGCAAGGCACTATTACGGGCAAGTTAGTTGCGTACTCTTTTGAACTTGAGATGGAAATACTTACTATAATCCAATCGACTTCCGGACGAGGATTCTCCATTATTTTTTCCTTGTTGTTTTGCTGTCCTTCGTTTGTTGTTTTTCGTCCAAAACATGATCTTAGCCGCCAAAGATTTGTGGATCTTTGGATCATAAATATTACCTTTATAAATGTTTTACGTAAGTGTGAAGATAAGAGATTGACGAGTGAATGCCTATTTAAATGTGCGAGGAGCCTATCAACTCCAGTTATCTTCTAACTTGACAACCAAACCAGAGTCATTAACCTCCTGAACACCCGAATCAATCATCAACATTTCCTCTATGATTTCTAGGGACTCATCTGATCCCGAACACTTTCTCAGATGTGCCTCAGAAAATCTCTTAAACTTGGTGACCAATTTCTCGTAATAGTCCAGCTTCCTTCTCATTACTTTATTGTCTTTTGAGATTACATCGAAGTCTTTCTGCAGCTGCAGTTGGGCAACTTTTTTCCGTTGTCTACACTTGGAGGCAGCCATTCGGTTCCTTTCTAACAGCCTTGCTCTTTTCCAGGCATTCGTCCCCGGAATGGGCTCTGAGATGCGATTTGAGTGCGAGGAAGCGGACGATCCCGACGAGCTTCCCTGCAATGGCGCGGAAGTGGGCTCCATGAGCTGCTCATCCGAGAAATCTTCGGACTTGGCTGAATTGCGGTTGTTCCATTGCGCTGGCGAAACTCTGGAATGTTCACCCTCATGTTGGACGGGCATGCCACCGTCTTTCAAAGACTTGACGTCAGTGCTGCTGTTGGCACGCAGATGCGCTTCGGCCCTTGCGTGGGCTTGTGCTTGTGCTTGTGCTTGGACCTGTGTCGCTGAAGCCTCCGGGTCATACAACTGCTGTTTCGCTTGTTGTGGCAAGAGTTGCGCCGAATGCGACTGGTGGCTGTCGAACCTGTGTGGAAGCGGAGGTGGCTGTGTATTGTATAGGTTTTCCAAAGTTTCTAGATCCTCGCTCAACTGGTTTATCTGACCGTTCGAAATCGAGATTCTCCTCCTCCTGACAGGCTCGTCTATCGACGACACGGAGCCCTGGAAGATCGGCGGATTAGTCAAGGGCAGATGGTTGACGTCGATACCAAACGGTTGGAAAAACGGCGACAAGGACTCCTGTATAGACGCATCGTTGATCATGTGGGAGTTGTTTAACGCCGTCCCGTTGAAACCGTTCCTCGAGTGATGCAAGCTGCCCGTGTAATCGGCATGGTGACCTGCACCACCTGCTCCATGCGTACCGGCGTTCACATTCGTGCTGCCAGGCAGCCACTTGCTCCCGCCGCCGTTGTCTGCAGAGGGTATGTACTGCGGGATGGCCAGTTCTTCACTGTAGTATGGAGGAATCTGCTGCACTTGCTGGGGCAGCTGCAGCGGCGTCTGCTGCCGCTGCCGCTGCGGAGGAATCTGTCCAAACCCATTAACCGCCTGCGCGTGATCGATTGCAAACGGACCAGCGGGCTGCTCACTCCTAGCGACACTGCTGATCCCAGCGTTGCTCACCCCTGCTCCAGCGCCCGGAAAGCCGCTTGCGCGCACGTGATGAAGCTCTTCCGCCATTCCCTTCGTCCTAGTATTGTCCAATTTTGATGTTCTATAGATTCCCCTACTTTAGGTGCTTTCTGAAGCTCGAAAGTGATCAACTTACGTCAACATTTATCGTGAGGTAACAAACCTGCAAGAACAGAAAATCCACTGAAGTCACCATGATAAAATATTTTTCGTTTTTTCGAAAATCCCAAATGTTACTGCTATGAAGACAATCGCCTCAACAAAAAGAAAGAAGTACTGCGCGCACAAACCGGTTGCTTTTCCTTCCGCACATTGCGAGCATATTTGCGCTGCACATAGCCGGCCTGTTCTCGACAGCCAGCCACCCCTCAGCGTATCGCTAACCAACGGCGAGCCGTTCGATTTCCTTTACATCGCTTCCTAATTGGGACAAGCCACAAAATAGGCTTTCAAGCGTTTTTCTCGAGTAGAAAACTGCTGCCTCTGGCCCAAATAAGCTGTTCCCCGGGTTCGTTGCGCTGAAACCAAGGTGCAAAATGGGGCCAGGGAACAAGACCTTCAAGGGAATCTCTGGCAAACTGCCCGACGATTCGCTGGTTGAGAATGAAAGAGGAATAACGCTTTTTGGCATTCCGCTGTTTTCCCCCAGTCTGCTGGTCTCGCCGATGGATCCAACCCACTGGCAGATTATCAATGTGGAGGACATGACGCTCAAAAACATCGGCGAGCACTCCGTGCTCTCGCGCGGGGTGCTGTATCCACAGGCGAGGTCGGCTCATGCCGGCGAGAAGTGGTTCGTGCTGATGGACTTCGGGGACACCGTCGACATGGACGACCAGGGCTGGCTCTACAGCTGGACTTTTGGCTCGTCGAGATGGAAGTCGAACCACGGCTTTGTGAGAAGGCGCATATGGGTCAAAAAAGACGACGAAATGGCAGCCTGTCTGTCGCCGACGCGGTCGCCGACAGCCCAGCAGGCCTCGCACGCGGGCTCAGGCAGCAGCGAGGGCATCGACGGGCCTACCAGACTGGTGGCCAAGCTCCGGCGGGAGCTACTGGACAGGCGCAGGTTTGAGCTGCTGGACGCCTCGCTAGAGGATCGGGTTCTCACGAGGGAGTCCCTGGAAGACCAAGCGTATCTTGACAGCCTCGCTGAGTGTTTTGAGTTCAAAACGTCAAGGGCGAGGTTTCTGAATGTCTGGCTCCCGCACGCGTTGACGCCATGAAGCCGTGAAACCAATGTGAAACACCGTTGATCGGGTAGTGCATTATATAAACATCTAACGGCTTAATATCTTACTTCTACCCAGCGCTTGCTGGGACCTGTAAAACGCATTCGAGCGACGATGAAGTTGCTGCAGTGTCTTTCTTTGCCTCAGCGGCTAATTGTTTGCATTTTCAACCCCGTGCTCTTGTTTTTTCTGTACAGTCTGCTATTGACCATATGGAGTAATTACGTGATAATAGGCGCCAGGTCTGGTCAACCGCAGGATGCACCCGCCGCCACCACTGTCACCGTCTCCGCGACCGCCACAAACGTGAATACAAAAGTGAGTGCAAGCCACGCTACCGCCACCGTGACTGCCACCAGCGCCTTTTACGTGGACAGCACTAAACTAAAGAGCATTGCCAGTGACTACGTTGAGGACCGGATTGACGACGTAAACGTGACAATGGTCGCCTTTTATGACTCGCTTTTGACCGAGTGGCAGAAAAGCTTGGATTCATGGAACACTTCACTTTCTGTTGCCATGGGCAACCAGCGCGCAACCTACCTGAGCATGCTGTCATATAACGATACTATAACGCAGATATTGTATGAAAAATCCGCGGAGATAAACAGCACCTGGGGTGTATTTGCCCAGACTGCATTAACTGCTGTAGAGTTGCAAGGTAATCAGCTTTTCCAAAATTTCTCGGTGGATTATTGGTTCGTCAACGCTCTGTTCCACAATGTCTCTCAAGATTTGACGAAATTAGAGAGCTACAGCCTCAATATCGAAAATCCCGTACTTGGCACGAAATTCTCCCCTCCGCGGCTCAATAGTTCAAGATTGCTCGACAATTCCATCGCTAATTTTACCGACAGCATGATGCTGCATACAAACCAGAAGAACGCAGGTTCGATCTCAAAACGTGATTTTAGCCCAGCCAGTTTTGAAAATTTACTTTTTTACAAGTGTCGGACTCTCACAGTTATCTGTCTGGTAGCTTACTTGGCGTCAGTGCTCGCTCTCTGCATTTACCAATGGCTCACCTTTCGTTTGGAGACCTCGTTGTTTAGCGTGCACATGGTTGAGTTTTTTGATATGCTTGTGGACCAACAAGGCAAGATAATTACTTTACAGCAAAATATGCGACAGTACTCTAGAGACCTATTTTCTACTCTAAATGCGCCGTTGGTGTACTATATGTCGAACTTTGTTGACGGCGCATCGCAAAGACTTGACGTAGGGTGGAAGCTCAAGTTTTATTTTATTTACTGGGTGTATTCAAGCGGCAGGTATCTGTTAATTCTTTTGTTCTATACTTTGGTCCATTGGCAAGTTATGGTTGCCTTGACAACTACCGGGACCTCTCGTGCTCAGATAAACTACCGCCGAACGACTGACGACCTGGCTGTGCGCGAGGACCTGTCCACAAGCAATGAAGTATCCGTGCTCACAAACGTCCTCAGTCTTTGTACAAATTTCACAACAGGAGTTAATCAAATCATTAACGAAACATTGGTGACACAGTTTGAAGGGCTGCTTCGACAACAGGCAGACAGCATTAACTCGCGGATGAGCAGTTTCATCGAGGCATTCAATATCACAGAGCCTCCTAGATGGGATGATCTAAGTTATGAAGACCCTTGTGTGTCCCAAAACTCCGGCGCCAGTGTCAACGACTTGACAAATAATGTAATCAATTACGCGATCTACTTCGGCACACCCAAGAGTTCTCAAGACGAGCTCTCGAAGCGCAGTATGAATAAACTGAGCGTCTTGTATGGAAATCTGGCCTGGGATAGACTCTACAGGTGGGCTATGCTATCCATCGTCATCATATTATTCTTACATCTAATACTTGGTCTTACCGTTTTTCCAAGACTCTAACTTAAAGATCATAAATAACGACATACCTAAATTTGACTTCTAAAAAACTCTGAAAAATTTCACCAGAATTAACCAATCATAGGTGGTGCGTGGGTATGTCTCAGTTGCTCAATATTGCATCAAGTTTCTGCTCAAAATCAAGTCTTCAATAACTTCAAGAGAGGTTAAAAGGTTAACCAGGGGTTATTTGGAATTGGAACCGCGAATACTCACCAACGAGGACCTCATTTTGTGACCAGGATTGAGGCTCAAGGAGATCGAATATTTTTCAAGGATACGTTAAATCACACCTATAAGGAACAAGCTGAAGCTGAGATATTTTTCCATTTGCATAATAAACTAGAGAGGGATGGCGCATCGTAAATTGCAGCAAGAAATTGATAGGGTATTCAAAAAGATCAACGAAGGTCTTGAAATATTCGACACCTATTACGAAAGACATGAAAACTGTACGAATAACCCATCTCAGAAGGATAAGTTGGAGTCAGATTTAAAAAGAGAGGTGAAGAAACTTCAGAGGCTGAGGGAGCAGATCAAATCGTGGCAAAGTTCGCCTGAGATTAAAGACAAAGATGCTCTGCTGGACTACAGGAGGTCTGTCGAGATAGCGATGGAAAAATATAAGGCCGTAGAGAAAGCATCTAAGGAAAAAGCATATTCGAATATCAGTCTTAAGAAATCTGACAATTTGGACCCACAAGAAAAGGAAAGAAGAGACGTGTCCGAGTATTTATCAAATACCATTGACGAGTTAGAAAGACAATATGAAGGTCTACAGGTCGAAGTCGACAAACTGATATTTTTGAACAAGAAGAAAAAAACTGCCTCATCGGCTAATGAAGAGAAGAAAGATAAGTTAAAAAACCTACAAATAAGATATCGTTGGCATCAGCAACAAATGGAATTAGCGCTGAGGCTTCTAGCTAACGAAGAATTGGATCCCGATCATGTTAAAGAGATAATGGAGGACATTAATTTTTTCGTAGAATCAAACCAGGAGCCTGATTTCGTAGAAGACGAAACCATTTATGATTCATTGGATCTACAATCAAACGAAGCAATCGCGCATGAAGTGGCCCAATACTTTGCCTCGCAGCAAGCTGAAGACAATAGCGGGGATGACGACCTGGGTTCCAAAGATGGCTCCAAAATATCCAAGAAGAAAGAACAAAGAAGATTGGAAAGAGAGGCTAAGAAGGCTGCGAAAGCCGCCTCGAAGACATCTGATGCGGACACATCCCTAACCTCGAGTCCACAAGTAACAACGATAAGTACATCAAGTGCAAAAGAGCCAGAACCTCTTGAGCTCCTAACAAGTCAATCACCTTCACCTGGACCTCAGACAGAGGAGTCTGTGAAATCGGTGTCTACACCAGGTACTGTACCAAGCTCAGCAAAAAGTCCGAATGGGTCTACCATTATTTCATTAAAATCTGGAATAGCTCCAGTCTCATCACTCGCGGCGCAATACGAGCTTCCTACTGGACATACTCATATACATCAGAGTTTGAATGGTATAACGACGACAAGTACTTTGAAGCCCGCCACTGTTCCTGTGAGACCTGTTGGTGAATTAAAGTGGGCTGTGGCCGCGTCTCTGGGTGTAGAGAAAGACAAAAAATCATCGAATATCTCTACTATCGCAGCTAATGCAAATGCACCCAGTATACCGACACTGACTGCCAGCACCACATCTGTTTCTTCTAGTGTTAGTAGCAGAGGAACAAGCGCTACGAATACCCCACGACTGGCAACACCGTCCTTGGCAACTCCAGCTTTAGAAAAGTCGATAGGCCTTACAAGTTCGACTCCATCGACGGCGGCAACTGCTGCTGCTGTTTTAGCTGCAGGTGCTGCTGCTGTAAACCTTAATAATAAGGCTATTCATAGGAATAATTCATACTATCTTCCAGACCCTCCGGCCAGCCGAGCCGAGCCTCCTTCACTCTCTGGTTTGTCTAGTCATCAAAAGGAGCCCCAAAACGAAGTTTCCGAAACATTAGAAACACATCAACTACTCAGTGATGGTTATGAATCGGTGCACACGGATGACGAGCTCGAGGAGGAACCTGTGCCAGAAGTGCTGAATGAAGAAGAGCTGCAAACGCGAAAAGAATCTAAAGAACAATTCAAAAAAGATTTCTCATGTGATTACGAAATGTTATTATTGCCTAGTGGTATCCAGGAATTCATAATGGGCGCTGAACTTTTCAACAGAGGACTAGAACCTTTGGATGGTAAAATCGGTGGTTATAGAAGATCACGCGATGCCTGCAATATTCCAAGGTTTGATGAAGTTCCATTAGGAGTAAATCCTCCAGCTCCATTAGATGCTTTTAGATCAACGCAGCAATGGGACGTCACCCGTTGCTCTTTACGTTCCGTAATTCAAAGCTATGAACTGAGCGACAGGGAAAAATATCAAGCTATACTGGAAAGATTTAGATCACTGGAAATGTTCACCCTGTTTTACAACTATTATTTTTCAGTAACTCCTCTGGAACAACACATTGCTTCTATCATCTTAGCTGAAAGAAATTGGCAAGTATCCAGAACTAGCACACTTTGGTTTCTTAGACAAGGTGATGTTAAGTTTTCCAATGAGCTTTGCGAAGTTGCCGATTTTAAAGTATTCAAATTAGATGATTGGACGGTTGCAGATAAGCCTAACTTCAAATTAGATTATTCTATCTTGAAGGAGCAACCAGTCATTACTCCCTCTGGACAACATTCGACCATAGCAACTGATGAGTATGACGGATTAAGTCATGGTCAGCAGCTTCTTCACCAATTAAAACACGGTAGTGTTGGCGCATCAGCATAGTCGTGGTTCTTGTTACTTAATTTATGATTTACCACTTTTAAATGAAAAACAAATTTTTACACGCTCACTCAAGTGTATTTTATCAAGTATTTAAGCATTAATGTAAAGTGTTTTTTCAATGTCGTAAAAAAATTTCTTCATCTCAAATTGCTTTATTAGAAGCCGAACATGCCTACCTCCCCATTTACCTATATAGAGCAATAGCTAAAATTGCATAAAAATAAAAACAATGCTGTGATCAGGCCACAAGTTCTTCCTTCGACAGGACTTCCGCAACTGATTTCAGATCGCTAGCAACTGGTGAAGCGCTTCTGTCGGTCAACGTGAACGGATCTTGACCAGACGCAATATTACATTGATGCATTAATCTCTTCTCGCCAGGAGCAAACTGGCCAGTCACAGAGTGCCATACACCTCTGTTGAAGAAGATTGCCAGATCTCCTGCTTCCCAGTTATGGGCGTACACATACCTGGGAGCAATAGCTGGTCTCATCATTTTATGAACTGCCTCACGCGCGTCCTCCAATTCTAAAACAGTGCCATCGGCATACTTCAGTTTATGGATGCAGCAACCGTGCACTTGCAAATGATGTTTCTTCGTAATCGGATTAGTCCAGACTAATGGCAACTCCTTGATCTTGGATTCTTCCCACGGTGGAAGTTCATCGAGAGGCATTTCTTTATTCTCAGAAACCATTGTTAAACCATCAGAAGTAGCCCTAGCAGGTGAAATAAATATGTAAGGATGTGGAGCGTAAACTACGGTGGCACCAAGAGCTTTTTCTTGCTCCTCGGCCGATAGTAGTTCAAACGCAGTTGCGCCAGAGACAAAGGCGGTTGCGCCTTGATTAATTTCCAACTCCTCACCATCGTCATATATAATTTTTTGTTTCTTTGAGGAAGGAGGGACGTGGATACCCAAAAGCGTGGTACATACAGGAGGAGACAATCCGTACAAGGCGGAATCGATGTGCCATCTGTAAAATCTAGTCATATGCTTCTCATAGGCTTCTTCATCAGTCAAAGGATCCCTGTGGAAGTCGAAATGGACAGGATGTCTCAAAGTAAAATCTCCCAAACCTTCGTGACCAGCGGGCCAATCACCTTGGCCCAACACTTGAACTTGTGGCTGTCCAGGGACGGAAGTACCGTCTCTTCTCAAAACTGATTTGTCGTGACGGAACTCCTTGCCGTGACCGTAGCCCTGACCGATTTGGTCGCATGTAGGATCGAACATGGTGGTTAACTTCCATTGAGATTTTGGTGATAATTTTTCCATGCCAGGTATAACGAGAACCAGGTGTTCATGTAAACCTTCGTAAAGCTTCTTGAATTCTTCCTCAGATAGCTGGCTCGGATCCGTACATCCTTCTGGCAGAGTTACTTTGGCCCCAATATGGCTGCCTTCTAAAGGTGTGATTTCGATAGTCATTTCGTCCTTGATCTGTGTATCTTTGTTGGCTCTATGTGTTGACTCTCAGATACCTGATATAAACCTTGAGAGTATTTTAGCACAAAAACAATCACTCCTTATATACATTTCTGGAATCAAATACGTACCCATATCAACCAGGGATAAGAATGACACCAGCATTTCCCCGAACTGTGGAATGTTTAAGTATTGTTTCCCTTCTGACGATCTGCCTGCCTCAAGCTGCGACTTGCAGACGACTTCCCTTTTCTTTATCTTATCACTATGAGCTCTGATTCGGTGCCAATATTTTTTCTTGCTAAACGCCGGAAATCCCGACGGGAGATCGGGAAAACCCGGACGGATAACCCGGTGGTTTGGAAAAATACAAGGATTCTGGTGAATAAGAACTCACAAATACTCTCTTTCTTTCTCACCTTCTCTCACATATCGCCTATTCTCTCTCCATAAGATAACTCGAGAGTCTCATGTGTGTCTCGTGTGCACCTTGTTACCGGCAATATCCCTGGGCTATCGCATTTCTGGCAACTTGATCTCCAACGTGAGAAGGTTAGCTCATGAATGCACAAGCCGCATTGTCCGTGATAGAAGCTATACTTGAGAAGGTTCATATGCTCCTTCATCTCTTGAAGCGTTGTGAACCTCGAAACTTGAACGTAACGCCATTTCCTTTACACTCATGAGTAAAACCGGTGCACTTCGGCGGCTAATTTCGGAACATATGTGCCATCTTTCTGAATTTGTTTAGGTATTCACTACCTATCCTACTTCTTTCTTTGTTGACGCACCGACTAGGAGGCTGGTCAGACGGCTAGCGGTAAGGCTCTAAGATGCTCTCGGTGCTGAAATACTCTAGCTGATTTAATTTTGGGGTAGCTTAAATATTTATTTAGAAAGACAGACTTTATGGCCTATCAAGCCACAGAGCCGAACTTGGCAGCCCAATCTTCGTATTTTTCCAAGCCCTCTTGTGAAACGGAAGGTTTTATGTGGTTGAGACTATTTTTGAAGTCTACCAATGCTATAGGTCTGATCAGCTCAGTTGGAGTGGATAAAAGCTTCTCGCCTAGATCTCTCAAAGGTCCCATTGCAGCGTCCTTAGCCAACGAAGTTAAATCACTTCCCGAAAATCCCTCTGTCAAGTCAAGTAGCTCCAAGAAATCCTGATCTGTCACCGTGTGTTTCTGATATGATAGCAGCTTTTTCAACTGCGCGCTTCTTGTCTCCGGTTCTGGTAATGGTATATATTGTCTTCTAACAAACCTTCTCCTGGCCGCCTCGTCTATCGACCATGGCAGATTCGTAGCGGCTAGCACTAGAACTCTTTCGTCGTCCTCTTCATTTGAGTTTCCGGCGGCTGCACTTGACAAAGACGACCATTGGATTAGAAATTCATTTTTAATTCTGCGACTAGATTCGTTTTCACCCTCGTTATCCCTACTGCCCATGATAGAGTCGATTTCATCGACAAACACAATTGATGGTGATAGTTTCTTGGCGACAGCGAATAATGCACGCACCAACTTCTCACTCTCGCCTAGATATTTTGATGTTAAACTTGATGCGCTTATGGAAAAGAAAGTCGAATGAGATTCAGTCGCAACCGCGCGGGCTAACATGGTCTTACCTGTTCCCGGAGGCCCAAATAAAAGCATGCCTCTCACTGGCTCCCTTAGTCCTCGAAAAAGATCTGGTCTCAAGAAGGGGTACACGACGGCTTCTTTCAATGAGCTCTTAGCGCTTTCAAGTCCAGCGATATCTTCCCAGTGTACCTCGTCTCCATGCACAACAATCTCGGCAAAAATCTGTTTCGCAGCGGCCTTATCAACGCCATGTAATGACTCAATGATTTCATCCTCCAGTACCTCCTTCAATTGTTTCTTGTCGACGTCGGTGTCTTCAGGAATACCATCGGCGAGAAGTGCTGGCTCAGAGGCTGAGGTGGGTTTGGTGTTATGCTGCGTCATCGAGGAAGAAGTAGAGGATGACGAAGATCCCGATATTATCGAATTTATTGAATTTGACTTACCATTTCCATTTACTAGGGCTCTTCTGTTTGGCAATGGCAAGTTTGTATCCCGTTTCTTCTTGGCGGAAGCAGGACGCTTCGCAAACGTTGTTTGTTGCTGTTGTAGTTTTTTTGGATTGGGCTTTGGAACTATCTCTGCCTTTTGGGAGATTTTGCTAGAGTTCATGCTTCTCGTTTGATTAGATTTAGGGACAAGGACCCTCTTCGCAGCCGTGCTAGCCGTTTGAGCTCTTACGTCTTTCGTAGTCAAAATGTTACCTGTTGATGCGGTGGACGAGGACGATCCAATTTGCTGTCTTGTTGATAACGCAGGACTTGATCTTGTGGCCTTTAGGTTTGCCGTAGGAATGCTTTTCGGAGTCGCCTTCGTTTTCTTAAGAGTGGGCGCAGTGGCCAAGCTATTACTTTTGGACTTATATAACAGCTGGGAGCCGCTCTTGGTTCTGATATCACTGTTCGCGCTCCTTGAAAACTTTATTTTTGGAATGGGTGGCGGATCTGTCGGAATGGGAGATTGACAAACTAAACTTGGAGGTAAGTTCGTGGGTATAGGAGGTCTATTCTTTATAATATCCGAAATGGGAGGCGCTGGGACCTCAGGGGCTGTTTCGGTCGGCAATTCTGGGGCTGACACGTTTGTAGGGACTAAAGGCGGAGAGTTTATTGAAAGATTTGTGATATTTTTTTCTAGACTGTTGATGTCTGTATCCTCTCCTTCACTATCTGATTCCTCTAGAAAATCGCCATAGTAGTCGTCGACATTAAATTCAAACTGGTCGGATTTCGGGCTGATTATTTCTTCCTGCTTAACCTCACCATCCTCCTCTGAATCTTGTGTCAAGTCTATTAATTCAAAGTCTTGATTAAATCCTTCAAAAGTATTTTCCTCACTAAATGAAATTGGCTCCAGTTTGAGCAACGGCTTAGAGGGGGTGAAATTAACTTTGCCATGAGTGCTCGGTGTACTCGGACGCGAGTCGGCTGTTGAAGGATAGTTGAAGGCTCTCGATGACTTTACACTAGAATCTCGTAACGTGGTAGCCAACTTTCTTCCAGATCCGGAATAGACTCCACGGAACATTGGTGTTTTTCTATTAAATGACGAACTTCGGGTATTCTGCGTGTTTTTGCTATGCATTGATGAAGTTCTAGAGGTTGCATTCTTGTTCTTTTCCTGCTCTTCATCGTATAGGTCCTTTAATCTTTCTAGATGCTTGAGACTTTTGTGATATAGTTCTCGTACACCTGACTTAATATTAGTCTCCTCTCTGGTATACGATTGAATATTGGGATGTTCATGGTCAATGACGGTCAAACGATACAAAATATCGGTATTCATAGCCTTCCATCCTTGCAATGCTCCTTTGTAATCCTTTCGTTCTTCTAGCTTTAAATAGTATATCGATTCATTCGCTATTCTACCATACAACTCAGTTAGATCAGTCAATGGTTGTTGAGGTTTCTTCCGCAGTCCAGTAAATTTCGACAAGAGAGAAAAATTTCCTGAACTCTCCATAGGAATATATAGTATCTTTATAATTCTATCGAACAAAGCTTGTTATAAAAAAGAATATTCTCGGATTGTTTCTAAAATATGTTTCCTCATTTTTGATTTTGCTAAAATTTCCATAAAGAATCAAGATTCAGCCACGCTTAACGCGAAGAACTCTCAAGTCATATTAGGCGCAGCGTAATTAAAGTTCAGGCAGGGTCTTTAAATGCAATTGTGACATATATCTTATATACTATTAGTATTTTGGTGAATCTATTTACAAAAGTATATAGAAGGACCATGAAAACCCAGCAATTAGTGCGCTCACTTTTGAGACCCACCAGACATGCTGGACAGTGAATGGACATAGAGTAAAACTCCAGTCCCAGCTACCAGTTTTTTTATCGAAATGGCCAGTCACAAGCCCGGTGTTACCATGAAACTCGCCCATCATCGCTTTTACAGTGATTTCTTGGATTGCCAAACCTTTAGAGTCCTTTTTCTTAGACGCCTTCCATTTTCCGCTAGTGGAGTTCTTGTTATAAATGGTTTCACAGCCAATATGATCGTGGCCAGTTAGTATTATTCCTGGCTTATCATTATCAAAAATCAAGTTGAGCACTCTATCCGAGACGTCTTCGCTCAAGTGGTTTTGAGATCTTAATAAATTAGACTTATATGGCTCCCGTTCAAATGGGTCGGGGTAGTAATGAAACTCTGGGCCGTCGGCGCAAAGACCTTCTTCTTTGTAAAACGGCACATGAGTAAGTAGAACAGTGCTACCTTTGAAGCGTCTTTCAAAAAGTTGATACAAAAATTCCCAAGTTACATCTATGAATTCGTTTTGCAAGCCAGGACCTTCCAGCAAGAGAGAGTCCAAAACAACAATACGCCACGGATGATCTGTATCAGTATCATATTCTATCCAATAGTTATCTTTGCCGAAAAGTTGATGAAACCTTGCCATATGTTGGTAAGTAACATCACCTGCATATCCAACATCGTGATTTCCGGTCAAATTTATGAAAAGAAAATCTTCCTTTTTTGGATCCCAAGAATACACGTTTTCATAATGAAATCCTAGATCCCAAGGCTTCTCTTGTGCACGTATCTCATCCAGTTTCTTCCCCCATGCAAGCCAATCGACTTTGTATTGGCCCTCTTCATCATGGTATTCAGATTTTATTTCCTCTAAAGAAGTAGTGTCTCTATCAAATATTCTTCTCATGTAACGAGATGTTCTGTTATAGAACTCTGAGTCACCTATCCATTGGGATGAAAACAGATCTCCCATCACAACGATATGTGAGGGTTGCAAACGCTTTCGCATCATCGATGCTATATGGCCCAGAAAGTAATCATTGCCAAAAATATCCAATCGTGATACGTATGGTGTATTCGAGAAAACGCCTTTTATTTGTGGATCACCAAATGCCATTAAATGAATATCGCTAGGATCTTGATTGTCAATGTTTTGTTCATTTTGGTTTGTTGGCCAAAGTTGTCCCTTGGCATCAATTAAATATCTCTTGGTGAAATACCATGCCTTCTCCCAGTCACTGAGTTGCTCCAGGTTTAGCTTGTCGCTCTTCTGCTGACACTTCCAAGAGCATCTTTCCGGATGAACTGATGGGTACGTAAACACATATACGTTGGATAATACTGCTAGAAGAGTTCCAAGTAATGCAATTTTCCTTACAACTGATTTTGCAACCATCACCAACCTTGAAACCTCTAGATATCTGCTTATCGAGTCTAATTCTCGGTGAAAACCAGAGGCGCAATCTTAAATGAAAAGTTTGAGTTTAAGGTTTACGCCTCAATGGATGAGAATCAGAAAATGAGAAAAAGAACAAAATTACTTTTATTTGAAAGAGCAGAGGGAAAACTAGAGGCTTTTCTGACTGTCATCGAAAGTAGAGCAGCACTTAAAGCAGATGTGACTTTGGCCCGTCCAAGATCTTGTTAACTAAATTAAGAGCAATTGAACGTATCTATATAATTAAGAAGAAGTGATTTATTCAAAATACTGATTTTTCAGGAGGCAATCGCATTACACTCTCGATTTTTTCCTGTCTTTTTCTTTTTGCTGTTCACCTAAAATTAACTCTTCAAAAACTCTAGCTTCTTCAGCTTCCTCTGGAGATCTCTTAGCACTAGAAAATTTATGCGCCATCAAGAGTAAGCCTTTGGCTTTCAAAAGTCTGTCCTTCGTGGGCACGTTGGGATCAGTTAAAATTTTATTACAAACGTCCTTTAATTTTCTTTCTAGTTCATATTTGGACATTGCCCACATGACACCTAAAGCTTTTCCTGCCATCATGGATTCGAACTTGGCACGTTCATAATCTTCCATCTCATCAACGTTAATCTCATTCATTTGTTCCATGGCTTTTTGGGCATCCAATCCGGTTGATAACAGGTTATACGCAGACTTAACACTTCTTGCATTATCACGAACTCCAGTGAAAATCTTTGAGAAACCATGAGTCTTTTTTGACATTATGAAATTGTTTGCCTTTGTCTTGTAACACTTTGCCAACAGATGTAAAAGCTCTAAGCCAAAACTCTCTAATTTCATCTCTTCGATCTCTTGGTCTAATTTTCTTGTGAAGTCTTCTAAGCGGTTGTCTTTTAACGCCAAAACATAAGAATCTAATCTTATATCCAACTTTGAAGCTAACTCGTCAACTTGGATCTTTATCTCTTCTCTTCTCTTTTTTTCCATTTCAAGCAGTTTTTCTCGCTGTTGTTTGGAAAGCTTCTTGTCCAATTTGAACTCTTCGTTGGAATCATTCTTTGATGCTACAGTGCTTGCGCCTGCAACCTCGGTCGAAGCGGATTCATTTTTAGCCTCCGCCTGAGCTTGTGAGTTCTGTTCCATCTCTTCGCTGGCTTCGTTTAAGTCTTTGAATAATGAGAACTCGCCAATCCAATCCTTAAAACCGTCACCGCCGAAGATGGCAGTGAAGTACTCGGTAGCATCTTCAAAACCTTGCTGAGGGACAGCATCCTCTTTACCAAACTCATCGTATCTTGCCCTGAGTGAAGGATCACTTAGCACTTGATAAGCTTGGCCTACTGCCTGAAATTTACTTGCAGCTTCGGGATCATTAGGATGCTTATCAGGATGCGTTAACATGGCCTTCTTACGGTAGGCTTTTTTGACCTCCATGGCCGTAGCCGTGGGTTCAATCCCAAGAACCTCATAGTATTCAGTGTCCTTGACCATCTTCAGTATATCGCAACGTTATAACGACCATTGATAGGAAATATCGTTCAATATACACTAACCCTGATACTTTTTAGGAGAAAAATAAGTTGTTTTGTCAAAGCCGATGGACATCATGATCACGTGAAAGAGTTGGAATATGAATAATAAGGTAGTTTCTGTGACTAAAAACGTTCTCTCTATAAAAAACTATATGAGCCCTTAAACGAAGTCTATTAAGCTTGCCTCATTGTGACTCTCAGGGTTGCTTCGCTGCATACCCATCATTGGAACATCTCCCGTAATTTTGCAAAGAGAAAATTAACGGCCACTGAGGAAGTGCTGATGGAGGATTTACTTAAATAAGAAGTCCATCGAGTGAGAACCACCTCTAAATCTTTATTCTGTTTTATGAGTTTGAGTAGCAACGGCAAATCTTTGAAGATGACCTGCTCAAACCCTCTCAGGAATAAAAAGATGACAAAAAATACGACGGCAACAAATGACAATCTTTTCAAGATGGTGGCCATGTTGCAAATTATACGCCATGACATGTAAATGAGGATCGTGGAAGTTAGAGCTAAGAACACATTAGGGTGTTCTTTGCTGAATCGGGCGATAAGGGGAATTATTATTTGGATGATTCTAATAATCTTTGTTAAAAAGTATGCAATGTACTGCTCCAGCTGTTGCTCCGGGTGTTCTTGAATGTCGACCATTGTGCGTTTCTGTTCTTTATGATTGAGCCAGCACTGTTCAACTTTGTTTTTATGTGTTGTTCTTATTCTGAAAAATTTGAGCGCCCTACTCGACACTGTATTAATGCGATGAGTTTATAGAACGTGCAAAGTAAACAAACAAAAAATATGTGTCCTAAAGGGTTTTTGAACGGCAAGTGAGAAAGTTAACTTTCTTGACAAAAAGCACATAGGATATTCTAATTTCTTTATTGTATATGTCTTACCTTCATGTCTTGGAGAGATATTACAATCTGCGGGGGAAGGGGTTAACACTGCTGCTTAGATGCTGAATACGTCTACAGCTGATCGGGAGCATGTTCATTTATTTAGAACTATAGTCCATATACATCACGTGATGTACATATTACAGCTGCGGCTACTAGCGAGCTACAAGGAGAGCTCGCTGCAAGGAACCGCTGCAGCTTACTAGAACAGGCCATAGAATATTTTTTGCAGGAATTGTTCTAGTAGCCTTTAACTACAGTTTTAATGCGACCAAGGAAGATCGCAGCGGATCATTACTATTGGATAAGGACTGAATACATATACAGCCTATTAATGCTCGCTAATCTCTCTTATTAAACCTAGACTTAAACAATACAGGGAATGCCATGGAGCAATTTCTAACTGTGAGACAATACAACGACTGCGGATCGATATGGCAGGATATCTAATGGTCCTATAGTGTAGTGGTTATCACTTTCGGTTTTGATCCGGACAACCCCGGTTCGAATCCGGGTAGGACCTATTTTTTATGAATCAAGTTCTGGCAAAGATCTCCCTTTCCTGTAGGGGCAAGCATAAGCTTCAAACCGACAATATGTAAACTCGCTAGATCAGAGCGGATGACGATCTGTATCTATTGTAATATGTTACTCTCCCATTGTAGTCTCGGGGAAGCGGAATAACCAAGAATCCCTTGGACAACAATTTTTTCGTAATTTTACGTAAGCCACAGGCGCGCGTGTTTACCATTCCGGCACCTTATTTTTGAATTTCTAAGCATTAATAATGTAAAATGATGATCGTTCAAGGCACGCCCACAAATTGCCGGTTCGCAGAGAAGAAGATCGAGGTATATAAGAAGAAACTCTTGCCAACCTATCTTAGAGGGATATTTTCTGCCATGAGGAAAGCACCCAAAATCATTTGAATGTTGTTTGGTCTAACGAAATCCAGTAAGAAAGAAGAAAAAATGTCTACCCCTACAGCTGTCAACTACCTCAAAGCGATAACCGCTCGTCGCACTATCTATGCTCTGAAGCCGGAATTGCCAACCCAACTCACCATTGGTGAGGTGCAGTCGACTGTCCAAGAAATCATTAAGCACACACCCACCTCATTCAACTCGCAAGTCAACAGAGCCATAATTTTGACTGGCGCGACGCACAAAAAAGTGTGGGCCCAAGTGGTCGAAAGCATCCCAGATGAATCCGGAAAGAAAAGGCCTGCTTCAATCCGCGATGAAGCCTATGGTTCCGTGATTTTCTTCACGGACGACGTAACCACCGAGCAATTGCAAGCCAAATTCCCAGCATGGGCCGCCGCTTTTCCACAGTTCGCTGACCACTCCTCAGGTGCTGCGCAGATCCACACCTGGACGGTGTTGGAAGAATTAGGCCTCGGTTGTCATCTACAGCACTACAATGGCTACCTCAAGGCAGCGCTGCCATCGGAGATCCCTACCAGCTGGAATGTTCACGCTCAATTAGCCTTCGGCTTACCAGCTGCCGAGGCAGGCGAAAAGCAGTTTAACGAGAACGACGTCAAGCTCTTTAATTAGATATAAATACACTTAGATACTTAGATAGATAACAACGTCGAACTGTTCACTCAGATGCAGGCAATCATAAGAAAAGAAATCCCGCGAGCACTAGCGCTCTTGTGTTGGCGGGGGAGGGAGCGAAGCGTGAATGCAAGTCAATAGACATTCTCCGAGCATTTTGTGCGCAGTGGAGCACAAAGCTCATATAAACGACCTCTGCTCGCTATAGGTCTCGGCCTGGTAGCCATCCCATGAACCAAGATCCTTGTGTTTAAAACGTCTGTAACTTTGTTTATCGAAACATCAAAAGTCCTGGTAATTTTCAAGGGTTCTCTTCACTGCAATTTGATCGTCGAACAACTATCCTGCCACACCCAAACCGAAAACAGCATGCTCAAGTATTTTGCTGATAATCCGATTGCAAATGATGAGACTTCTAGTTTATCCGCACAGGGTCTAGTCCCCATGTATAGTTGCGTGCATTGCAAGTCACCAGTGAATAAAAAGTTTGTGTATACTGAGCATTTGCGTGCACCCGAGGGATTTGACGTTTGAGATAAGGTACTTCTCTTGAACGACTACATAATGCTCGTCAGAGGAAGCCACTCCGCTGTCTGTTCCACATATTTATCGACAGAGTCGACAGTCCCAATGGCGCTAACACCTCAAGATAGAGCGTGCCAAGAAATGCGCAGACCCTCGGCGGCTAATCGCGCCTCAGGGGCTCCTACGCGACCTGGCAACGTGACCGTCGATAAATATTCCCTTAAACCTGTAACAAATCCCACACAACCAGGGGGCCTCGAGGAAACTGTCAATTCCGCGGCTTGCGCTGTCCCAAGATGCGTTTCAAAGGCTGGAATCTAAAGATTTGCTTGCAGTTTAAGTCAGGCCGAAGCGGCTCCGGCGCCGCTTACGCAACGTTTATAAAGAGGGTAACACGGAATACTCGAGCGGAGGGTAACATTACGTACAAAGAGATTTCGAGATGTAAACTGCGTTGGTCGCCGCCTCTGATGAGTAATTTGGAATGAAAGCTTCTGAAATTGAACCGGTGAAGGGTTTAAAGAAGGCCATTGAATAGTGGCTTACACAGCGAAGGATTAACATACATCTGATTATTCTGCCTTCCGTGAAGGATCAACAGGGCTAGAAGTTTTGATTTTTTTTCTGGTTCACCATAAGTATGTCATCTCTTTCTCCTACTAGACGACAAGTGCTACGCTTGTACAAACAATTGATCAAGAATGCAAATCAGTATAATGACTACAATTTTAGAGAGTATTTTCTGAGAAGGGCTAGGGCAAGTTTCAAGGAAAATAAGCTTGTGAAAGACCCATCGAAGTTGCTGTCATTGTTTGTTGAAGGCCAAAAAGATCTGGGTGTGCTTAAAAGACAGTCCATTATATCTCAAATGTATACTTTTGATAAATTAGTTGTGGAACCACTCCATAAACGTAGTCACTACCCCAAGCATGATCATTCTAATGAAAACTGATACGAAACAATAAGGTGCTAAAGGATACGCCTCAAAGTACTACAGTGATGCTGCATATACGTTCAATTTCTACGCTTCTTCACTTTCACTATTTATATACGTTCCACTTCCCTCATTAAATGTAATATTCAATAATTGAACAATCAAATTTGTAATTGCTTTGAATTTAAATAATTGTTCTTGTAGCTTTTCTTTTCCTGGTCGTTTGGGTGAAAATCATCCATCACCTCATCTCATCGCATGAAATTTCAAACTGGGAATTTGAATTTGGAAGTTTAACGACAATATAAGAAGAATAAACAGGTTAATACGTGTTTTCTTTCTTTTCTTTCAATGCTTTTCTGGAACAACCCATATAATTAAGCGTAATATGAAGAGAAAGACTAACGATTCTGGGAAGCATGTTTTGAAGCAGCCTCTGTTGGAAGGGGACAAAGTTAAGTCTTTATTCAACAGCAAATTGTGGGACAAGCAATATAGAAATGAATTGAAGAATGAGATAACTGACGCGAAACCTTACAATTGGGGCACTATTCGTGACTTGGTCGACGACGATCTGTTGCGTGCAGTCCGTAAAGAAATAGAAACTGAGATTCATTTTACGAAGAAAGAGACGGACATTTACAAAGTTAACCAGAGTGGTGATTTGGCTAATCTATCGGGCTTGGATTGGAATGATTTGTCGAGATTACCAAATCTCTACAAGCTCCGTCAGATTCTTTATTCGGTAGTTTATAGGGATTTTATCGCTTACGTTACAGGGTCTGGGAAGTTGTCCGGGCAAAAAGCTGATATGAGTATCAACACTTATACAAAGGGCTGTCATTTGTTGACTCATGACGACGTGATTGGCTCAAGACGTATCAGTTTTATTTTGTATTTACCTGACCCGGATAGAACATGGAAATCCCATTACGGTGGTGGCTTGAGATTATTTGATAGTATCATTCCAAATGTTCCATGCTCAGATTCCTGTGCCACCTTGGTTCCACAATTCAATCAAATCGCCTTTTTCAAAGTGCAACCGGGTTTTTCGTTTCATGATGTCGAGGAAGTAAAGGTTGATAAGCACAGATTATCAATCCAAGGTTGGTACCATATCCCACAGGTCGGTGAAGATGGTTATATTCAAGGAGAAGAAGAAAAATGGGTTCAAACGAACACTTCTACCTTGGCCCAATTAGAATCGAATGTTTTGCAGGATTATGAATTTCCCAAATTTGAAAGGGATATTCTACCATACCACCAGGTCAAACATTTCGAAAAAGTTCTGGCCAAGGATAATGACGTTGAGGAAACCGAACCAACGGTGAATGGCGATGAGAAAAATACTACGCCAGTAAGTGCCATTTCCGATGAAAAAGTGCTAAACGAGCAAGAGTTGGAATACTTGACCCAGTACATTTCAGGACAATATCTGACAAAGGAGGGAATTGCCAAATTGCAAAACGAGTTTTTGGAAAGTTCCTCATTGCAAATTCAATCGTTCTTAAATGAGGCCAAGTCGGACCTCTTGAAAAGATTGATCAAGAATAACGAACTGGAAAAGGACTGCCCCTACTTGTCCAAAGACGTCCAAACGCCGTGGAAAACAGCAATACCTCCACACAAGTGGAGATATCTTTACATCGATGGTAAATCTCACGACAATTTCCAAACTGAAGGCGACATCTTGGAGAATTTGAATCGCGAAGAGCTGCCTAATTTTGAATTATTGAAGCAAACTCTTGATAAATCTGAGAATGAAACGGAGATTCAGTTGATGGATTTGGTGGAGTTTTTCAAGAGTACTATCTACAAGAAATATCTGGCATTAATCACAGCATTGTGCCCTCTAAGTGAACAAGCTTTAGTAAGAAGATTTAGGCCCGGAAAAGATTTCACTCTTGCAACTAAATGTCAACTGAACGAGCTACTCAAGAACGTCGATGGATTTGTTGACGCTGTTCTAGAGGGAACTCTGTGTCTGACTCCATTCGGCGGCTGGGAATCGGGCGAAGTTGGTGGCTATGAATTGTACATGGCAGACAATGATGAAGAAGAGGAGGAAGTAACTGCTGCTGCAAAAAAGACTCAGCTTGATAGAGACGTCGACGATGCTGCAGTTTATCGTACCGATGACAGCGGTGACTCCGTCCTATTGAATTCTTCTGCTAGCTGGAATACGTTTAATTTAGTCTTAAGGGACGAAAGTGTGCTGGAATTCGTCAAATACGTCAGCTGGAGTGCTAAATCCAGTAGATGGGATATAAAGATGCAATGGGATGTCAAGTCTGCGGATTCGGAGGATTAAGTTAAATCATTCTAATACTATTTATAGTATATATTGTTAATTAGAGAAACACATAAGTAACGATTGATAGAGGAATTATATAAATGAAAAAAATGAATTTGAAATAGAAGGAAGCTAAGGTCAAGAAGAAAGTCGATCATTCTTCATCGTCCTTGGCTGTGCCATCTTCAACAGTTGCTTTGTCAGAATTTTCGGTAGCCTGATCTTCAAGGCCGGACACAAAATTTTCCAATAGTTTCGAAGATGCACTGTGATAAGCCAACTGAGCACTAGCTAGTTCTTGAATTTCCTTAGCAAAATTGGAATGGGAAATAACTTCTTGCATGACGACAGTAGCATCTTCAGTGGCCTGCGCGAATTGATCTTCCAAAGTTTCCATTTGAACCCTCAAGGAAGCTTCCTTTTCAGGCTTTGCTTGCGATAAGTTAGATCTCGCAATATCGTATTGCAGCCTTTTATACTCGACATCTTTACGAGCTTTCTGCGCTCTCTTTATATGAGCTTCTAAATTATCCTTCAATTGTTTATTAAATTTAGTTTGAATTAACGTGTCTTGCTGCAATCTTGCTTGAGCCACCTTAGCTTGAACATCACTGTACTTGAGGAGTACAGAGCCAAGCTGAGCATCCTCATGATCACCGATTTGATTCAAATACTCACTTGAAAGAAGAGACACTTTGCTCAAAGCATAATTAAGAGTCCTTGGGTCCTTTGTAGGACCTGGGGTAATTAAAATATTCTGAGCCTCGGTTGCTGAAGAAGCATGAGATAGCTCTTGAACCTTGGATGTAACGATTTTGGAAAAATCGTTCACAGATTCTGTAACGTACTTTGGATAATCGTACGATTCATTTTCATATACACTCGTGATGTGTAAAAAATGTTCGTAGATTAACTTGATAGTGTCAACCTTACGTTCTAACTCTAAATATTCCTGAGGTAACTGAGAAATGTCTGTGACTTGACCTAATCTTTCCTGTACAAAGCGTTGAGTAGATTGGGCTAGAGCAGGGATATCACCCGAAATCTCCTGCGTTTTCTGAGACACAGCGGTGGAAAGCTCTTGTAATCTTTTGTTCAAAGAATCGGTAAAATTGGTAAATGTTGACATCTCTTGGTGGTTCAATCCCTTCAAAAAAACACTTGGCTAATTGTATTTGTGTTCAATTATCAATCAATTATAAAGGTGTTTTACGCGGATTAGCCTCCTTTCCTTTTCCAAGTTGTCGCGAATTTTTCCATTTAGATAGTAAAACGCATCATACAGCTTCGAGAAGAGAGACATAGGAATAAGAAGCTATACCACCTATGAATGCCTCTGAATGACACACTGCGGCAGCCTGATCGATAAGTGCTGGAATTTCATTCATTTATACACCTAAAAACATCACGTGGTTCTTATGCGAACCCCCACATAACTTGAACTTGTCTATTTGTTATCGAGCTGAAATTATTTAAAAGTGAGCTTTGAGACTTCCAGCTCATCCGGAATACTCATTTACAATACTTTATATTCGCATCTTGCGGCAAGTATAATTTTAGCGAGTGAACTTATACCAGGGCCCCGAGGCAAACTTATGCGATGACTGAAAAATATTAAAACCAAAGGTACCGGAGTTGACTGGAGCTTCTCATACGCTCAATCATTCTGCATCATAGCAAGATGCAGCGACACTTAGTTAAGACAGGGTCACACAAACTGAAAATACGGTCGTCATGGCTCCATGTAAGGGCCATCCATTGTTACAGAGCATGTATTGCTTACGATTCACGTTTGCAACGTAACAATTATGCTAGACTCCATTCTAGTGCCAAAGCAAGCATAGACGGAAAGGAGAATTTGAATACAAAACTGCTGGAGCTTGGGTTTGAAAAGCATTATAAGATTAGGTCAAATATAGAATTGCTCATACAAGACTATGCGAAAAAACCGATACAACCGATAACTTTTGATTACATCACGAAGTATAAACCTCCATTGAAGGATACTGCTGAATACATGCTTAGTATCAAAACGGTGAATCTATTGCTTTCTTTTACATGCCGTCAATTGAACGCTATACAGGAGCTTCCCTATATAGTAGTTTTGAACCCCAATATCGAGATAAGCAATTCACTATATTTGAAAACGTTAGAGACGTTGCTTTCGATCGAGTTTCCATATGGCTTGCAAAATCGTTCGGCAATGACGAAGATGCTGGTCCAATTCTTAGATGAGCATCAAGACACTCTGGTAACTCTGTCGCGTGGATTTCAGGAAGTGATGGAATTCTACCCAAAGGAATCCGTTTTCACGTTTCTGAATCAACATTTACGAGACAGAATCGCAATGAAATTATTAGCAAGGCATTACCTTTCTTTATTAGACCAATCTAAAAGACCTGGACCTTGTAAGATGATAGGTGCATTGCATAAAAACTTGAAGATATCGGACTTGATTCATCAGGTTTCTGAGTATGTCAATGATCTCTGCTTTGTCAAGTATGATCATACTGTGCCAATATCGATACTCGCAGGCGATGATGTTACTTTCCCCTGCATTCCGACCCATTTAGAGTATGTCATTACCGAGGTTTTGAAAAATTCAAGCAGAGCTCATATCGAGGCAGCTACTCCGGATTGTGATTTAACCGAAAAGCCAATTGAAATAACTATTGTCCGCAGCGATACCGAACTGCAAATCAGAGTGCGTGATTTTGGCGGTGGAATTCCTCCTAAGGTCGAAGATAAAATGTTCGACTATTCCTATAGCACCGTTGCGGAGAAGAAAAAAGACACCGGTGCGGAAGCCTACATGATCCCTGGAGAAGATATCAACAACGTGTCTGGCATGGGGTTTGGTCTACCAATGTGTCGAGCTTACCTTGAAATGTTTGATGGGGCACTTGATATCCAAAGTTTATGGGGTTGGGGTACAGATGTATACATTAAATTGAATGGTCCCACTAAAGAAATGCTAGAAGAATAAGTTTTCCTTTAATTTATTTCGTATTTACAGGAGTATGTAGAATTTTTTCGTTTGAATCATAGCCTACCACTTGCTCTCGTTGGCAAGAATGAGACGTCCTTATGAGTCTTCGATAACAACCCAATGGCTTGCGCCCTTCTGATGCCTTTCGATAGACGACGTTGATTCTTGGCTGATAAGCCAGTAACATCTCTGTGCAGAATTTTCCCTGTAGAAGACATGAACTGCGATAAAATTTCCGGACTGGTATACAAATCTACTGGATTGATACCATATTTATCGAACATATCATTGCTAGAGTGCTTCGCTGAGCCAAATTTTTTCTCTAGATGCATTCTTGCAAGGGAGAAGTCGAACGGGTCATAAGTACTATTTCTTGGAAATTTTTTTATGAATCGTGGGTCAATTCGTTTACTGCCTTCTACAGTCCTGGTTGTTCCCACGTCCACAGATGTTTTCATATTTGGTGTCAATCGAACCTGAGAAATTGATCTCGTTGTTACACATTTGAGGGTACTAATAGCCTTCGGAGGAGGTGCGATATGACGAAGCATATTAATATTCAGTACCAAGTCAACCACTCAAGGAAACTAGATGAGGGAGCAGCGATATTTTTATGCTTATTTGCCAGCTGACCGGTGGACCAGGGAGAATTTTTAATGTTGAGCTTGACTGAAAATTTCACTTAATTCGACCGGGTCACTTTGAATTGAAGACCTGACAACCAACATAAACACATCTTGAGACGCCCAATGAAAACTTCATACCCGCCCGGCAGGATCTGACTGAACCAAGTAGTCGTCAGAATTCTAATAAAACCCTCTTATTTATCTTTTGGGAATTTTTAGATTGTAATCGAGTAATCCTGAAAATCGGCGCAGCCGGCTCAACCGTAATACTTCAATTTTTTTTTGAATAACTAAACTAGTTATTCAGGGCACAATCATCTTGGAGAAGTGGATTTCTCATTGTGGGGTCTCTCGTAGCGTTTTTGTTCAGTAATCTTCGGATGCCCTGAAAAGCTTCGATAAGCATTACAACGAATTCGGAGGCGCCCACTCAATAAGAAGTGACTAAATAACGAATTAGATATACTATTATAGTGATACTTAAGACCTGAGAACGTCAAAAAAAATTACTGCCAGATGACCAGAAAGAGAAGTTCTTCGGAAAACACAGCGTCAGAACAGTTTCTTCCTAAAAGACGATACGCCCTACGGAATCAACAACAGATTGATTACATTGCCTTGAATGAAGGCGATGATAAAAAGTTAAAGCACGTTCATCCTCACACAGATGCATTCTTGGCATGCTTTGATACGTACAAGAATACCACGAGCGCACTGGCGTCTAAAGATTTTAATAGGGATTTTTTTGAAGTTAATAGGCCCGTCAAGATATTAGACCCTGAAAATTCTGGTATGGAAGTGCCGAAACCAAAAGACCTTGGTTTTTCTGATCATGAGCGATCATTGACTGTAGATGACATCACAAGAATACTCGGAGACGATTATCCAGTGGATGTAATGGATGTCCAAACTCAACAGAATGAAAGGTGGTCAATGTCGCGATGGAATGATTACTTCTCCAAGACGTCACCACAAGATAGAGACCGCATACGGAACGTTATATCACTAGAAGTTTCACAGGTACAAAATTTGAAGATTAAAAGGCCTGAAGGTGTTGAAGAAAATGATCTGGTAAACGTAGTTTGGAATTCATTTGGTAACAGGGATCCTAAACCCCAAGTGACGCGGTATGTCCTAATGTCGGGGGCCAATTCTTACACGGATTTCCATTTAGATTTTGCAGGGACGTCTGTTTATTACAATCTCATTTCAGGTAATAAAAAGTTTATTCTTTTTCCACCAACAGAAAATAATCTACGAATATACGCCGATTGGTGTTCGAGCTCAGATCAAAATCTAATATTTCTAGGTGATCTCTTAGAAGATGGCATAGCTTTGGATTTGCAAGCCGGCGATCTATTCATGATTTCATCAGGTTACATCCATGCGGTGTATACGCCGGAGGATTCTTTAATAATAGGAGGGAACTTCCTAACGTTACGTGACATTGAGACACAACTGGAGATAGTGAATCTAGAAAAAGTGACAAAAGTTCCCAAGAAGTTTACATTTCCTCAGTTTGATTCCGTGATGGGAAAATGTTGTGAATGGGTTCTTTCTCATCCAACTGACAAGGAAAAGAAAATTGAAGAGGGCATGTTACCAATAACAAGAAAATCTGTAAAGGCGCTCATTCAATATATGGAGCAATCGTCGACAAAGTACAAACCCCTCAACTATTCTTCTAAAAGAGCTATGATCAAGCGATTGCATGAGTATGTTGAATAAAGGTATCTATTGGTTATCGTATGTAATTATATAAAAATTCCAACATTAAATTCGATGCAAGTCTAATGAGGTGAAAGTGATTTGGAATGAAAGCACCCGTTAAAAAGGTTTTGAAATCAATTGAGGCCTTGTGATCTAGCTAGAAGCCATTCGGAATGTCGTTCCCAGATTACCGTTTAGTAACCGCAATTATCGTACTTTTGGTCACTGCAATCGCGGTCAGCCTGCTCAACAAAAGTGAGAAAACTCGTAAAGTGTTGAAACCTGATGAATTTCAAAATTTCCGATTGATTGTTAAGACTGCTTTGAGCCACAATACTGCATTGTATAGATTTGGTTTACCCGAAGCTGACGATGTGCTCGGTTTACCAATTGGACAGCACATTTCAATTAAAGCCGTCATCGATGGTAAGGAAATTGTTAGGTCTTATACCCCAACCTCTTTAGACAGTGATGCACAGGGTCATTTTGAATTGCTGGTCAAGAGCTACGAACTCGGTAATATCTCTAAGTATATCGGCGAGTTGAAAATAGGTGAAAATATCCAAGTTCGTGGACCCAAGGGCTTTTATCATTATTCTCCGAATATGTACAAGCATATTGGTATGATCGCAGGAGGTACTGGTATATCCCCAATGTATCAGATCATTAAAGCTATCGCAGCCAACCCTTCTGATACAACTAAAGTCACATTAGTGTACGGTAACATCACAGAAGAGGATATACTGTTGAAAGCTGAATTAGATGGTTTTGTCGAATCAAACCCCTCTCAATTTAAAGTCCATTATCTACTAGACAAGCCTGGCGATTCTTGGACTGGGGGTGTCGGCTATGTTACTGGTGAAATTATGAAGGATTATTTGCCAAATGCCAAGGATGAGAAGGTCCAGCTTTTAGTATGTGGTCCAAGACCAATGGTTTCGTTTGTCAAAAAAGCCTCCGTTTCACTTGGATTTGAAAAAAGTAAACCTATTTCCAAAATGGGAGATCAAGTCTTTATCTTTTAATGATGCGATCAGCTTTCTTCCACGCTAATAACGTTTAAATCATTTTCTTTTTCATGAAGTTTTATATACATTGAATAATTTAACGATTTTTATTCTATTAATCTGTTTATAAGTGGCTTTCCATACGATTTCTTCGTAGACAGAGTCCTAAAGATTTAATCTTTTTATTTGTTCTAAACGCTCGTCAATGGCATGCTCAAAATCAGTTTCCGACGCCTTTTCATCTAACAACTTACCATGTATAGACCGTAACGCTTTGATGGAGTCAACTTCTTCGATGACACATGAAATGTTTATTTCGTTAGCACCTTGGGAGATCATTTCAATGTTTATACCATTTTCTGCTAATGTGGCAAACATTGTACCAGCGATGCCAATATATTGTTTCATTTGTTTGCCAACAAGAGAAACAATAGCCATTTTCTTAATAAGATCAACTTTGCCCAAGGGTTTCAATTTTTCAACGGCCTGTCTTAAGTCTTTTAGAGCATCAGAATCAGGAATAGGCAAAGCCATTGATACATGAACTTCAGATGTAGAGATTAGATCGACAACCAACTTGTACTTATCCAATATGGTGAATATTTGAGCCAAAAATCCGTGTGACAAAGTTTTCTTGTTTGAATGGATGTTGAGCACAACTATATCATTCTTTGTCGTAATCGCTGTCGCACCCCTTCTCTTTTTCTCGAAAAACGACGATGAGAGAGCCTCTGGTGGATGTGGTGGGGTACACTCACCTTTTTTAGCGACATCATCAGGATATATGACCGTGCCTTCACCTTGTGGATTTTGAACGTTTTTAATTCTGATTGGAATTTTAGCTCTGATGACTTGTTCCATCGTGAATGGATGAATCACTTCAGAACCATAGTATGTCAACTCTGCTGCTTCCTCAGGGGTAACGCTATTCAATAAGCGAGCTTGAGGAACCTTACGTGGATCGGCTGTGAAGATACCGTCAACTTCTTTCCAAACTTGCAGTTCATCTGCATTTAATGCAACTGCAATCAAAGCAGCGCAAAGATCTGTGTATCCACGACCAACACCATTCAGTAGGCCCATAGGCACTAAACCAAAGAAGCCAGTAACAACTGGGACGATCCTTTGCTTGGCGTAGATAAATGGGTGTAGTTTGTCCCGTAACGTGGAGACCATCAAGGTATAGAAACTACTATCCAAGTGGCTAGCAGAAAAATCCGAGGGAAGCATGTGGGTCAAATCAACAAACTCGGCCCTACAATCATGATCATTACAAAGTGACGCAATAAAAAGACAGCTTAGTTTCTCACCACAGGCCATTACTAGATCCATTGTCCTTGGACTAACCTCTCCTAATACTTTGGATGCTTCCAGGTATTTAACAACCGTGTCCAATTCTTTATTGGTGTCCTTGACCAGCTTGGTTTGTAAGACCGGGTTTTGAAGATATGCTTCTGCGTTTTGAATATGATCCTGCCTTATAGTTTCAATCACGTCTAAAAAGTCTGCCTCTTGTGAAGCCAGATCACAACACCTCAGTAACCTCGAGGTAGTACCTTCGGCTTTTGTATACGAGGAACGTGCAGAGCAGACGACTGCTACGTTATTATTTTGCTCATTTGTATAGAATTTTACAATGTCATCAACTATATCAGTAGGAAATTTACCAACTGACGTACCACCAAATTTTTGTACGATCCAATTAGTCTGAATATTGTATTCCATTTCAGCAGAGGGATTGATATATTAGAACACAATATAGAAATTTACTACGAGAATTGCTAAATACCTATTAGTTGTTCCTATTTAAATAATTTTTCACTTTTTTTTCAGATATTGAAGAGTCCACGGAAACCCCGTAGGTGAGAGGAGGGCGTGAGATTTTATAGAAAACGTCAAGACATTGAGTCATCTTGGGGCAAGGTAGAGTGAAGACTGATTTGGAAGCATGAAGAGTGATTAGAATGGATGGCAATTCGTTAGCTTTATCTATGCAGATTTTGAAGAGAGCTTTCATCGGCCTGTAGTTCAAAACGCTTGGATTGCAAAGATACGGCACCTTTCATAAGTACATGTGACAGACGCCACAGTCGCACATAAGAGGTTAGATTGTCTATGTAGTTAAATAAACTTCATATGCTTGCTAGCTTGTTGATGATTTATGATTGTGTTGAGAATTCGCGCTATTTTAATAAGCCCAATCTGGTATTCCATCGTCATCAAGAACCTGTTCTTGATTCGATGTGAATGATGAAGATTTTCTATCTTTCTGGATTTCCGTATTCATATTCTCCGCAGTTATCATGTTGTCATATAATTTCATGTAGAGCAAAGCACATAGGCAGGAAAATATCGCCACGCATAGTAGGAATGTATACATCTTATTCCATATCAAATAACCATCCAGTGATTGTCCGCGTCCGATTATAACAGTGTCTTTATCATCACTGCTTGATTTTTCAGTACAAGTGGCCTGCGATTCTTTAAACTTTTGACACTTCCCTGCTTGGACATCTGTCTCCGGTACGTAGCCCTTCAGGGATTCCTGCGGCATGTCATAAAGTAAGCTTTCCATCGAATGTCCAACGTCGTCAAAAGGAAAAGTGGCATCCATACCAGCATATTTCAGTAGAATTTGAGACCCACCGGGATGGATCGACATAATAGGCCCGACATCATAAACCTTGCCATGAATGACCATCCAACAATCCGATAGCCTATCGTGTCTTCGCACTTCTTCGTAAGTATAATATCGCAATCCTTCCGGAAGCCCATCATTGTCACTGTGTAAGTCAAGCCCTGTAACTTTATCTATTGGTTTACCATTTTGGCACCTGACATCAGCTGCCATGCTGCAACGCAAAACTCCGCTCTCCAGTGAGAAAACAGTACTGAAACCCTAAGAGAGAGTTTGGTCCTTGTCCAAAATAATCAAGTACAGTCAGCAGGTGCGCAGGGCGCAAATAAGGAGTGCCCAATACCAGAACAAAGAAGCTAGTCGTCAGTCAAACAGGAATACTGCTTTCTAATGTCTTCGATAATTGGTATGCCAACGATTTCAAGTCCCTCTCGAATTATCATCGACGCACGTCGCGAAACACGGCCAGAAATGTTAGAGGTAGAGAGCGCCAGGCAACAGCTCGAAAAAAGGTCCTATACCGGGGACCCACGCCAGTCCACGGACTGCCAGTAAATTTCGAGAATACACGGAAATGCCTCTCGGCTTGCTGTGTTTCACAGGACTTGCTATCTAGGATTCTCTTTTTTCACAGTGTCTTGTTTTCGAATACTTTCGCAAGACTGTCAGTGATCGGCCCTGTAGAAGCATACTAGCTCGACAATTTACAATGAGTAGCCTTATCCAGCGCGAGACCGTAGAATGGCGCTCGGTTCGAGAGCAAGGTCCAAATTCTGAGATAATTATCAGACGTCTGGCATAAGAGCTGGATTCTTCGTACTTAGCGACCCGTAGATCCATACTTTACCAATGAAAACACCAGATTAACAAATCTTAGGACAACTAGGACTTCTGGACGGATCGAGGTAGTTGGTTGGGAGCAATAGGCTATGTCTACTTCTCCACAGGTGAAAAAGGCTCTTGTAGGATTACTTCGTGATCCCGAGAACAATACCTGCGCTGACTGCAAAGCAGTATCGCACCCGCGTTGGGCCTCATGGTCACTTGGAGTGTTCATTTGTATTAAATGTGCGGGAATCCACAGATCCCTTGGGACGCATATCACAAAAGTTAAATCTGTCGATCTAGATACATGGAAAGAGGAGCATCTGATGCAATTGGTAAAAATGTCGAACAATAGAATCGCAAACGACTACTACGAGGCCAAATTACCCGAGTCCATGCACAGGCCAATCACGGACAGCAACCAGTTGCAAACGTTCATTAGGAATAAGTATGAGAAGAAGAAGTGGGTCGGAACGAAGGTGCAAGCTCAACCAAAGCAAAAAGTGGAGGAGAAGCTGCAGCTAAGCAGCGAAAGCCTGCTGTCAGATATTGAGGACACTAAACCTGTGGAAAAGACGAGCAGCTTACTCGATCTGCAATTATCATCGGTTCCAAAGCCGAGGAGTGAGAAACCCATTAGGGAGTCAAATAGGCCGGATTTGAAAAAATCCATACTGTCATTGTATTCAAAGCCAAACAATAATGCTACAACAAATTCGTTCTATCAAACGAAAAATTCGACTGGATCGTCGATATCGAGCGCGAACACCACCAGCAACCATAATAACATGTCTGTGGCCTCGTTAGACGACAACGAGCTTTTCAAGAACGTTTGGACTACTTAGATTTTCTTTAGAATATATATAGGCAGATACACACGAAGTTAAAGTTGCAACATAACAGCGGTTGAGCAGGCTTCACGCACCTTAACCGGTTGTTGGAAGACCGATCTTTACCTTGAACGAATCGTAGATTAACCATTGGAAACTCGTTAGGGTACCAATCATGACGATCCTCACCATCAAACCGTTCCATAACCCACCAAAGCCAATCTTTTTATAAATTCTCTTAGAGGCGTCACCCATCGATTCGCCGGATTTTCTATCATTATTAATCTTCGACACCATGACATCAGCGGGATGAGAAACGATTGCACACAGTATTCCGGCCAGATAACCACCAGTGAAACTCACAGATATCTGCTGCAAAGGGCTCATTTCACTCTTGGGCTTAGGCAATTTCGAATATATCAATTGAACAATCTTTTCAAATGACGTGAACTTACACATCGTGTACGGGATCTGTCTACACCACAATGGGACAAGCCCCTTGTAGAAGCCCTGTATGCCCTCCATGGTGTATATCTTGGAGAGACCTTGGAAAACGTTGTTGCAGAATGGTGGCACGGTTGTCTGTTGTCTCACTTTTATGGCTTCAAATGGGCACAGCATGAGATCTGCGATAAACTCTGCAGTTGCAGAAGCCATCAAATACACTCCGGTGCTATACTTGGAAGCCAGCTCAGGATTTAAAACTGAGGTCGAATAGAAATGCTTGAAAAACTCATAACCTCCATACTTTCCGGCCCCTTGCAGAGAATACCCAATTGCAGTGGCACCAAACCCAGTGAACACTTTCGAGAAACCTTCCTTTTGCACAATTGTCTTCCAACCGTCCAGATTGGACTTGTACATAGTTGGGTCAACTTGCAATCTACACTTAACAAGATCTAGGGGTGTGACACTCGAATGAGTCGGCCCACAGGCAATAACACCACCCAGGGTGCATGCGGCGTAAAACTCTTTCGTATACAATTGGATCCCAGATTTTTCGGACATCTTGAAGCCTTACGTGTGTTTGTCCTATTCCGCCATCCTCGAGCAAGTTTCTCCAGAGCCATCTCCCTTACCTTTTATATACGGAGCAATAACGCTTTTAAATGAGTTATTTAATTACATATGATGAGATGCGTATGCAGTGACTTTCGGAGAAGAACAAATGGATGTCGCCCTCGACGTCGCAGGGTTTCGACTTGTGTCAGCCTTAGCTAAAGGAAGATCATTAGGCAAAAGAGCGTTCATTAGAAATAAAAATATTATGTATTATGTATTAGTCGTAGCAGAATCCAAAGGTAAAATGAAGATCCATATTAGTAGAAGAGCAAAAAATGCAACCGAAATTTTGTAATAAAATGATATAAGAACCATAGCAACCGGCCTAAGCGCCAAGCAGGGATCACTGCAAGTAGGGTACGTCCATCTTGTACTTGTTCATGACCATCTTGTGGAAGGCAAAGTATACTAGAAAAATAAATGCGAATATACTCAGAAACAACTCGAAATCTTTCATTTCGGATTGCCTGTTGTATTGAATGATAGAGAAGAGCATCATGACTGTGATTTAGCGGTGTGGAGTGTATTGTTTGTGTTGTTTGGTGGGTGGCAAGTATCCTATAACCGCGGCAGTACCTAGTAGTCGGTCAACAATTCTCCCCCAGTTATATAGCCTTGACGTGCCAGGTTGCTATCAGCGTCTAAATTTTTACTTGCAAATTTCTATCGGTGCCGCTCAGAAATCCGAGTAGTTTAATTTCGCGCGAATAAAAATAAGAGTAATACGGGAAACGCAGAGGGCTTCCGCAGAGCTATGCCACTTGTGTCAATTAAGAGAATTATTTGTTAATTAGTGAGTTTTATTATATAAGCAAATATTTCGTAACCATGGGCGACCGGACGCAATTTACGCATTAGGAGAAGGGGTTATTGAAACCATCCATGATGCAGTCGATCTTGTAGTTCTTGCCGTTGTTATTATCCCAGAACTCGCTCCTTTGGAAGTCGTTTCGAGTCACATAATGGATGCAGAATTCGAGTTTCGCCTTCGAATCTTGTTTGTTTACGTCGTCAATGATAAATTTGAAGATATCCATATTTGTTCCCGGCAGGATGCCGTCGCCGTCGCTAACGTAGACGCACTCCAGGTCCTGCGTCGTCCGCCAATTGTTCCAGGTATATTTGATGACAACTTTTTTGTCAAAATAGATGTTCTTGACGAGGACTCGTCCCACGATCATCCTTGTGTGATTTTTAACAAGCGAGGAAGACTGATCCTTGGAGGCATACAGGGTGATATCTTGCAGAAAGCATTTTTTGTCCTGCGACAGGTTGACAAAGATGTTCAATTTCAGGCTCTTGGGATTTTTATTGCTCAAGATGGCGAAGTTGGCATTATACAAACCGACCACACTACCGCTATGCCCATTCGTTGGGTTTGAGCTCGGGCCCGAACAGACCTTGGGATTCTCTTTCACCATGGAGCTGAACCTTTTGCTTTTGCGCAGATTCTTTTCCTTATTGGCGGTTGGAAGGGAATTTGAACTTGCGCTCGTGGCACCCAGGTTCATCGAATCTATTCTCATCGATAAGACCTTTGAGTCGTTGAAATCCTCTTCGTCTTCGTCGTCATCGAACAAGCACCTGACAGGTTTGTGTCTGAAGCTTATCTCCTCAGTTTCTTCCTGCGTCTTTGTACTAACATCAATCGGACTTGCGTCCTCACGGAAATATTTCACCGGTGTCTTCTGATCGAAATGAACACTCTTGCTTCTTTGTAACCGGCCACCGGGCCTCAACGCAGCGAAGTTCTTATGTTCATTGCTTATATGCGGAGACGTTGGCAAGGATTTGGACCTCCTCTTCAACGAACTCTTGACCAGCTCACCAGATTTTTTATAGATGGGCGACAGAGGAAACATGTTCTCGTCCCCGCTAGTATTTAGCATATTATTCACGCGAGCCAGAGATGTCGGAGACACACCCTTGTCTTGGTTCTTGTAGTCCCTATCGGACGCTCCCTTAGATAATGCTTTGTTCAGATTTGTATTCTTCTTGATCTCCTCTTCTGAGTACAGGCTATTATCCATAAGCTTCACCCTCTGTGGCCTGTGAAGAAAATCCAACGAATTAAAAGATGCTGATAACCTCTCATTACTGTTGAGTCTTCTCATCATCAAGTTTCCTTGCTTTGTGCCATTTGCATCTCCATTGCCCTCTATTCGGAGTTCTTTGGTTTCCAATGCATTCTTGCTTCCATTCATCACATCTTTATCTCCAGTATTGATACCAGCCTTCACATACATATCTATAATTTCACGTCAATCATTCACAAACAGTTCAGATTACCTTGCAGTAGTATATGCTACAACCCCAAAAATACCAAGTCCCTAAATAGTATCCACTACACCAGTAAACACAACAATGCAACCGCTACTTTGAAATGCTACTAGGTGGCCAATATAAATCAAGATGAGCAGCTAAAGCTAATATATAAAACACTTTCTTTATGTTTTAACCCTCCTTAAAGGTAGGTGCGCCTAGGGGAAGGCGCGCAAACGAATCGCGCGAGTCTCCCCTTCTACAGATATTCAAGCTACATAAAGTTTAAACCTACTTGTGACGTCTGATAGGACCGAGAGCAGAGCCACACAACATAGCACCAACTGCTCATCAATCTGTAAGAGTATGCAGCATAAGGGTCCCTGACGAACTGAAATGACTAGTAGATTTATGACTAGTAGATTTATGCCCCGAGTTTACACAGATCATTAACATCTCCGCGGCTTATCTTCGGGTGCTGCTCTGTACACCGTCCTTGATGCACAGTGTTTCATTGACGCCTTGCTGATTCCGATTTATTGTTGAGTATCGCTAAACCTAGGGGGCAGGTTTGGAAAGAAATTTAGATCCATGGCTCTAACAAAGTAAAAGAATGGTTTCCTTGTGCATTCCTTGGAGAATTCAAGCGATGCCTAACTGCAGTTTATTTAGCTCCCCTTTGATGGCTCTATCTTTTATTATGAGGCCTATATTTACCTCTGCGAGGTTGCATTTTCGGCTGTCAAAGCCGCAGCTTCGATCATTTCCCCAGGGGCATCTTTCCTATTTTGACCACGCTCTGATTGAGAGTCACAATAGGCTGAAAAAATTTAAGCGACAGTCCATGAATATGCAGCTGGCCAGTGGGATTCATTTCGCAGTTTAATTAGGGGGCGGAATACGCACTTTGCCCAGACGCTTTATGGTCTCTAATACATGGCAAGGTCGGTGCGGGAGGCAGGAAGACAATGGGGCAAAGATTCCCTTTCTGTCGTTCCCGTGTCTCTTGAGGAAATAGCAGGCCAGCGATTACCCCTCTTTCGTTTCGATAGTCACTTGTATCATCTTTGCATTTCCTGTTTTTTTCTTGAATCCTCATCGAAGGTATTTCGTGATATCCATTTGCACAGCGAAACGAGCACTTTAACGGACGCGGTATGTTGACTGGATGATAATTATCATAAATTGCAAAAAATGATCCGGCTAGAGACTTCTTCAAGAACTATAAAAGTACCTCAAAAAATAATATTGATTTATTTATGATCTACAATACGACCCCAGTCCTTTATGCTGCTTTTTATGCTTGGCATGTTCTTGATAGCGGGGTTTTTACTCGGTATCGAACTTGTATTCCTTGACATATCCCATTTCATCACCGGTGAAAAACTCAGAATCCCCAATACCCACACACGCTATAGGTGATATCTTGAACGTACCACTCGGGCAATCTGCTGACTCATTCTCTTTTTGCTGTAAACATTTCCCCTGAAATGTATGTATGCATTTTCCACTCTGCAAATCCCACACTTTGACTTTCCCATCATGGGACCCACTAACTATACGGAAATTGTCCGCGGCTATGTCCCAAACACCTTCAACGTGACCAAATTGCGTCCTCACACACTTACCAGTTCTAATGTCCCAGAGTTTGATCGTGTTGTCCAAGGAACACGAAAGAATATGTGTTGGATAAGGTAGATTTTCTTTAAAGATGTCGTCTGAAGAATCTTGAACATCATCATTTTGTTCTGCATCCTGTTGTTGCAAGTCCGGATCTTCGATTGATTCATCCACAACTAAATTTTCTATATCTATGATTGTCAAGGGCAGGACTTTTTGAACCTGCCCTACATGTCCCCTAAACACTCTTAGACACGAATTCGTCCTGATGTCCCACATTCTAATAGTTGTATCGTCGCTACAACTGAAACAAAGAAAACTCTTGGGATGCAGCTTAACGCAATTAACCCATTCTGTGTGGCCTCTCAGCGAGTAGCAAGTTCTAGATTCGACGTGCCAGACTTTTACTGTTTTGTCAGCACTTCCAGAAACGATAATTTTTCTGTACGAATCAACGCTCAATATACTATCCGTGTGACCTCTGTACGTGGAGATGCATTCTCCAGTCAGGTAGTTCCAAACTCTGATTGTCTTATCTAAAGAGCCTGTGATAAGCTTTTGTTCGTCGAAGTATAGCGCTTTCACGCCATCGCCGTGTCCTGATAGCCTTCGTATTAGCCTGCTCGAACAAAGGTCCCAAATTGCTACCGTAGAATCATACGAACCTGTAAAAAGAAACCTTGAATTAAATTGTAACGTCAACACACCATCCATATGACCCTTAAATTCCTGGATCAAACAGTGTCCCCTCCTCCAGTTAGACTCCACCTTATATCTATCACGATAAACAACCTTCCACGGCGTTTTCACCTGTTTTTTACCATTACAATTCTGATTATCATCATCGCAGCCATCTGCATGCGGCAGTCTCGCGCGTTTCATGTGTAATAATGGTAGGCCCCAACCACAGTTTGGACATTTTCTATCAATGTGCTGTTGACACATATAGTGCCAAACACGGTCATCATCTGCCATTACTTTCCAACGACGACAAACTTTTGCTGCATTACATAATGACTTGCAGTCCAGATAACACAGCACTTTCAAAGAAAGCTCTTGCGGTAGCGTACTCACAAAATCGATCTTAATCATATTTTGAACTTGAGTAGCGATATAAGACAACTGAGGGAAACAGCTTGCCGTTAACATCCCATCTAAGATCACTTTTCTTATCTTATCGCTCGATTTGGTGAATGTCGAAATGACATGATGAACCTCTGCTTGTTCTTTGCTTGGCAGCTTTGAAATTTGTTCGTTGACTTCTTGGAACCGTTTCAGGTCTTGCTTATGACATGCAGTATTATGATTTGATGACTGGATATCGGGATTATGTCGATAGCAAAATTTTTGCAAATTAAATTGTGGTAATGTCACTACTGAGCTCCTTGACTGTTTTTTTATAGTTTGGTTATGATCGCTGCCATCTTCTTGTTTTCTCTTTTTTCTCTCTTGCTGACCTTCTGTCACACTGCTATCCATCATCCTCATTATATGGCTCTAGGTACATTACCTTCAATTAATCTTGATTAAACACACAAGCCTTAAATACTCCCTCCCGATATTGTCGGTATTATAATGTTTGGAGAATAACTTTCAAGGTCCTCATGGCTAATTAGTGTGGCTTTACAGAAAATTTCTTATGACACCGAGTAGAGCATAGAGAAAAAAAACATCCATCACGTGCACAAAGCAAGATAGCCGGTAGACATCGGCGAGCCGCGATTATGAGTCCACGGACCTTCCTACCCGCACCTGCCACTGATACCAGCGTACTTAGTTTTGACCGCAGCGCCTACCAGTAACGTGTATGACCCCTGTATACTCAGCTTGCTCGCTGGCAAGGCGGCCTTGCGCCAAGAACCGAGTCACTAGACCACAGGAGGCTCCCCTATGACCGCTATTTGGTATTGTACCTTTCTTCAACAGAATTAGGTATTAACGCTCTATGACTATATATTCTATAAGTCTATACACGACAATTCGAAATCTCAAAGACCATGATGTCTTCGGCACCTCTCTTCTTCAATTCATCCATGGTGACTCCCTTCTTCTTTCTTTCGATCATTGCGGAGACGGCAACCCAGCCTTCGTCGTTGATCTTGGAGATAGTAGGCGCTCTTCTTCCTGGGGTGACTGATAAAATATTTGGTAGGATGGACTCCGGAGCATTATAATTACAATAGACGTACTTCTGTGCAGTCATAACACCTTCGATCCTGGATTTGATAGTTTCGATAAGCTCTGGATCACTCCTTGTGTTTTTGGACTCGATTAGATAGGCACTGGTATCCAAAACGGTGGCAATGTCTATTAAGCCTGCCGCACGCATAGTCTCACCACTTTCGACCAGATCAACAATTGCGTCCGCAATACCAAGGGCGCACGAAGCCTCAACAGATCCGCCCACGTACTTGACTTTTGTAGTGATCTTTTCGACTGGCACGCCTTCCAGCTCTGCGAAATACTTTCTAGTTAGATTCGTGAAGCTCGAAACGATAGTTTTACCGATCAATTGCTTTGCTTCCTTGTAGGGTCCATTGACAGGTACCTGGACTTGCAACTTACAGCTTCCGAACTGCAAGTCAATTGGCAAGTTGACGTCTACGTCGCTTTCGCGCACTTGGTCCACTCCAGTAATACCAAGGTCACAATTACCCTCGCCAACAAAAACTGGGATGTCTGCCGCTGGTAAGAAGATGAGAGCCACCGGCAAGCTTGTAGATAGTGCAATATCCAACCTTGAGGACCTATAAAACTTTATGTCCGCACCGTGTAAAATAGAGACGGCTTTCTCATAGAGACGGCCTTTTTTGGGTATAGCAAACAGCAGCCTATCGCTCAAATGGTTCACTAAATCCATCTTCAAATTCCTATGTTCCTGTCACTGCTGTCACTCGCGAAAGAGTAAGTTTCAAAGTGCTATATCTTATAGGACCGTGCGTACATGACTCACGAAATCGACGTCCAACTTTAACTTTCACTTTTTCAGTTCGAGTTCATTGAAGCTCGCCGGGCGTCTCAGCCATTTCGATTTTTCCGGTCGGGTTTTTCATTTCAGGCAGAAAATTTTTTTCATCATCTGACGAACAATGACTTGGAATGGCCCAGATAACATGCAAGAGAAGAAGGATTTGGGTGTTTCGAGCTTATAGTCCGAAAAGAATTGATCTCTGGTTTCCAAACAAGGCGATCCTGAAATCATCTGGTTTCATTTGGGTCTTACATGAGCTAATTTTTGGCTGTAAAAGTAAAAGCGGCAGATCCACGTGATGGGCATCGGGCAGTCTTGACCTTGGTACGCATGCTGCGCTTTACTAGGCATACATGCAACTACACTGAGGACGTGTTGCAGCAGCAGGTTTCGTCTTTCTATAAAAGTGATTCAACAAGGTGTGCAATCGTCGTAGTTCGGTAAAGCGTATTATATATATCAAGTGTGCAGTTGTCAGCCATGAAATTTGGTGATCACATTGATGAGTCTGCGGTTCCTGAATGGAAGGATAAATATGTTAACTACAAACTTGGTAAGAAGAAACTGTCTCAGTATGCGAAAAGGTTAGAACAGGAGTCCGATGAGCAGCAATTTCTTATGTACGGCAATGCGACAGGTCTGACGACCTACAATGGGCAGGCGGATGAATCCGCTGTAAGCGACGATGCCGAGTTGAGACGTGTCAATGCATCATATGGGTCCACGAACGCGGGGTATACCCCGTTACAGACTGAGTTGACCAAGGATTTTGTGACCGACTGGTTGATCGGAGAAGAGCTTGCTAAGTGTGACGAGTTTTACCTTTGGCTGCTTGAAAAATCAAAGAAGAAATTTGAGGTTTTGAAAGAACAAATAAAACTATATCACTTGCAATCCAATCATGAGTCGTATATTGTGGGACAACCGGTGGGGACAGGCCACACCGATCTCAAAAACTCTTATGGTAGTATAGCGCATTTACCTGAAAACGCCAGAGAACTTATGGGCTTACCAAAGAGACTAAAGAAATTTTTAAAGAAACATGAACTTTTGCCCTCGTGGCCAAAGGGTATTTCAAGTATTGGGGGTAAGTTAAGAAGCTCGCATACCGGTTCCGAAACCTTTGGGGGTGTTTCAATGGCCGTAACGGTTCGTCAGGCAGAAAGTTTACTAAGTGAAGCCCTGATTGAATACTACCAATACTTGCAATTGGTCAAGACTTATAGAGATTTAAATGTCACCGGGTTTCGTAAGATGGTGAAAAAATTTGATAAAGCTTGTCATACTTCAGAACTGGATGGTTTCATGAACTATGCAAGGAGCAAATCAAGCATATTCAAACACGTCGATGCCAATATCCAGTTACTAGCACAGCGAATGAAGCAAACTGGGAGTGCCCAAGCTTCGGGGAAATTAAAAGCTATGAATGCAGATGATGACCCGCTGATGTGGTGGGAAACTAAGGTCACTGAGTGGTACACTAAGGATTTGACAAATTCTGATACCGCTCAGAAAAGACACAACCAAAGATTGAAGAAGCTTGCCATTCAGTACACCCTGAACGAGCAGATGATTCATAGAAATAATAGAGCCATTGCGCAGATGTTTTTCGCCGGTGTTGGCTTGGGTGTCTCAGCTGCGTTTATCTGTTATACACTATACATTGCATTTTTTGCCACTTTCAACTCGATAGTGCACGAAACTTTATTCCCACTATGGGGTGGCTGGTACATGGTGCTATTAGCAGCCTTTTTATTTTTAGGTAATTGCTTCATTTGGCATAGGAGTGGCATTAACTATCGGTTCATCATGCTAGGCGAAATGCATGCAAAAAATGGAACCCAACTGTTCAATAACGATTTCGCAACCAGTGCAATATCCTTGAGGCTATATTTTCTGACGTTTTTCGTCGTTTCTTGCTCGATCTGTGCCCTTATGAGCTTCCACTGGCAGACCCTGGCCCCGTACGGATTCGTGTATTTGGGTCTCGTTTTGTTCCTGTTCCTTTGCCCTAATGGCATTTTTCCTTATTTTGACAAGTTGGTAGACGCAAGAAAATGGCTGTTCAAAACTTGGATACGTTTGATGCTTTCCGGAATATATCCAGTAGAGTTCGGTGACTTCTTCTTAGGGGACATTATTTGTTCTTTGACATACTCCATGTCAGACATCCCAATGTTCTTCTGCACTTGTTCAACAACCTCTAAATCACTTTGCGGATCTTCAAGATCAAGAGCAGTGGGTGTGTTTTCTTGCCTGCCAAACTATTGGAGAATGATGCAATGCTTCCGAAGATTCGCCGACTCCGGTGACTGGTTTCCTCATCTGCTCAATGCTATCAAATACTTGATTGGTGTTGCATATTTTGGATCGTTAGCTGCCTACAGAATATCCGGCAACGTAGAAGCAACGAGGGCACCCTTCATAATTATCTCCACCGTCAACGCAGCCATAACTGCAACATGGGACATCATTATGGATTGGTCTCTTCTGCAGCCAGCTTCACATAACTGGCTTCTTAGAGACGATCTTTATCTGGCAGGTAAGCGTAATTGGAAAACGGGACAATATGCTTTTGGGAGAAAGGTCATTTATTATTTTGCTATGGTTTGGGATGTTCTCATTAGGTTTCAATGGATTGTGTACGCGCTGGCGCCGCAAAATATTCAGCAGAGCGCTAAAACATCTTTCATCTTGGCGATAACTGAAGTACTTAGAAGGTTCATATGGGTAATTCTTCGTGTGGAGAATGAACATGTTGCGAACGTACATCTTTTCAAAGTCACCGGAGAATCACCATTACCTTATCCAATCCGGGAGAAAAATAACAAAATGATGCCGGATAAACACAATGTTAGCTCCTCCTCATTATCTTTATTCGAAGCTAACCTAGAGGAACCAAGTACAGCTTACAAGTCGTATCTACGCAGAAATTCGAGCGCACTATTCACAATTGCAAAATCCGTTCCCTGGGCTCATACAACAGATTTCCAACGTCCACGGATGTTTTCTTTTAGCGGGAATAAAAGCCACGATAGTGATAGCGAAAGTGAGACGGAAAGTATGTAAGGTCTCTCTTAATGCATTATTGGTAAAAAATTTATATAACTACACAGAAAGTTATCCTTTTTGTGAAAATTTAAACTCTGGTTGTATAACTTGATTATGGGGTTGTAAATTCTTGCACTTTTGCATAACTAGGGGGGTGCAATTTTCTTTGTATAGCCTTAGCCGCCCAAACTGGTAAAACAGAGATGGAAAGTATGCAAAGCAATTCCCCAAAAAATAAGGGCTTTACCATATATCCAAATTCAAAGTAGTCACCCAGAAATGGTATTGATACTATATACAGAAGCAAAGTAACAATTTCTGTAATTACCATAATCTTGTTCCAGGTGTTAATCTCCAGAGCAACCATTATCAGTTCATTAAACACTAGCGCGGAAAAACTAATTGCAACCATTTTATGGAAATCCACAGTATTCACACTGGTGAAATATTGTGAAAACCCTTCGATGACAATTCCTTGAAATAATGATAGGGCCACCCATACGAAAAACGTCCTGTAAGATAAACTTTTGCCTTCAGTCAAATCTTTGTACAACTCGGGGTAAATCTTGGTTAGTGATTCGTCAATATCGTGATCTAGAGTTAGCGAAAACACGGGTGCCATTGTATAGCATGTCGCATACCCAACCATTAGCCAGCCTTCATATAACGCGATTGGCTCAAAGCTCGAGCAAATCGAGAAAACTGCTTGGCAAACAGCAATGATAAGTCCTCTATGCATTACAAACTGAGCTAGTTTCGCAGATCGCTTGTATGAATTTCTGCCGTGCCATAGTAATAACTCGGTCAAGTGACAAAACTGGGTAACAGAAAAATCGGCAGCTAGAGAGGCTTGCTTACCTTCCTTCCCCACGATACCAACACCAACGTCAGCACTTTGAATCATACTGACGTCATTACCACCATCACCGATACAACAAACTCTCTTTCCAGTTAATTCTCGAATTGCCAAAGCTACGTCCGCCTTCTGTTGAGGCGTACATCTACAGGCTACAATAGCAGGTAGGTTAGTGGTTATTGCAAAAAATTCATCCTTAAAATATGTCAAATATGTGCTCAACGACTCTCCATCGATGATTAAGCAAGAATTTTTATTGATTTGCAAGTATTCCAGTTGCTCGAGTGCGCCATCTGGGTGCTGAACTTTTGTAACGTTATGAACATATTGCCCTCTTGATATTAGCTTTGCACTAATGGATACACACTTAGCCGTTTCGACCTTATCGCCCGTCAGCATCCATATTTTGATGCCCGCATTTCTCAGTAACTCAATAGAAGATTTCACGTCTTTTTGCAGTTTATCTTCCACACCGGTTAATCCAAGAAGCTCGAGATCACGTTCCAAGAACTCTGTGACAACGTTAGCCATCTGCTCTTCGCGGTTAAGCATGTATACGGCTGCTTCATCGTACTTTTTGCGAAATTGTTCGTAAATCTTCCGCGAAAGCTTCTTGCGCCCAATAACCAAGGTACGTAATCCTTCCCTTGCCATATTTCCCGTCTCTTCATCTAGCCAGTCATTCGCTTCGACAATAGAGGACATCACTGTGTCAGCGCCCTTTTCGAGAAACCAATACTCGTCTTTTTGCTGATCATGTACAATTATTCCCATACGTTTTGTATCAGAGTTAAATGGAAAGACTTGTAAAATTTCATAATGTAGAGTTTTCCCTGAATGCTCGTGCAAGAGCGTTACCGAGTGACGATCTCTCTTGAAGAGGGAAAGACCGACGGACTCGGTGAATTTTACGATCGCGATCTCATCTGGAGAAGCGGCCTGATAAGTAATCTCTTCATCTTCAAAACTTGGCGTGACGTTGTGACACAAGGACAAAGTAACAATCATATCACAAACTCTCGTGCTAATATCACGTCTGGCAGTTGATGGAGGAGCACTAAAGCCTTGCTGGCCTTTTGGATCTAATGACATCTGAACATAGTCTGTTACTATATCGAATGTCTCACCGGTATATGAAACGGTTCCTAAATGAATTTTTTTCAGTTCCATATCATTCTGTGTTAATGTTCCTGTTTTGTCACTCAATAAATATTCAATACGACCTAAATCTTCAGGAATCGTACTGGTACGAACAACTGTTTCAGGAATGGCTTTATCGTGTTCGATCTGATATGCGTACACCGATTTTGCAAGATCCAAATTAACTCTGAGAGACACGGGAATGATGGTTGAAAATAAAATGAGATATTTCATCATGTCGAGGTACCAATCAGGATTCTTGAACCCCGAAAAGGCTACCAATACAACAGAAAGGAGAAATACTGAAGCGCACAAGGTTTTGGAAATACTGTTGATCTCTAGTTCTAGCAGTCCTGTTTTAACTTTGGGAGTAGTTGTATTCATTGCTTGTCTTGTATCCTTACCAGTATAGATCACACATGCTATACAATATCCGCTAGATGCGAGAACCGTGTTCGCCCATAATGTGTTATCTATCGTCAATGGATGCGAGGAAGAATCTCTATATGTTACTTTCCCTAAGAACTTGTGAATGGATTTCTCAGGTGCGGATGCTGTAATATTGATCTTGTTTATTAGATCATCTTGAGATAAGTTTTGGGTCAAAGGACATGCTATTCTTAGTTTCCAATCTGTTTCACCATCTAACTGATCGGTCTTAATGAATGATTCCCCTGATGGCTCACTTGATTGCAACAGTATAGCATCAGCTGGTATACGCGATCCCTTAACAATCTTGATCAAGTCACCAACCTTCAAATCTTTACTAGGCACTAACTGCGATTTATTTATGATCTGGTAAAGCTCATTATTGGATTCTTTATCACGTCTTCTCCTTTGAATGTCATCCATAGCTTCTTTGGCCATAGTAACCGTCAGAACAAACGCTAAAGGAACTATGTAAGAGGAGAGATAACCGATCCTCAATACTGGCAGTACTTGGGACAATGCAACCGCCAAAAAATATAGATTGAAAAAGAATCTGAATTGCTCATAGAGCAACGTAGGAATAAAAGTCACTGCATTATACTTTGCATTTGAAATTTCGTTTGTGGGGTATTTATTTCTATCAAAAGTCGGGGTGGTATTTGGATGTATTTCTCTTTCTATATGATTATCGTTAAGTTCGATTGATGACGTTGAATGATATTTGGACAAACGCGCCGAGGATCCAAATACATATCCAACCCGCGAGCCCAGCTTAGCCAGTATACTCTTGCTACTCGGGTTATCACGAGCACTGTTTTCGTTTGACACTATGGGGTCCCATGGATCATTAAGCAGTGATCTTGTATCCGAAGCGGACGATTTTCGAATATGTTCGCCTGGATTACCATTTTCATTTATAGTCCTCATTTCAAAGCTTTCTTGTGACTTTCTGGTTTGCCACTCGTTATCGGAGTTCTTGTTTTGCGTATCGTTAACTAACTGAAAATTATCCAAGGCTTCTTCTAATGAATCATCAAACTGCAAATCAAAAGAATCCCTGCTCCTCGTTTTTTGCAGAGATGAACTTAATTTATTACTACTATCAATTCCAGGTCGTGGAGAAAACGACATTTGCTTGGATAATTAGTCCCAATGTGGCCCTTTGTGAGATTAAGGTTATAATGTCACAGGAAAAACACAATTTCAGTGAGAACTGTGATATGACTACCAGCAGTGGTCTTTCTTAACCTCTGGGTAACGTTTTAATATGAAATGCACGACTTCCTGTTTGGAGAATAGCTATATTATCTGACGTTCTATATAATATATATAGACATACATATATAACACAGACCAACCTCTGAGGAATCTTGATGCGAAGTTTACGAGTATCCGCACAACCTCGTCCTTGATGATCTATGGACAAAAAGAGGCTTATATACTATAAAGTAGTTCAAACGCTCGTGAGAATACGCACTCAAGCTGTCTCAAACATCTGAAGCAGCTACCGGAATAATCAGTGTCGCAGCTTTTAAACCTGGTGCAGTCGCTTCAGTGTGGTGGCAGAAACTGAAGAATTATTATAGAGTCCTTCCACTGCACAACACGCCAATATTAACCTAGAAGTGTACCATGAAATTTATTCACTACTCCACAGAGTTCTCGTAAGGGCGTTTCTCTTTGCAGAGTATTGTACCTCCTAAACGCCTCTACAAACCAATTGATCATGACTGGTGCCGCTGGTCTTCCAGAAGAACTGGCAGAACCTCGGCGGCTAATCTCCGGCGGCGTCGGCGTGTCCTCCCATCAAATAAGTGCAATAAAGATAAGAGATCAAAAATGGTCAACTTCGGCATGATTCACAGCCATGCTTCTAGCCATCTTTTAGCTGAAGACCCTTATGCAGAAAAGAAACGATACAAGCGTAAAGGTGCATTTCCAAGCGGCTTATTCGATTCTACACTTGTTATTAATTATACCAATTTGTATTGCATCCAGTTCGCCAAAGTAATAAATCGGACTATCTTTCACGGCGTGGATGGGTTGAACATGTTACCGACAGGTGGAAGCATTGACGTCTTACGCTTGCGCCAACAGACGGAATATCAAACAGTGTCTTGCCCCAGAGTATTCAGCTGCTTGAAATACCGTTTAACGTCGCAGTGAGACTTCAATGCGGAAGAAAATCATAGTCGAGTACTTTGTTGAGCGTTTCATGGGATGAAGGGGAACTTCAGTACCTTACAATTACCTGCTGGGAGGCCTAATTGCACTACTGCGTGCATCACCAGTTTCAAGACGAAAAGTTTACATATCTTACGTATTTAGAGGGCAAAGTTTGCGCAGTTCTCCGGGTGTGCTCTCTTCTCATGCGTAGCCTGTTAGAGTACGAGAGGAATAATGGCCCAATTCGGTACCTGGCCGGTCTCTTTGAATTTCGCTACGTAGTACTTTCGATTCTCGAGAGCAGAGATACTTAGGCTGAGAGTTACCCATGCCAACGGCCACCAGAACGCCCGATTATAATGAGTGAACGATCCGTAGATCAGGATCTCATCCAAATAGTGGGGACAACATACGATTTTGAACATGTTGCCTCTGGGTAGAGTATATTTGACTAAGTTTGACAACGCCTGATGATTTCTGTACTGGTCAATCGAAGCCAAGATGAAAATGGTGGTCGAAATGGCGTCGAAGGAGGCAGGAACTTCATTCTTGTGTAGGTTTATGTTCAGCAGCATGTGTAGACTTGAGTAAAACCAGATTCCAACCACATAATGGGACCAATTCATGCGAGAGTTCTCTGTGTAAATGCAAACATATTTGGTCTCGTATAGCCTTCGCAGCGAGTGAATTAATATTAGCCATACAATAGGAGCTTCTGGATAATTAATCGTGCTCAATATTGATAGTGAAGATGACAAATAGTAAAAATGTGAGAAGAATGATTTCGGTACTGTGAAATGAACCAATCTCGATAATGAAAGCATTTTCCATTGTTGGGTATTCGTCTTTGCAACTAACGTCTTACCATACTGGAGAAACTCCGGTAAACAGTACTTAGCAGCTGCTAAAGAGCATAGACCGATAATGACCGATGCTCTGTAACCGACTACTAAATATCTGAGTGCATGATCAATATCCATTACCTTTACTAATACTTCAGTTTCCTCACATTTTTCAATACAGCCCAAAGAAAAAAAAAATACTTCCAATTGTACTTTGTGATATTAAAAGCGATGGGACTAAATAAATACTGTTACAAAAGATTGATTGATAAAATACATTAATGAGCGTTTATATTTTGGAATTAACAGAAATAAAACTTAGAATAAGAATAAGAAAATTTCGATTGGTTCCTCTGTGAGTGAATTAATGGATGAGTTCCTTTAACGTCCCATGTATTTAAGCTCGAAAGGTCTCAGTACGTTATAAACAATGAACGCAAAACCGGCACCTAATTCAAAACCAATATCACCGCCGTATTCACCGATCAAACGACCAATTTCACCGACCCAGTAGGTTTGGTCCATTCCGAGGGCAACACCAAATGCAGCAACAAACAATGCGCAACACCCGGAGATACCGAGGGGTAGTTGGTCCCATCTGTCCCATTGATCGATATCGTAACCTTTGAAACCACGTCTATAGATGAAATGTTCTGAAAGAGCAATGGCGGAGTATATAGCCAAGTAGTAACCGATGGAGTTCATGAAATTTTCCATAAAATTTTCAAATTTGTAGTATGCTGCAATGGAAATACCTAACGTTGCACCGTTAGCGACCAGAGTCCACACGACTCTTGGAACTTTGGCCATTGGTTCCCACATCGCTTGGGCAGATAATGCGACGGAATACATATTTGGAATGTTGTTGGCGACAGTGGATAATGCCAGTATGACACAACAAAATTGACCGAACCCGTGAAGGGAGTCTGGAACCAGAATGGCAAAAGTCAAACCACCGATTGAGTATTTCTCATAGTAATCAAGATAAACTTTGTTGTTGAAAGTGCACATGGCGGAAGCGGCACCTAAAATCATAGTGAAAAACAGTGGAAAGGCCAACCCAAAGACTAACGAGAAAAAAATCTTGTATTTGTTGGTACCTTTGGGCATGTAGACGGTGTAATCAGCAGCGTAGGTAGTCCAACCTGTAGCAAAGCCAAAAATGGCAGAACCAAAAGATAAAACACCACCCGCAGTGGTCGCACCAGAGGTCCACTCACCATTCTCGAAGGAACCGTTCTTGGCTAGACAAGCAATGATGACCAAGAAAACGGTAAAATTAGGCACCCACGACCATTTTTCATATGCATGGATAACATTATAACCGAAAAACGTCACCAAAATGGTACATCCAACAATGATCAGACAGCCTGCCCAAGGCGGACATTGGTGGCCACCGGGATTGATCATATTGAATAACTGAGCAGAAACAATTGTATTCACAACACCCCAACCCACACAAGCAATAACGTTGATAAAAGCGAACACTCTTGCACACACGTTACCCAGCAGGAAACGAGACAACACCATTTGTCTTAAACCAAATTCAGCACCGAAAACCGAGAAGAACGCAACACTGACCAGACCTAACAGATTGAAAAAGACAATCGTCAAAACGGAGGTACCAAAATTTAGCCCAAAGACCACCGGACCCAGAGCACCCAAAGAATACGAGGCAATGACCATGTTAGCCGAGAACCACATGGAGGCAGCGTTCCAAACCGAGGGGTCGTTCTTCTCGTCCTCGGTAATAGGCTCGATACCTTTGGTCTCTGCGTTCCCTAAAAGATGGGAAAGGGTTTTGCTATACCAAGACAGATTCGACTCCTCGGCAGTGCCACCGACGAAGTGATCATCATCGATCTCCTGATCTTCCACGTCCACGTAAGGATTCTTTTTTTCAGCAGCAGAAGTCACGGCGTGCTCTGACGATGACTGAGAACGATCAACGTTCCCTTCCAGGTCGTGGATCTCATACGCTTCCTTTGCTGACATCGTCGTTTGCTGGTATATGTCTACGAAGCTCAGTTGCGGTATCCAAAAGTAATTCCAAGGGTCCTAGACAAAAGCGATCTGAGTCAAAAACCTTGAATATTTATATACGCCGATCTTCAACGGTGTATGCACAATGGAAAGAAGAGAACGATTGCGAGCTGACCTCATCACTTCACAGCTTTTCTCTCCACCATTTCGTCTCTTATCTTGGTTGAAATTTTTCAGCTGTACCATTACAGGTGATGAGATTGAAGAAAAACTTTTTGGTGCCACACACAAAAAGAAACGGAGCCAAGTATTTTTCCACGTAGAAAGCCACCGACAAGCGCAGTTTAGCGGCAGCATAGACCGAAGGAAACCGCCTGGTATGACAGCTACTTTCCGATACGCTAGCCAGATAAGATCAACAGCTGTTTGAGGAACCCAGTTGGCCCTGTAGCCCTCCATAATCTTCGTAAAGTTCTTCCAGGTTCCGGAAATCCCAGTCGGGTTTACGGTTGCAAGAGATAAGTGATAACCGAATATGGTAAATACGATCTCTTGGGTTACAGGGCTGCGTATAAGGCCGTATTTCGTCGAACACTGGAAGACGCAGCACGGAACATGAGGACGCGGCGGAACACGGCTCATGGAGGGTTGCTTATAGAAGTGTAGTTCAGTAAGATACAAAATTATACTATATCATAATTTCTTTTATGGTAGTATGACTTAAAATTATATATATTCTTGTGAAGACTATCAGAAACGTGAAAGAAAGGAGTAAGCTTTCCAAAATCAGGCTTGATCAAGCTTAGTTTTTCTTGGCAGAACTCTTGGATTTGCTAGAGTCCTTCTTGGCAGCTTCGGTTTGCTCCTTGACAACTCTCTTGACGATCTTTTGTTCTTCAATCAAAAAGGCTCTGACGATTCTTTCCTTGACACTGTTGGCAGATAATTTACCACCGTAAGCTCTGGAAACAGACTTCTTGGTCTTGGAGATTGTGGCGTATTGTCTGGATCTCAAAGTAGCAACACCTTGCAATGGAACACCGGAGTCACCACACTTTGGTCTTGAAGCTAACTTCTTGACATGTTGAGCACGCAGGATACCACCTGGTGTCTTAACAGTCTTGATCTTGTTAGAACGAGTGTTGTCTGGAATAATGAGGGGTTGTTAGTATTCGTTGTTGTTTTGATGTCAGATTCCCATTGGCGAGAGGGCCACAAGCACGTAGGTCTGGAGTCCACGGCGTGTCTCTTCTCCTTCGGCGCTGGCGCGTTCACGCATCTGCACAGCAATCAGCCGGGGATCAAGACCGCCTGGTTCGTTGGATATCACTCGTTGTGTGGAGGACGCATCCTATTGCGTCGTGTTATATCGTATCGTGTCGCTTGCTTCTGGCGCCAGTTTTCTCATTCATTCATGCCTCTCATCGACTCTCGGGAATTCATAAGTCTTCATAGTAAACATACATGGATTTCTTCTTCTGAAGGTAACACGTTGAGCCATCTTTGGTTGTTCTTCTTTGCTAGTCTCTGTTTTATGACACTGTATCAGAATTAAATATAATATGCTCTGTATAATGTTGAAATTAAGCACCACTTCGGAACGGTATAATTTTCCAAAGTTTTTCCTGTTGGGCCCATCAAAGGTCATTGCACTGGCTCCGCAGAACGTCGCTCACCGCAAACCCCCTCTCGGTGGACGGGGGCTGGGACTCGCTGAGCTGGTTGCGGCTACGTAGTTTGGGAAAGCTTCCCAGGCGCCCTCCAGTCCCCAGGCTGAGAGCTCCAAATTCGGGGCGGCCAATGTCCCTCCGAATGGCCAGGCCGTTGGGCGAGTCTGCATCCTCTTCCTCCAGAGGTTCGCCCGCAGTGTCCCACGCAAGAGCGACAAAGCACACACAGCGCGATTGGCGAAAACAGAAGATGCACGTCACGCCCATACACCTCCGTTCTAAAAAAGACTGGGTGTGCACCCTCACACCCCTTTGTGCATTTTGGCGACAGTCACATCAGGGTATTCGCCAGTGGGCCAATCTCGAGGACTCATAGCTCAAGGAATGAATCGCACCTTCTCTTCGTGCTGTAACAGCATCATTCAATTGAAGACCTATAATGTACACATCGCCTAGATCGCGCTACATACTATCTATAAGCCTTTACAAACGTGACTTTACAGCGGTTGCCTGGCTTTATTCGTTCTCGGTGGCAATGACTTCCATTTCCAAATCGACGTTTAATGGCAAGGCAGCAGCGGCAATACAAGATCTGGCAGGTTTATGGGTCGAGAAATATTTGGCATAAACAGTGTTGAACTCAGCGAAACTCTTGATATCAGCTAAGAAAACGTTGACCTTGATGACTCTTTCAAATGATGAGTTGCTTGCTTCTAAGATATTCGAGACGTTTTTGAAGACTTGTTCTGCCTTGTCCGCAATGGAGCCCTCGATTGGTTTGTTTTCCGGGGTATATGGAATTTGACCAGAGACAAAGATCAAGTTGTTTGCCTTCATAGCTTGCGAGTAGGACGCAGCTGCAGGTGGTGCATTCTTGGTAGCGACAGGGGTCAATGTAGTCATGGCTCTCTTGAATGATAACTTAGTCAAACTGCTTCTAGGGAACATAGCTATTGGCTCTCTCCTTTAAGGGAATGTGTGAACGCCAGAGAGTTGCAAACGTGTCTGCATACTGATAAAGCAGAATGAGTCTTTTCCGGGCTTTCTTGACGTGAAACCCAAACATTCGTATTAAAGAAGTACGCGAATCAGTATTTGACCACTCCTGTCGCCATGATAGTATCGCGGTAGATAAGGAAGATCGCAGCCTGTAGTTTGCCAACCATGAGTAGAGCCAGTAAGATCACATTCGGGCTGTCCTGTCTTTTGACAGGCTGCACTGTGGTTGGAGTGCACATTGTTCAAAACATGGAGAGAGATACGTTGCATCAAGGACCTATTAAAGACGCCAAAAGGGTGGCAGAGAAGAGACAGAAGAAACTAGATCAAGAGAGGCTAATTAGCAGTTCTGACCCTACGAAAGAAAGACAAAAGCTACTGAATAAGAGCGAGCACCAGCTGCAGCAAGAGTTGCGAAAGAAGTACGAAACCATGCAACCGCTCTCGGGACAAGTTGTGACAGAAGGTGGGGATCCCATCGAACAGAGCAAAAAGAACAGTACCCAGTGAGGTTGAAGGGACTGTAACCTGTAAATATTAACGTGACATGCTTAATTAATCAGAAATAACCAATCTCGCGCAGTTCCGCCGTCTAATGCTTTCTCCCCGGTGATTAATATAAAGTCGCCTGTAATCCGATGCGGGCTTACATTTAGAGGGTTAGGGACTGGATTCAAGGGACTGGCAGCGTCAAACTACGGTGAAGTATTTTAGCAAGAGCTCCCCACGCGGTGTTTCATTCAACCCTCTGTGGAAAGCAGAAACATCGAGCTGCCATGCGTTTTCCCTGCCAGATGTTATCTCACAGAGTAATTCGATGATGTATAATCTTGCCTTTCCTGTGTGGTATAGCTCATATATATAGCTGAGACTTTAAGCATAGACCATCTCTAAATTGTCGTTGCGTGTGATAATCACCCGAGTAAGGGTTATCGCTCTCGAGGAAAGTTGAAGGGGTCCGATTTGTAACCAGTGCCATCTGCAACTAAATCGAATCTCGACACAAGCAGGCAGAACTGAACTGAAGTCAAGAAATTTCTGTGAAGTCTGTTGTGGAGCATCTTACGGGCAAAATAAAAATATATTGCTTTACTCAGGGCCATTCAAAGTCATTTATTAGGGCATTAGAATATTCGTATCATATTTGAGTCAATACGAACCGTGAAAATAAAACACGCGTGCACCTGCAATGTGTACCACAGCCTCTACCATACCTGGCCCAGGAGTATCGAGCAACGACAGGATGTTAGATACCTCGAGCTCAATAGGTGTTACTTTCTCCCCGCAACAACAACAACAACAACAACAACAAACAATCGCTCAGGCTTCCAGCTCTGGGACTTGCCCAGATCTTGAGACTAGAGATCATCTCGATTGCAGCAATAGTGTGAATGGAAGAGACGAATCTTCAGTAGCAGTGTTGGGCGAATCCACTATTGATGAAAGTTCTCAATTGAAATCCTTGCCGAGGATGTTAAGTGCTAGCAGAATCATTACCACTGAAGAGACAGTTTGTAGCTCACAATCTTCAAACTCACCCCAAAGACATTTACCACTATCGTCGAGTGGCCTTGCTCCGCCTTTGATATCCAGCTCGTCGGGTTTGGGTCACGAAAGTGATGATAACGAAACAATGATTGATTCCACCAATAGAGAAATATCCACTGGAGATGTTTCCCTGGTACGACCTTATCATCGGCCCAGCGAAAATACTGAACCGATGGTCGCCATAACAAGAGAAGAAAGTCTAAAGAATGAAACAGAATTAGAAGATGAACCGGGCAGTAGTTGGATGACTAAGGAATCACGATTACTAGAAGGGGATGATGATGGCAATAATGAAATAGAAAACGAATTGAAGAACAAAATTGAAAACTCAACTGAAGGCTTAAAGTTGGATGGGGAACGCAACCAGGATTCGAACAAGAATGATTCCATCTCTGAGACTTTCGATATCGCCACTTTTCCAACTTCCGAACTGTTGGAAATGTTGACAGCCCTATTGGATAAAATCGTTAAGTCAAACGATAGACTAGCGAGTGCGAATAGAGAATTCGATCCTGATCTAGAGAATTTTACGCTAAGTCAAAATAACCATGATCATCTAAAATCGGTTTTGAGTTTCCGTGGTAAGCATATTCCTCAAATAAGCCTAGAGCATTATTTCCAAAGAATTCAAAAATATTGTCCTACAACTAATGATGTATTTTTATCCCTGCTGGTATATTTCGATAGAGTTTCCAAAAAATGTAACAGTAACTATAACAGTAACAATCCCGACTTCCAAAATAGATCCAAGGAGGAACAACAACCAAATCAGCAGCAACAGGCATTCGTAATGGACTCCCATAATATTCATAGATTACTCATTGCAGGCGTCACTGTAAGTACCAAATTCTTCAGTGATTTTTTTTATAGTAACTCACGTTACGCAAGAGTTGGTGGTATATCATTACAAGAACTCAACCATCTGGAACTACAATTCCTTGTATTATGTGATTTCGAACTGCTAATATCGACCAATGAACTACAACGATATGCGGATTTATTATATAAATTCTGGAGCAGCTCTAACGAGGTGCAATCGGCGCAAGATCCTGCTGCATCAATCTCAACCTAAGTAAAATTTTTAATGATCATAGTATGAACTCTTTCTGAATACAAAGATAATGGAAAACTTATTCCGTCCATTTTTTGAAAATTAAAGACGTGTTAACACCTCCAAAACCAAAACTATTACACATGGCGTAATTCAAATTTGGGTTCACCAATGGTTTTCCCTTGATAAAGTTTATACCTTCGAAATGATCTTCATAACTGTCTCCCACGGCGCCTGACACATCACGAAGGTTCAGAGTATGAGGCATTATTCCCTCTTTGATTGACATAATTGTGAAAATACTTTCTACGGCACCGGCGGCACCTAAAAGATGACCCATAGCTCCTTTGTTGCTAGATACATATAGCGGGTCACCATTTAATCTTGGTAACAATGCCGATTTAATTGCGACGCTTTCTGCCCTATCACCGAGCACTGTCGATGTCGCGTGGGCGTTGACGTACCCGATTTTTTGCTTATCTATTCTAGCAATTTCTAATGCCATTTGCATTGCCCTCATTGCACCAGTACCATCTGGACAAGGAGAAGTGATATGGTAGGCGTCGCTGCTTAATCCATAGCCCTTGACTTCCGCTAAGATGTTTGCCCCGCGTCGTTGGGCGTTCTCTAAAGACTCCAATACCAGCATTCCTGCCCCTTCGCCAAGCACGAATCCAGACCTATCAGCATCGAATGGCCGCGAGATGCCATCCTTCACTGTAATACTTTTAGCTCTTATAAAACCTGCCAAGCTTAGGGGGTGTATACAAGATTCACTGGCTCCAGCAATACATATATCTTGCATACCCAAACGGATAAAATTATAAGCATCACCAATAGAGTTATTCCCTGTAGCACAAGCTGTAGATGCGCAATGTGACACACCTCTCAAGTTAAATTTAATTGACACGTTACCAGCTGCCATATTTGTCAGAATTTTAGGAACGAAAAGTGGATTTACCCTTTTACGGTCATTATGGAAGCTGACGCTAGTCGAATAGAAATCTTGAACGGAGGCAATTCCAGTTCCTATTACACAACCAAATCTATCCCGATTTGCTTTCTTATCGTCAATTGAAAGTTCATCACTGCTTTCCAATAGATCAGCATCACGCAATGCCTCATGTGACGCTATCAGAGCTAATTTGGTGAATTCAGAAACCCTTCTTTGATCTTCATCGCTAATCAATGAGGCATAATCGTTCTGGAGCTCTGGAATCTTACCAACACCCACTGTTGGAGGGATACTATTCGAGAACTGTTTGTAATCTGAGTGGTAGTTCGGCAATGAAGTTATAGGTACAATACCGGATCGAGAAGCCAATAAATTTGACCACGATTGTTTAAGCGTTGCGCCTAACGGTGTGATACAGCCCAATCCAGTCACAACCACTCTCTGCGACATCAAAGTTTGATCGACTTCGAGGCGCTTTCTGATTTATTACATCCACTGCAGATGACCTTGAAAAATTAAAATACATTCCTAAAGCTAGGCGCCGGGTATCATTCGGACTATACTAAAAAATCAAGATCGGCTCTAAAATAGACAAATTAGAGGCGAAAATCAATGTTTCATGCAAGTAACGATGTTTGAGATCTTGGGTATTCAGGTGGTTAGAGTGTGCCTTGGGATATAGATCCTTTTTCGTAAAACTTTAATAATGAACAAGTCCTCGGGTTGAAAATATTGAGAATGAGGCGGTTAATCTGACAACTTTGATCGCTTAGTTAGGCGATGTTGCTAGCTTTACGTTAGAAATTCTTTCGGTAGAAAATGATCAAAATGCGCAGCAGTTGAACAATAGCATCAGAAGATTATTCAAACTAAACTCAAATTACAAAGAAGGAATCAAATTGGCTGCGATGTCGCGAAAACTCCTTACAAAGATGGAGACACCGTAGCTTTTGGGCGTAACAGAAAGTTACATTCTTTTCGGGCGTGTACCTAGGAGATGAAACTTCACATTATTATAATTGTTGCATGTTTTGCTGCTGTAAACAGCTGAGCATAGTGTCAAGAAACTCCGTATGTTTGCTTTCGCCTAGCCCTCCCTTTTAGCTTCAACACTAATGTGCCAATGCAGAGACGGCAAATTGAATTTGATTCCCTTTTTGGAGAGAATCTGGTAATTTAAGCTCAATCGTGACAAGAAGGCTTAAGGAGCAAGGGTGTGCTGCAGCCATTTCAAAGGTGCTTCAAGCTACGAGTACCATACTGAAACTATTACATTTGAAATCACGTCAACTATTCCATCAAATTAGTAGCTGAAATAGGTAATGGATTGCTTAAGTTGAAAAGATTTTCGAATAGGAAAATATTCATAGGCAAGTTTAAGAAAAGAAAGGTTTGTAACGTTAAAAACCGCGTGAACTTACCGCCTTAGAAATAAAAAAAAAAGTATCGTCCAAAACAGAGGCTGCCATAGCACTGCAATGCAAGATGTTTCTTGCCTCGCTGTCACAGAACCTTGACATTTAGTTGGCTTAGCTTTTCGTGTAGCTCTCCCAACTGGGTGAATAGCCAAACTTGAAAAACTTTTTTACCCACGGCGATAGAGCTCAACCTAATGCGGAAATATGTAGTACTTTATTTCGTGAGCATCCTCGAACTAGATCTAATATGCAAGTTCTCCTTGCTCCTCATTCGGAGTCAAGCGACGTAGGCAGTTTACTGCGGAGATTTGTTTGCAGTGCGGACTGCTCAATGTGCATATGCTCTGCTGCATGTAATTTTTGATGTGCTTCAGTTTTCCCATACCAGCCCATGTACTAACAATCCTAAGAGCCAAACATGCTCCTTGCGCCGAGCACAGTTTAGGAAACTGGTAAGGTTTTCAAGCAAATTAGTGTTGCCACATCCGGAAGGAAAATGGAGTTACACAAATATGCCACCTGTCATTTCCTGAGGTGTCTGTGCGAACTGCAAATGATGGCTAAATGATTCAGATACGCTGCGGTAGATGGGACTGCGCGAACAGATGGATTCGGTAGCAATTCCAAGTTAAACGTCCATCAAAATGAGGAAATTCTTGAGATGTGCGCGTCTGTCGCAACCGTTTCAAGCAATTACACGGCCTTGCTACTTTTGTTCAGGAAAATGTAGTTATGGTTATTGCAAATTACGGTGCGACAAGAAACGCAGTGTAGTAGCGTATAGGAAATAGATTTTTCTTTTCTGGCTCGAACTGTTCCTACCAAAGAGCAAGAGCAGTGTTTCAGATATGCAAACTATTTCAAAGGTACGACGCGCACTGTAATCTTTAATCCCGAGGCTCGGCCGATCTTGAGAGTGCGACATTCGCGAAGGCATTCGCACAGGGTCTGGCCGTCCCAGAATACTTTTTTACTGGTTGTAAGTGTGCCTCGCCCACCTTTAATTGGCTCGCTTGTCTGTGAATAAATCTCGCAATTATAATATTCAATTATCTATCATGAATAAAAACTGTTAAGTATGACTATTGAGTGTGGTGTAATATACAAATTTTTCCCTTAGAGGCTCTATCTCTAGATTTACCATTTTAGCAAATCGTCTTTGGCGTAAAGGTAGTCATTGAAGATGAACTCGACTTCGTCGGTCTCGGCGTTGTAAGCACCGACTTCAATGGACTCGTGGTTCTTGACGATGATGTCACATCCCTTTTCGATCAAGAACTCCAGGTCGAAAGTGGTTGCAATACCAACGATCTTACAGCCGGCAGCTTTACCGGCAGCAATACCAGCTGGGGCATCCTCGAAGACGATAACCTTGGATTTGGATGGGTCTTCCTTGTTGATTGGGAAGCCCAAACCGTCTCTGCCCTTCAAGTAAGGTTCTGGGAATGGCTTACCTTGCTTGACGTCGTTGGCAGTGATGAAGTATTCTGGTCTTTTGATGCCCAAAATGTCGAACCATTTTCTGGCCATGTCACGTGTACCGGATGTGGCAACAGCCCATTTCTCCTTTGGAAGTTTGTTCAAGTCGTTACACAACTTGACGGCGCCTGGAACTTCGATGGAGTGTTGGCCGTATTTCTCTGGGATCTCACCTTCTAGCTTGGTGACGTAGTCTTCATCGGCGTAGTCTGGTGCGAACTTGGCGATAGCATCGTAGGTTCTCCAACCGTGAGAGATGTTGATAACATGCTCAGCGTCGAAGTATGGCTTGTCCTTACCGAAATCTCTCCAGAAGGCAGCAATGGCAGGTTGAGAAATGATGATGGTACCATCGACGTCAAACAGAGCAGCGTTGACTTTCAAAGATAGTGGTTTTGTGGTCAAAGGCATTTTGTGAATGAGTTTATTAATCGTGTGAATATACTAGGAGGGTATGTTCCTTTTGGTAAAGCTTAAAGATTACAATAAATCAGATAGTGAATCAAACTTTAAAGATATTACTACTTATATATATACAAGATTGTTGACCGAGACGTATCACCACGTTCTGCGAGCGGTTCTTTTTCTTTCTTTGGGACTTGTTTACGTCGTTGCTTTTAGTCCACCTGTTTCAATATGCTGACTTGATGATCAACGGGTTGAAAAGAAAGGCTAAACATAAACACACTTGAATCATATCATTTTGGATCAATTTCCGACTATGATTAGCGGTTAATTGGAACAGATTGCTTCGTTGCTTCTTCGAGGGTCTTAAAAAGTAAGCCAAAACAAGAAAAGGCCAGTCTCTTTCCACAGAAAGTCTCGCACGGCGCGAGATGCAGACGTCCATTGTATGACGTTTGGCCCACTTCTGTTGACCCTCTGCGTTGAGTGTTGGTATTCGCTCAGGCAGAAAATGTCTGCTGACGTCGCACGGTGGGTCATATGGTGGGCCACTTTGACCCATGTTGGGACAAACATAATTGGAGAGGCTGTTCAATCATTTGATTTATAGGAAGTTGCAAATGTTACCCGAAAAACTATTTTTAAAACATGTCCGGTTCGCAGTGGGTGTCCGGCTTCGGGATGCGGTGGCATGGGTGTAACATTTTTAGATGTTTACCCGACGTTGTGGGTCCTTTGATGTGTTTTTCAACATCTACTGCAGTTTGACGTGTTACATGTCAACGTGAGGTAGGGATATAGTGTGGCAAAGCTTATTGTGGCCAGTGGAGACAATGACTGATTTTAACGCATTGACAGTGCCTCAATTGAAGGAGCTGTTGAAGGAGAAAGACCTCTCTACTCAAGGGCTGAAGTCAGACTTGGTGGAAAGACTTCAACAGAACGACAAGACAGCGGAAGACGCGCCAGTAGAGGAGGACACGCAGAAGCCCGTTGACGAGCCAGAAGAGGCGCCTGCAAAACAGCCAGAGCCAGAGGGGCAGGAACAGGAGCAAGTTGAGGATGTTGCGCAGGAACCTGTTTCCGAGCCTGCACCAGAAACTACGTCAGCAGCTGCTGACGCAGCTGTTCCTGAGGTGAAGGAAACCAGATTATCCGAAGAAGAGATGAAGAAAATGGCATTAGACTCGCTCAATAAGAAATTGCATCGCTGCAAAAAGTTTGGCATGGAGCAGTCTCAGGTAGAAGCCCTGAACAAGATGATCACTCGTGTCGAAAAATTCGGTCTAGATTTGAAGAGTTCGCTGGCCGTCGAACTAGGGTTGGCTAAAAGGCCAGAAGAGCCAGCAAAGCCGTTGCAAAAGAATAAGAACAAAAACAAGAAGGTGTTTCGTAGTAACAAATTTAACTCCAGATAGAAGCGCTCTGCCATTGTAGGAATTGGACGTCTTGCTTAGTAGTTTATATAATTTGGGCAGTAACCCGGACTTGTAGTTTTTTTATAGCAATGGAATTTGTATGTAATATTAAGAACCTAAAAATCAGATTATCCCTAATAATGGCACCTATTTGAAATAAAAAAAAAAAACAGTTTCATAATCGTTCAGAAGGTGCGAGTATCCATCCACCCACTATGAATAGCGATTTAGATATGATGGTGTCAAGGCCGATCATCCTTAGAATTGATAATCTTCCACCGGGCAAAAATTGGAAACAAATTAAATATCTAATTGGTGGAATCATCCATCACTCAAATGTGCTTAAAGTCAAACTATTACCTTTGATGACCTCTCTCGTACCACCTTTCATACCCTTTCAAAGCTGCATAGTCTCCTTGAAATCCACTTTAGATAATGACTCACTCCATGACTTACTTCTGGAGCTGAATACCTATCAATGGGACTACTATAATCTCTATGCATACACTTTACCACCACCTCCGATACACCAGCAACCCCCGAGTGAGATTGAAAGTCCAAGCGACCAGGAGTACTCGACGAGTAACGGGAACACGCCCAAGGCACAGAATAGTTCCTTTTTGTATCCCATGCCATTACCATCAGCTTTGCCCAACGGTTTACCTGCCGGCATGCCGACCGGCATGCCTAGGATGGTACCGAGCGCGATGATGAATGCACAACAAATGACAGCGAACGGATCCATGCCACCGCAGCCAATGATGGGTTTACCGACTCAGCGGCGTCGCTATTATCAGCCTCCCATCCAACCTTTTAATCAAAGAACGTCATATAATTCAGGTGTCAATCATATGAGAAATAAAAATGGTTCACTTTCTGCATATTCCTATTATCCGATGGGCAATCAAGATATATCAAGTAACAATGATTCGTTAAAACCCATTATGAAACAGAATAATGGTCATGGAAACAATAATACAAACAACTCAAGAGGCTTAAAGCAGATTTTCAATGAAAAAAGCTTCAGAAAACAGATGACAGGGAGAGGTATGTGGCAATTACAACTTGAAAATTTCCCGCCATTCTTAAAATTAGAAACGTTGGAGTCTCTAAATGAGCAGGAGGAAATTCGACTAACCGAGAAGGGTCTGCGATTAATTGAGACTAGCCAGCCAGACAAGTTTGGTAGATTGAGATGGACCATTTTAAAGGATTACATAAAGTTGAAATGTCCAAAGTTGTTAAATTTACAGGAAAAATTACAAGCTCAGTCGGATACATCACAAGATGGTGTTAATGCGAATAATACGAGGGAATTCTATGTCGGTGTTTACGAGGATGATGAGATACAAATACGCCTGAATATAATATCCAAAAATGATGCGGATGACTCGGATGACTCAGATGAGACTCAACATATTGACAAACACAACCAAGACGCCACGGAAGATGAGGGCAAAGATTCTAATGATACCCAAGAGTCAAAAGATTCCAAACATGTACAAAAAAACGCTGTCAATGCCGTAATTTACAAAGCAATTGTGGGATTCAATGATAAAGAACTCTGTGATATGTGTTTTGAAAACTTGCTGGATCAAGAATATTCACTGGGTTACCGATTAAAGGTTCAACATTTACCACCATTCGAGGAAGATAAACGCAGTGCTAGTGGTGACGCACAGAAGGAACCAGAGAACAGATATTGAAATTCTTACAATTGCAATATCTCAATATATCACGAAGGATATGAAACATTCAAAATTCAAATTATATAACATCCAAGTAAATAAATTCCAAACTATTTTGGAAAACTCAAAAGGAAAAATGAAAATGTGGGACCGTGCATCTATCGTATTGCATTTGTGGTGGCGCAACAAGAGTTCAATCCTGAAATTTCACTGATGTGGCCCATTTGCAAGAGTGAAAACAAGACGCAAACATGATTTGACCCTAGGAGTTCGCTGCTACCTTAAGCTCCGACGGCCATTTTGCACTCAGAAACTGAAGCAGACCTAGAGCGCCGCAGCCAGTTCTGATGGTCTATAAATGGGGTTAACAAAAGAACTGAGGCAACTGTATCTCGGTTGAGCCCAGCATTGGCCACCATTTATCTCAGGAAAGGAGCCCGTTTTATGTTTATTTATGATGAAACTCGTAAATTTCTTGCAGGCTCCAATTTCGATAGTGCCGGGGTGTATGGGATGGCATGGGAACGCTACTTCAAGGAGCTTTCGGCACTCTCTAGGTGAACTGCAAAGCGTCCCGGGAACCCAAGTAGGGCAGTACGCCACTTAACTCTTCCAAGAAGGCAAGTTTCTTGGTAAGCTGAAACACTTTCAGGATGCTGGGCCTCAAAGCAGGGTCAAAAATGGAGGCTAAAGCCATTATCTGGATAACGGCAGTGTTTCAACGAGGTTGTGGAGAGTTGAGTTTATCATAACGAGTGCCAGCGCACTCTTAAGGCACGTGTATCGGCATGCCCAGCGAATCAAATTATATAGATAAAAATAACTAGAAAGCTTATTACAACATTTACTCCATGGTATTGAAGGAATATTATGTATTTGTCCAAATTTATAGATTTGGTTGAAATTACAGTAGTGGTTGGAATGCAGATTGTGATAACTTATCATTTTCGAGAAAGGCGTTATTTCTTGGTCCATTTGAGACAACAGATGGTAATGACGGCAAATCGTTTGCATTCTTTTGATATGACGATAAATTCGATGCTGTGATTGTTGGTTGCTTTGAGCCGTCTGAACTTTTGGGGAATTTACCGATACGGTCTATAATTTTGTCAAAAGCATCCACGCTTGAGGCGGCCGTTGGATTTACAGGAGACACCTCTTGCTTGATTTGTAGTGATGCATCACTTAAGATTTTCAAACCGTCATTTTCATTGCCTGAATCTGTTTGGGTTTCTTTAACCTCCAACAGGATATTTTCTTTCGTGAAGCTGTTGAACAATTTTGCTAATTCAACATCATCATGCACCAGGGAATTATTATGATACAAACTCAGTTGTTTCATCTGTGAAACTATTTGAAACAGTGATTTACAATTCTCTAATATTTCGCTTATCGTGGGGGGGCCATTGCTCAATAAATGAAACGTAAAAATCTGCTCACGATCTTTAAACTTGATGACAACTTTCTTATTAACGTCTTGGTTAGCCAACTGGGGCTTCATTGATAGAGTAGATAAGATGGTGGTTCTTTGGGACGTACTGCTCTGTGAGCCACCATTTTGCGGCAAAACGAGTGAATTGGCCAACAAAGGATACTGATTCATGACCAAGTGATGAACAATTTCGCTGAGCGGATAAAGGCATGGGTCAAAACCAAAGTCCTTTATCAGACCACCAACTATTAAATACAGCAACTTCGTCTGGATGGTCGATGGTAGATGATTTAGGCTTCTCTTTGTTGCAGGTCCGAAAATTTTGGTTGACAACAGCGATAATGATTCCTGAGTTGAGGTCTTCGAGGTGATATACTCCATTGATGATGGCATCAAGTTGGAGAAGAATCTCTCGATCACAAATGCAATAGACGATCTGATTGACATTTCACCCAAGATCTCTAAGTTGGAGTACAAGTCTATGGAACCCTGCGAGTGTGCCATATCGAAGCAACTTCTCGATCTCTGGATGGTCAACAACAGCTTCTCTCTGAGGAAAAATGGTATGTCGTTTGAACTGTTGCCCTGAGAATTGCCTCCTGCCGAAGGCTTGTTATGTAGGCCTAGAGATAGCAGATGTTGATCGTTGGCAGACAGTGCGAAATCGGTCAAGTTGGGACCATTTGACTGGTCTCTTTGACTTTGCTCGCTCAAAGAGACAATGCTATTGACTATATCGGAAATGACTGCCTTGAGCACGTCGTTATATCTCTGTTGTGTTCCAAGAAATGACGACGGCGGCGGCGCCCCGAGTGCCGCCGCAGGTGCAGATGCCGGCGGTGGTGAATGTAGAGGTTTAGGTTGGATGGATGGCAGCGATATTACCGGTGAAGGTTGCATCATCGTGTTAGTATGACCCAGTTGCGGTATGACAGGCGTCGTAGAAATATGTTGCAGGGGAGAGCCAGCTCTTGTTGCAGGTTCATCCTCCGACGAGCCCGTGGTGGTCAAAGCACCACCAGCGCTGCCTGGTGTCCTCTTCTTCGACCTTTTTCTGTTCCGTCTGACGGACTGCACTGCTGCAGTGACCAGCTTTTCAAATTCACTGGTGGAGCTCAGCGAATAGCCAAACTCTGTCCTCAAAATGGTGGCTATTTGCTTTATGTTGTCGTCTTGCTCACTTGCCTTGCGCTCGCTCAAGCCGAATTTGTCAATAAGCTCCAGCCTCCTGCTCGAGAATTTCTTCCACTTTTTTTCATCCGTGAAGTTCAGCTGCTCTCTGATCTTGTGTGTTGTGCCTGTCGAACTATTGCCACCTGCAGATTTGGATACTCTATAACCCGTCATCATGCGACTACGGCAACCGCTTTGGCTTAAGTGAAAAGATTCTTGGGGGAAGGAAAACGTAAGACGACTCAAGTGATTCAGATGCGATAAGTTTTATATATGTATAAATATAGATCTGAGCATATGCACGGTGGTAAAAATGTTTATGTAAAAAATTTTGCACATTTAAACGATATTTTAGAGCCATAGACAATTCGAAAGGCCTGTACCCACTCTCAGCGTCTTAGTCATGACTTGCACGACGACTAATTTCTGCAACGGCTTCCCACTTTTCGCTGGGGTTTCCATGCCGTAAACGTTGTGTGCGGCCTCCAGACCTTCCGCCATGACTCCTGTTCTTGCTTGCCATTTTCGGATAGCTCGATCGACCACCAGCGAAAATAGCTCTAAAAAGGGCCGTTGTACGCGGTTGTCTGTGCTGGCGGGAAGGCATCAGTGCCGCACGAGTCATGATGCAAAAAACTGATTCCTTGACACATTCGGCGCCATTGCCGTGAAAACCTAGGCGCCGGGCGACCCCAGCGCGTGTGCAAAGATATTCATTTCTACGTAAACTTTCAAGCCACTAGGACTTGCAATGCTGGCCAGTGCACCGGAGCCTAGTCTGAAGCGACTTGCAGGCTCTCCACTTGCCACCAAATGCTCGGTGAAGTACTTCAACACGCGCCTTCTGGCCGCATTGAGGTTCCTGTCGGGCCTAGACAGACATTTTGATCGGCGGTACGTCTTGGCACGTCCGAGATCCTGCTGGCCGTTCCCGCACTTGAAGCGGCTGTTAGACGACCGGCCTCCCCTCGTCGCAATAAAACAGGTGCCTGCAGCCGGCCGCGGTTGAGCTTGGTGAGCCGTGGAGGTTGGGAGGTTGAGAAGTTCGTGTGCATTTCCAGGTCTAGACGGCCTATAGCCCCGTTTGGGCAGTGTCCTTCGAGGATTTTGCGCCTTCTGGTGTACCTGAGGTGAGCAAGACGGGTCTGCCGTTGAGTCGTCGGCGAGCAGCCTTGACACTCCCACGACTGACCGTTTTCCGACTTCGATGTTCGGAATCGTAGCCTGTCAGGATGTTGGCAAGCCGTGCTTGATGAATATGGTGCCGGCCTGGGACTTCTCTTTGGAAATTGAGGTAGGCTCGCGGGGCAGAGCAAAGTAATATAAAGTCGCGGGTCCGGTGGGAGCACTTGCTAGGCTCTCATGTTAGTGCACGAGGGGATGTTACGATAGAGATTCCTCTTCCCTCCGCTAAGTGCTTTTTTTGAACAGTCAAGCACCGCGACGGCGCCTTCTTGGTGAAAGGCGACTTGGTTTCTTGCGGACATCAAGAAGTGCTGCGCTTGTGCTGGACGCCAGTTCTATTGTTCGTGAAATAAAAAGTAATATTAGAAGTGTATGGTGATGAGCAAATCGTTTTCTGAAGTTGGTCATGGATGCGCGATACCCGTACGCGTACGGGACACGATATACGGGAAGGGAAGTATACTTACGACAAAATTACACAAGAAAAACATATTTAGTGGGCTTTGAATTGGTCTTCGGTAACACCCTTGCCCATGGCAGCCGTGGCGCTGACCCCACCTTGTGCCAATTTTAGAAGACTATCGATGTACTCGGCACCGGACCATTTTTGATGTTTGAGGATATCGACGTTATTTTCCATCTCCTGCTTTTGGACGTTTTGCGCATAGGCCTTCATACCATCCTCGGCGAAGTCGCGGGCGAAATTGCTTACAGCGAGCGCAGTCGTGTGCAGTCCCGCCAAGGTGATGAATTGCCACGAGTAGCCCAGAGAGCCAAGTCGATCGATAAAGGTGCCTTGATCATCGATCGACATGGCCTTAGTCCAGTTGAAGGAAGGTGACAAGTTGTAAGCGAGCATTTGATGGGGGTACATTGCTTTAACACCTTCCGAGAATTCGACAGCTTGTTGGTAGTCTGGGTAATTGCTCTCCATCCACACTAAATCAGCGAAGGGTGCAAAGGCACGAGCTCTCATGATGGAACATTGGGTGCCACCTTGGTAGCGGTATAGGCCTTCGCGCACTCTGGGTAGATCCCAGTCGAAATACAAATCGTAGCCCAATAACTCCTTTGCTAGCCTCTTGGCATCATAATGAGACGTTTCGGTTAGTGGCCCAACTTTAGAGTTGAAAAGTTTGATGACTTTTTCCTTCTCCTCAATCTTCGTCGATTTATTAACTTCATCAGCAAATGCTTCGTGAAATAATCTCAAATTCGCTTTCTCGAACCAATCGTGTTCAATCTCGGACAGTTCTTCAGCGCTTTTGCCATCAAGGATCGCTTGATCCATTACTCTCGCGTAGGGCTTATCCTCCATTGCTGGATTCGTTGCCCCGATTATGAAGAAATGATCGCGTGCGTCAATGGTGGAACTGATTAGCGTGGCCTCCTCCGAATCTGTTCTTGCAACAAGAACCAAATCTGAATGCATGATATCGGCACACATACGCACGGTGGTGAGTCTATTGATATGCTCTTGAACTGGTATAACACATCTACCGGCCATATGGCCACATTTTTTATTAGTTGAGGTTTGGTCCTCCATGTGGATACCAGCCGCACCGCGTTCAATGAACATCTTGGTCAGCTTGAAAACAGCAGTTAATCCGCCGTGACCTGCATCACCATCGGCTACGATTGGTCTCAAATAATCAATGGGTGGTCCCATTGCATCCAATTCTTCTTGATTTTTAGCGCGGGCTCTTGCTTCTAGTTGCTTCCTATCGTGGAAAAGCTGCGCTTTGAAGAGATGATCAACTTTATTTGGTACCGTGTCCATTGGGTAATCTGCTAAATCAGGTCCCGGTTCGTTTGATGTGGAAGCCGTGGAGGAACATTGCCATCCAGAAACGTAGATTGTGTCTAAATATTTGGCCATTTGGGTAATATGAACCGGATCCAAAGCACCAAATGTCTTGGCGACTGTCCTATTCTTGTGATGGTTCTCCAGAACTTTGTATAATTTCTTTGCCATTATCGAAGATGGATAGTCAACTGCTGGGAATGTACCACGTCTAGCTGCGATATCCTTCGCAGAGTATATTCTCTTGGTGTTCTTCCAACGAGGTTGTGACCACCACTTTTCGATATCTTGGGCAGCGGAAGCCAATTCGTTTTGCAATACTTCAAAATTGGTCGAATTTGCGGAGTCTAATGTAGTTACTGGCATTGTCATTATATGTTGTAGCGGTTGTTGTCTTCCATATACACGCAGTACGCAATAACATAAGATTAGCGTTTCTTTGCTGTTTATATAATTTTTCAATTAGCTAATTACATGCACTGATTGAGTCACAACTGCAATGAACCGTCATTCCGGGTCAGTTTGAATCCTCCTTTCTGCTGGATTGCTAAGATTTCTTGTCACTTGTCATCTGTCACCTCTTTCATCCGCACTCCGGAACACTCGGCAAGCATGACAAAAAATATGATCTGGCTCGGACGAAATGCAAAGCTCGGGTTAAATGAGAAAAATGAACAAAAATAAAAAATAACGACACCAGCAGGATTTGAACCAGCGCGGGCAGAGCCCAACAGATTTCAAGTCTGTCGCCTTAACCACTCGGCCATAGTGCCTAATATTCGTGTGTAACCTGAGACGGAGCTGCAATATATTCTCACGAAAGATGCCTCGCAACAACAACTGTGAGAAGGCTTTTCATTATCTGGAGGATAGACATTCAGCAGGATTAGAGGGAACGATACTTATCAATAGTCGAGCACACTATATGACCCACTTTCATTTGCTCCTTCATGACATTATTTAGGGTTTCAAAGGGTTTGGGCTACCCCATCATTTTCCTCGCTTGTTAGGCATCCCACATTTTCTCCCCTTTAAAAGGGGTCAATGTAACGAGATTTTAACATTTTTAGCTGCAAAACAATGCCACAAGAAGAATATGGCAGGAAGTTCGACTACCATAACTGCTCCACTTGATACATTTTTTATCCTTTCTGGGGTTTCAGGGTGATAACACCCCAAATTTACAAACTATATAAGCACTGCAAGATAACTTGCGTCTGTTACTCTCAGACACTTAAGCATTGCATTACCATAACACTTGGACGTAAAATACTCTAATATATATCAGCAAATAACCATGACGAAGAAGAATAAGGGGCCAAAGATGTCGATAATAACGACTAAGGAGGGTGAGACTCTCAAAGTTTTTGAGGACTTAAAAGACTTTGAAACCTTTATCAAACAAGAAACTGAGGATGACGAGTTCGACGATTTACATTGCGAGCTTAAGTATTACCCACCATTTGTGTTACACGAGGCACATGAGGATCCGGATAAAATTCCAGAGACAGCGAACTCCCACTCGAAAAAGTTTGTGCGTCACCTTCATCAACACGTTGAGAAGCATCTATTGAAGGACATCAAGAATGCTATCAGGAAACCAGATTTGAAATTCAACGAAAAGTCAAAGCAGGAAACCTTTGACAGGATAGTGTGGCAATATGGTGATGACACCGAATATCACGAGAAGAAATTCCACATTCATCTGGGTGTAACCTGTACTCATGATAGTGCCTTGGTCGATGTTGACTACAGGACGATTCCTATCAAATGAGCTACGTATGTATAATCTATATACAACTAATGATAACGACTGATTACGATTGATTACATTTGTTTTTGTTTTTGTTTTTGTTTTCATGTTTGGCTAACATTTTGGTGCTTTCAGCTAGAAAAGAAGTCCCTTGAAGCCTCGAAACATCAAATAATAATAAAGTCAACAAAAGTCCAAATATATAGGGTGAGCATAAACTTGTTTTTTATTTATAAGTAAATGACTGCTATAGACTATTAGCTGAATCATTTGTGTGAGGAGCGCATGGTCTGCTGGCAGGCTCTGGCCCGATAGTCCTACTAATATCTCAAGCTTATTGCACATTATTTAATTTCCGCGTGCACAGTCATTAGAGGAAACTACCTGTAGCCCACTATGCCCTGCGACTAGGACCGTCAAGAACATCAATGTGAGCCTTCTTACGTGATACCTGTTCTGCTCGAGGGTGCGTACAAGATCCAACTATACCTCGCTAGTCAAAACGGCACCTCGCACGGAATATTTAACGCTCAGCCTAGGGCGTGTGCTTAGTTTGCTATGTGAAAGAACGGATCTCTGACAAAAGACGATTCATGATGTTCTTTTAGATGCTGGTCCTTATTCAATCACGTGTGCTGCGAGCTCCAAGGATTACGTAGATATTTAATCTATGTAGACAAACTCGCCGCGCGGTCCTCCCTCGCACAGCGCGTTTCGAGGTAGCTAGGTGGCTAGTTTTTTGTAAAACTTTTTGAAATGAAAATCATGTTGAACCACCAGAAGACTGAGTTCAGACGAAACAAATCAACCAAATTTGACTAGATTATTTTCTTTGTTTTGTTCAAAATTCTCTACTTTCAGTTACGTAACATATTTCACCCCAAACAGATATACTATATTACAATCCACACCCTCCATAAAACATGACAACGAATCCCCACGTCCATGAAAACCTAAAGGCTATCCAAAAGGCCTTGAGCAACTACGATATGTCCTTCTTATCAGATGATGAGGAGGATTTTTGTCCATTATGTTTAGAACCGATGGACATAACAGATAAGAATTTTAAACCTTGTCCATGTGGTTATCAAATTTGTCAATTCTGCTACAACAATATAAGACAAAACGAAGAGCTAAACGGTCGCTGCCCAGCATGTCGCCGAAAATACGACGATGAGAGTGTTGAATATGTTGTACTAACATCAGAAGAGTTAAGAATGGAAAGGGAAAAGCAGGCCAGAAAGGAATGGGAAAGGAAGCAAAGGGATAAAGAAAGAAAAGAATATGAGAACGCCAACCGGAAACATTTGGCTGGAATGAGAGTAATTCAAAAGAACTTAGTCTATGTCGTGGGTATCAATCCACCTGTCCCATATGAAGAGGTTGCCGCACTTTTAAAATCCGATAAATATTTTGGCCAATATGGTAAGATCAATAAGATCGTGGTGAACAAGAAAACCCCTCATTCAAATAGCGATCACTATCACTCCAATACAACTTTCCCTGGGTATGGTGTTTATATAACATTTTCTAAGAAGGAAGATGCTGCTAAATGTATTGCCCAAGTAGATGGAACATATATGGATGGGAGATTAGTGAAAGCTGCATATGGTACAACAAAATATTGCTCCTCATACCTGAGAGGCTTACCATGCCCAAATCCAAATTGTATGTTTTTGCATGAACCTGGTGAAGAAGCAGATTCATTCAACAGAAGAGAATTAAGCAATAAGCAGCCACCTTCGCAGATTACACAACAACAACAACAGCTGCAACAACAACAAGCACGAGCAAACCCAGCGGCTGCAATATACAAAAACACCTCGAATATTACCCCGGCACAGAATGGCCAGTATTCTGGAACTCCTTCGCCTGCGGCAATCAAGACCCAATTACACCACCAAGAACCTCAAGTGAACGGTACTGGTTCATCAACCCCTGTATTAACACCCGCGACTGTACCTGTAGGGTCTAATCCTTGGGGCGTGTCACAATCAGCTGCTCAAGTCTCGCTTTCGAAAAATGCAAGTACCCACAACTTGCCTACATTAAGTGACTCATTGAACTACCAGCCGAATAATAACACTAATAGCAATAATTATAATACCGGTACTAGCAATTTTAACGTCAGTTCCACCTGCAATACAGAGCATGTAGCTAACAAGAAGAAACCACAGCCATCTAATGAGAAAGAAGTCATCGATCCTTATGATGCACTAAATGGTGCAGTTAGATTTTTGGATGAAAGGATTGCATGTTTATCGAATTACGAAACACGTTCACTTAATTTGAAATCGAACTTGATTGACGAGGCTACGTATCACAGGTATCCATCTTTGTTTTCATGGGAAAATATCGAAATCTCAAGAGAAAGCGATCACATTTTAACTGAAAAACTGGTGGATATCCTGGCCATAAATCCAGTGGATCATACTGCATCTGTAGTCTCATTTCTTCAAAATGCTAATTTAAATGCAGGTGCGCCATTGTCTCAGACAGCTGCTCCTGCACAACCTCTTCCACAGCAAGCTCCATCGCAACTACAGCAACAGCAGCTGCAGCAGCAACAACTGCAACAACAGCGTACGTTAAATGTTAATACACCACCTCCTCCAGGTATATTCACGCCTCAACACGTGCCAATCCAATTGCAACAACAGCAACACCAGCAACAGCACCAGCAGCAAGCCGCCGCAGATAATAGACCGACGACTAATTCCACTGATTTCTTGAATCAATTGATTAATGGAAGAAGAGTTGTGGCTGGTAACTAAACATACTAATTAATGAATGCATCCCTCTATATATTGATTATTTACAATTGTAATTTTTATATTTTCATCTCAAACTGTAGTCAGTTTTAGTTGTTGGTCAAGGCGACAAAATTAAAGCGCCGCCAACAGCTTTGAAACGAAAGCAGAAAAAATATTAATATCGCCAAAAGACTGCGCATTGAACTGAAAGCTATCAAAAGCAACTATAGCTGGCACCCTACGATCTATGTACTACAGTACCTCCAAGTTTCCTTCGGATGTATCAAAACTGTTCAAGCCACGACCGCCACTACAGTACAAGAGACCCGTAGATTATCCACCGGAGAAGAGATGCACCAATCCCAAAATTACCGGAGTGTCACAGCTGCTGGGGTCACCGTTAAACGATTATCTTAATCAATTTTCTAAGGGCTCAGACAATGAGCACTTAAATGAATACGAGAAAGCTGTCAATTTCAAGATCACACAATTGCACTCTCTAGATGACAAATTTGGGGGTTGGAACCCCAACGAAGACCCAAATATTAAAGACACAGATCCTTACAGGACAATATTTGTGGGAAGACTACCGTATCAAATATCTGAGATAGATCTACAGAGAGAATTTTCCAGATTTGGCGAAATAGAACGAGTTCGAGTGGTAAGAGATAAAACGACCAATGAGTCCAAGGGCTACGCATTCGTGGTATTCACGAATCCACAAAGTAGCAAGATTGCATGCAAAGAGATCGGGGTGCATAGAGGTGTTGAAATTGGGGGCCGCACTTGCATTGTGGATATCGAAAGGGGCAGAACAGTTAAATACTTCAAGCCACGAAGATTCGGTGGTGGTTTAGGTGGGCGCGGCTACACTAAGAAAGACAAGATGGCGCAGTTCCTGCCAGCAGCAAGTGAAAGGCCATTTCGAAGACCCGTGGTCGAACGCGGACCAATCGTGAACCAAACGAACAAGCAATATCCACCTAGGCCAGTATATGCAGGACCCAGCCGTTTCTCCAGAGCGCCAGTGGCAGATGCTGCTGGCGCTCCACCCATGATATCAAACAGGTTTGACCCTAACCCGGGTCATGATGTATCTTTCACGAAGTCTTCTTACCGGTCTAGAAACGCAAGGGCCCAGGAGTCGAGACACGTTGCAAGGCCCGAAGAACCAGATTATTAGCCGAGGGCACTCAGCATTTTAATTCGTAGCAGGATTGATTACGCTATATAATTACAATACAAGCGCCTTTGATTTTTTTTACTCATTCAAGCTCCCACTATTGATATTCGGATGGGGCCATAAAGCTTAAAGAAGCAGCTAAGTACACAAATGGACAGTGGAATAAAAACGTTCATGCGCAGCGAGCGGCCTCACTCCTCAGGTTGTGTGGGAGCTATTTTTACTGAGCACTTTGTGGTAGCAGCTATCCCAATGAACGCAATTCTAGGCCGCAACCCTCGTATTGTCGAGAGAACGGAGTCAGGAGGTCTGGAAATCAGCATATGCATCATGAAGTGTGCCTGCCCTCTGGTCGCCTGTCAGCATCTTATGTTGATACAAATCTCGCTACATATTAGCCGCCATTTTTGCCGCAGTGGTCACGTGTGGTCACGTGTCATTACTTTTCCAAACGCATTCCGCATCAGTACACCCTCGTCTCGACCGTGGGCACACCGTGCACTTCTAAGTTCCGCCGGTTGCTTTAGATGGAAAAAATCCTTCGGGGCTTCGCACGCCATGTCATCTATGCGTTCGGCAAATTTAATAAACCATTAAAAGACAGCGTTTCTCGCGGCCCAAGTCGCTAGTATTTTCCATTAGAATCTCTAACATTTATTGACAGTTCGAAAATTTCAGCTAGGTCCTGCAAGGCATCAAATTCAATCGATTTTTCAAGAAATGCCATCTGCGAGATTGTTGGTGTCCACAAAGGGCTTGAAATGCACTAGATTGCAACAAATTACGTCTGTATTGACAAAATCTGCCGTAGCACGGAATGGAGATGCTTTGGGTTCTCTTTTAGCCGCTGGTAGGGAAACTCCTTCGGTTAGTTTTACCAGAAGGAAGGTTGGTTATTCCAAGAGGTTTATGTCCTCCACGAATGGCGTGGGGACTCTGGCAACAAGATCTACCGTGATCCAATTGCTGAACAACATCAGTAGTAAAAGAGAAGTCGAGCAATATTTGAAATACTTCACTTCCGTTTCTCAGCAGCAATTTGCTGTTATCAAGGTTGGAGGTGCGATTATCAGTGACAATCTTCAAGAATTGGCTTCATGTTTGGCGTTCCTTTATCATGTCGGACTCTACCCCATAGTGCTGCACGGCACTGGTCCGCAAGTTAATAGTAGGTTAGAAGCCCAAGGTGTCGAACCGGACTATATTGACGGTATTCGTATCACGGATGGCAAGACCATGGCTGTTGTCAGACAATGTTTCTTGGAACAAAACTTAAAGTTAGTGACTGCGCTCGAGCAACTTGGCGTTCGTGCGAGACCAATCACATCTGGTGTCTTCACGGCGGAATACTTAGACAAAGATAAATACCAGTTTGTGGGAGACATCACTGGTGTCACCAAGGATCCAATTGAGGCTTCCATTAAGGCAGGTGCCCTACCTATCTTGACTTCGCTAGCGGAGACTCCTTCTGGTCAGATGTTGAACGTCAATGCTGATGTTGCTGCAGGAGAATTGGCCCGCATCTTCGAACCTCTGAAGATAGTCTACCTAAATGAGAAAGGTGGCATCATCAACGGCGAAAGTGGCGAGAAAGTCTCTGTTATTAATTTAGACGAAGAGTACGATGATCTAATGCAGCAGAGCTGGGTAAAATATGGTACCAAGTTGAAAATCAGAGAGATCAAAGAACTCTTGGATTATTTACCACGCTCGTCTTCTGTCGCTATTATCAACGTTCAAGACTTGCAAAAAGAATTGTTCACCGATTCTGGTGCTGGTACTATGATCAGAAGAGGTTACAAATTAACCAAAAGATCATCTTTATCTGAGTTCCCATCTACTGATACTCTAAGACAGGCATTGCAGAGAGACGCCGATATCAGCTCTGGAAAGATAGCTGTTGCAACATACCTGAGAGACCTGGAGCACGCCAATTTCACAACTTACGCAGACGAACCCCTGGACGCTTTGGCAATCATTAAGAAAGACGGCAAAATTCCAATGTTAGACAAGTTCCTATGCACCGAGTATGCTTGGTTAAACAACGTGACGGATAATGTCTTCAGCGCTGTGATGCGCGACTTCCCAGCCTTACAATGGATCGTAAACGAAGATGATCCTAGTATTGCTTGGCATTTTGACAAGTCCCAAGGCTCCTACTTGAGATCTGGAAAGGTCTTGTTTTGGTATGGAATTGAAGATTTGAACACTATCTCTGAAATTATTGGCGATTTCACCAAAAGCGTTGGGTCCTCTTCGGGCTCCCCAGCCGAGAGCAATGTTTTCTCAACTGGTAACTCCTCTAGATCCTACTCAACTAGGTCCACCCCTAAGTCGAATGGCTCCAATTCATCGCCAGGACGTGTCGCATTAATTGGTGCCAGGGGCTACACTGGAAAAAACTTGATTTCTTTAATTGACAATCACCCATACCTTGATGTTGCTCACGTCTCATCTCGTGAGTTGAAGGGCAAGAAGTTAGATTACTATAAAAAATCCAACATTGTCTACGAGGCCTTACAGATCGAAGATATCAAGAGACTAGAGTCTAAAGGCGACGTTGATTTCTGGGTCATGGCTTTACCTAATAAAGTATGTGAGCCATTTGTTCAGGCGATTGAAAGTGTTCATGGTAAGTCCAAGATTATAGATCTATCAGCAGATCACAGATTTGTTCCTGAAACAGAGTGGGCATACGGTTTACCGGAATTGAATAATAGAGATCACATTGCGGCCGCCAAAAAAATTGCTAACCCAGGATGCTATGCAACTGGTTCACAATTATCGATCGCCCCTCTAAGTGAGTTCATCACAGGGTTGCCAACTGTATTTGGTGTATCTGGTTACTCTGGGGCTGGTACGAAACCATCTCCAAAGAACGATCCTAAATTCCTCAATGATAACTTGATCCCCTACGCTTTGACTAATCACATTCATGAACGTGAAATTTCTACTCGTTTAGGTCGTGAAATTGCTTTCATCCCACACGTTGGTCAATGGTTTCAGGGTATCACTCTGACTGTTTCGATCCCAATCAAAAAGGGTTCCTTAACCGCCGAGCAGATTAAAGACATATACAAGACATTCTACGAAGGTGAAGAATTGGTACATATCTCTGACGATATTCCATTGGTCAAGGACATCAGTGGAACCCATGGCGTTGTCATTGGCGGTTTCAAAGTGAATGATGCTCAGGACCGTGTTGTTGTCTGTGCAACAATCGACAACTTGTTAAAGGGTGCTGCTACTCAGTGCCTGCAGAATATCAACTTGGCATTGGGCTACTCTGAGTACGCTGGTATTCCGAAGGACAAGATTCTTAAACACTGATTCAACTCCCATTATATAGGAAATTATATATAAGTACTAGGAAAGAGTTCAGCTTTAGCATTCATCTTCTGGTAAATAACTCAAAAATCAGGGAGATGTTGCGCCGACGGCATCAGTTGTAGTCTCCTTTGGCTAAATTCAATGAAGAGGCGGAACCGTCAAAAAGTGACTACTCCTGCACAGAAAGGCTGGTCTTAACCTATACAGAAGTTACGAGAGCATTTTTTTTGCCCAAACCTAAAGTCCACAACTGCATCAAGCTAAAACTCAAATCGCATTCGGGCGTGCCCGCAATGGCGCACTAGCATTCCATAACAGGGTTACAAAGAAGTCACAACGGGTCGTAGGCACGCGTGTTACTGAGGCAGGATTAGACGTCCAAGATCTGCTCTAACTGTGGGAGAACAACCAGGATCTCAAGCGTGCCAAAAAATATTGTTGCTCAAGGCGTTTCTCCACGTTCGATAGGTTCTTCACGTTGGACCCTGGCCTCCCGGCACTATCGTGCCATGCGGACTAGACGTTTACATAAACTGTATATCTGAGAATACGCGCGAGGGTCACCCGGCGCCTCGGTTGGGTTCTAAAAGGGGCAATTAGCTACGAATCTGTTCAAAGAGCATTGGATCCAATCAAGATTTGATGGACCATAAGTACAGGGCAATCACTCATTGGCAATAATGGCGGACTGGAGAAGGATTGATATTGATTCGTTGGATCCAAACAGTGGAAGACTGACAGCTGAAGATTTAATCCCACCTTATGCAAACAATGTCACACTGCAGGAAGTTCAACCCAAAATTTCCCAATTGCGTTCTTTATCAACAAGCGGAGACATGAACTCTGCTATCAAACTAGCTACCGAGGATCCTCCATATAGTGCAGATCTTAAAACGAAAGCCACGTACTTCCAAGCGGTACTGGATGCTTTGACTCAAGTGAGACAGGCAGACATCGCTGCAATTGTGAAACAACTATCACCTCAACAACAAGATGTTCTTGTGAAATATCTATACAAAGGCATGTCATTGCCAGAAGGCCAAAAACATGGAGGGCTTCTTCTTGCATGGTTTGAAAAATTGGTCCAGTCAGCTGGGGTGAACCCGATTGTACATTATCTATCAGATAGGAGAACGATATAAGACAAACTATGTAACAACCTTATGTAAAGCCAAAGGAACTGAAAATTGAATACGAGGAGTGTGAGCACACACATGATTGAAATAATATCTTGTTCACTAAAGCGAATTGTCCCAGAAGTCAAGAGGCGGCAGAGGAAGAACCTTGAAAAAAAGGTGAAATTTCAGAGGATTTGAAGAATACATCAAGTCTTCGCCTGAACTTACAAAGTACGTAGACCATTTAAGCATCATTCCACATGTCAGATTCTGGAGAAAAGATGGAGAAGCAGATAGCGGACTCTAGCGAGCCTATCTTGGACAGTGACAATTCTGACGAAATCGCGAATAATCACAAGAGGACAAGAGGGGAGGAGGGCAAAGAATCGAAGGATACTGGTTACGCTGAGAGTCACACTGAAAGTCCAGTTACTGACTCGGGAGACAAGAATATCGAAAAGTCGAACGAGAGAAGCACCTCGAAAAAGCTAAAAGTTGACGAAAGCAGTGGTAAGGCGGATCGCATAATAAAAGATGATTTGAGCAAGCCTGAAGAAAAGGAGAACAACGACAATGAACCGAGTAGCAAAAATAATTCAGATCCGGATGTCAAACCGAAGTTTGTTTTTGGCTCTGGAACAAGTTTCGGTTCAGGGTTTGGCGCTTTCAAGAAGCCTAGCGACAATGACGAGGATACGGCGAAGAAAGACACAATCGATAAACCATTTGCATTCGGATCAGGACTTTCATTTGGTGGTGGATTTGGCATTTTAAAGAAAGCAGATGACACTGAAGTTGAAAAGAGAGAAGATATTGAAAGCGAGAAGAAAGAGGAGACATCAAAGTCGCCAAATGAGGGAAATAAGGAGTCTTCCTCTAAGGCTGAGGAGTCGGCATTATCTTCCAAGCCGCAGATAACTGTAAAACTGCAAAAGCAGGATGTAAAATCAGGAGAAGAATCTGAGGAAACAATTTACCAGGTCAATGCAAAGCTATATCAACTTTCTGATCTCAAGGAAGGATGGAAAGAGAGAGGTGTAGGAATTGTAAGAGTAAACACAAACACCAAAACGGAAAAATCACGTCTAATTATGAGGTCTCGAGGTATTTTGAAAGTCATCTTAAATTTGCCATTGATAAAAGGAATCAAGATCGAAAAGGGGTTTCCCGGTTCGCTGCAAAGTGAAAAGTTCATCAGAATGATATACGTAGATGACAACAAGGCACCTATACAGTATGCTATCAAAACAGGTAAAGCAGAAACAATTAGCGAATTGTATGATAATATTATTCAACTTGTACCACAGTAAATAAAGAAGCAAATAATAAATTCATAAAACGAATAGAAAATGTTACATAATTTGTCAGCTTTTAATAAATGCTACAGTACATACAGCAGCCCCTTTAACGCCACCAAATTCAAATGACGGATAGTTAATTGTTTTCCAAACTTTTAAGTTATCTGTTTCAATGATTTCAACTAGCTCTTTTTCAGTGAAATTGCAGGAGGTTATTAGAAATATACCGCCATCAACAAGGATTTTTTCTATTACATTTGAATATATCTCTGTCACCGTTTTTCCGTCGGTAAATTTCGTACCGCTCAGGGCAATAGCATCTAAAGTTCCTTTATCCAAAGCTATATCAAATTTCCCAGGGCTCCACTTAGTCTGGAAGATATCGGCAGTTTCAAAATTAGTAAATTGATCGAATTTTTTTGCTTCAGCTACTGCCCCAGCAAATTCAACACTCTGTGGTGAGTAATCTATTCCGAGCATGGATCCGTTGAACCCATTTTCACAAAGTTCAAACAACAGATGCCCATTTCCGGTACCCAAGTCAATTATCGAAGAATCCAGTTTGATCTTTGAGTTACCTACATTATCCGAAAGGAAATCTACCATTCTTGTTTCGGCATCGTTGTCATCAAACCAACACTCACCGGTATCCTCAGGGTTTTTGCTGAAGTTTTCTCGTTCTACGGCATAGAATTCATCCCAGTAGCGCTTGGTTCCTAATTTAGATGCATTCAGCCTTGTGGTATCTTCCATTTATGACGGAGCTTGAATCACTAACACTGAGCTAATCAATCTTGACGCCTTTTTTCTTCACTTCACTTTTTTTTCAGCGGACATCGCAAGTTGAAAAGGGATCAATCTAACAGAAAATCTAGCAATAATACCAGTACTTACAGCGCCTGAACAAACACAACGAGCCCTTGGTAATCCAAAAGAATGGCTAAATTTAATTTTTTGCCTACTTTGCAAGACGCTTTTCAACCCTTGCTGCCACAGCAAGTAGAAATACTTCGTCAACAAGTGCTCACAGAGGGTGGCGATTCCGCATCAATTCAATCTAGGTTCAATTATGCATGGGGTTTGATAAAGTCCGATGACGCTAACGACCAGCGACTTGGAGTAAAGTTGCTGACTGATATATACAGAGAGTCGACAACAAGAAGACGCGAGTGCTTATATTATTTGGGTATTGGCTGCTACAAATTAGGGGAATACTCGATGGCAAAGAGATACGTAGATACGCTCCATGAGCACGAGCCGAATAACAAACAAGCTTGCGCACTAAAAAGTATGGTGGAAGATAAAATACAGAGAGAAACAGTCAAAGGCCTGGCAATGGCGACAGGATTTATTGCCGGAACTGCAACAATAGTTGCCCTTCTTTTCAGAAATAAGAAAAAATAATGCATCTATGTAGCTTTATATTCATAATCAGACCCTGTTAGATGGCACCATTGAATTTTGCCACTAATAGGGAATTTTTCGAGGACTAACGAAAATCAGCATGTAATAAGATTGCATTAAATTGGGTATTACAATTCTTCAAAGTACTGAGGCTCGTGTTGAATAAGAAATACCACGAGTTCTTATGTCTTTAAAATCCTCAACAAGTCGTTGTTTCTTGATTTGGTGACCGGAAAAGCCCTGCTCATCCATAACAAGGACAAAACTGCATGAACCTCATCCAACCGCGCATCAGATCTTGGGATGCCCCTCGGTTACTCTGCAAATTAGTCTCTGTATTGAGATCTCCTTGAATCTTCGCGTTTGTTGACATTTTCAACCGCCACCAATTACGCGTTTGTTCGTAGATCAAATCGGTATCTTGACGTGTGTCTTGGAATGATTGCACCTTACTAATACCAAGGCGCTCGGCGTGTTACGCCCACCCTGCGCGCGCGTACGAGTACTATATCCACGTAAACTTTCAATCCACTTACCAAAGCGCGTAAAGCCCAAACGAAGTAATACCAAAAAGAAATTTACGCGTTTCGCGTTACCTTTTTCATCTCCTTTTTTTGCCAACAAAAAAGTTATATAAGCTGTATTATATTCCATTATTACTCTTCCCTCTCTAGACCCTACTGCTGTTCTTTTGGTGTATTTTTTTGAGAGCCTTGACAAGAGTTCTTATTAATAATTGTTATAATGTTCGTCTACAAGAGAGACGGTCGCAAAGAGCCAGTTAGGTTCGACAAGATTACTGCACGTATTTCTCGCTTATGTTACGGTCTGGATCCTGCGCATATCGATGCAGTTAAGATCACCCAACGTATTATATCTGGTGTGTACGAAGGTGTTACTACCATCGAATTGGATAATCTAGCAGCTGAAACGTGTGCCTACATGACTACTGTGCATCCTGATTATGCGACACTAGCTGCAAGAATTGCAATATCGAATCTTCATAAACAGACGACGAAACAGTTTTCTCAAGTCATCGCAGACCTTTTCAATTACGTTAACCCAAAGAATGGTGTACATTCACCCATGATCTCCAAGGAAGTGTATGGCATCATCATGGAAAACAAAGATGAACTAAATTCAGCTATTGTATATGATAGAGATTTCCAATTTAATTATTTTGGATTCAAAACTCTGGAACGTTCTTATTTACTACGAATCAATGGGGAGGTCGCAGAGCGTCCTCAGCACTTGATCATGAGAGTGGCTGTTGGTATTCACGGCGAAGATATCAAATCTGCCATTGAAACGTATAACCTTATGTCTTTGAGATATTTCATCCACGCTTCTCCAACCCTGTTCAACGCTGGTACCCCTCATCCTCAAATGTCTTCATGTTTCTTAGTCGCTATGAAGGATGATTCTATTGAAGGCATTTATGATACTCTAAAACAATGTGCTATGATTTCAAAAACTGCTGGTGGTATTGGTCTTCATATCCATAACATTCGTTCGACTGGCTCTTACATCGCGGGTACGAACGGTACTTCCAACGGGCTAATTCCAATGATCCGTGTCTTCAATAACACTGCTCGTTACGTTGACCAAGGTGGTAATAAAAGACCCGGTGCCTTTGCTTTGTATTTGGAGCCTTGGCATGCAGACATTTTTGATTTCATTGATATTAGAAAGAACCACGGTAATGAAGAAAATCGTGCAAGAGATCTATTCCCAGCTCTATGGATCCCAGATCTTTTCATGAAACGCGTTCAAGAGAATGGTGACTGGACTTTATTCTCACCAAGCGAGGCCCCTGGTTTAGCTGACGTTTACGGCAACGAGTTCGACGAGCTTTATGAACGTTACGTTGCGGAAGGACGTGGTAGAAAGACCATCAAGGCTCAAAAATTATGGTACGCCATTCTGGAGGCACAAACAGAAACTGGTACTCCATTCATGTTGTACAAAGATGCTTGTAATGAGAAGAGTAATCAAAAGAATTTGGGTACTATCAAGTCTTCTAATTTATGTTGTGAAATCGTTGAGTATTCTGCCCCAGACGAGACTGCTGTCTGTAATTTGGCATCTATTGCATTACCCTCGTGTGTTCAAGTTTCCGATGATGGCAAAACTCAATGGTATAACTTTGCTAAATTACACGAAATTGCTAAAGTTATCACTCGTAACTTGAATAAAGTTATTGACCGTAACTACTATCCGGTTATCGAAGCCAAAAACTCTAATATGAGACACAGACCAATTGCTCTAGGTGTTAATGGATTAGCTGATACATTCATGATGTTGCGTATTCCATTTGAATCTCAGGAAGCGAAAGAACTAAACGTTCAAATTTTTGAAACAATTTATCATGCATCTTTAGAGGCCTCATGTGACTTGGCTCAAATAGATGGCCCATATCAAAGTTATGAGGGCTCTCCAGTCTCCAAGGGTGTCCTACAGTATGACATGTGGAATACAAAGCCAAGTGATCTATGGGACTGGGACACTTTGAAGGAACAGATTAAGAAGCATGGTATTAGAAACTCTTTGTTGATGGCCCCAATGCCAACTGCTTCCACGTCTCAAATTTTAGGCTACAACGAATGTTTTGAACCATTCACTTCAAATATGTATTCTCGTCGTGTTCTTTCTGGTGAATTTCAGATTGTGAATCCTTACCTACTACGCGATTTGGTAGATCTAGGTATTTGGGATGAGAGTATGAAGCAACACATCATTACTGATAATGGTTCCATTCAAAATCTACCAAACATTCCTCAAGATATTAAAGACATATACAAAACGGTTTGGGAAATCTCGCAAAAACATATCATTGAAATGTCTGCTGACCGTGCTGCTTTTATTGATCAATCCCACTCTTTAAATATTCACATTCGTGCGCCAACAATGGGTAAGTTAACAAGCATGCACTTTTATGGTTGGAAGAAAGGTCTCAAGACTGGTATGTACTACTTGAGAACGCAAGCCGCGTCTGCGGCTATCCAATTCACCATAGACAAGTCAGTTGCAGAACAAGCTGGACTGAACCTCGGCAACATGTCTGAATTAGTTCGTCCCAGTTACGTTCCACGCAAAGTCAATTTAGAAGAAGGTAGTCTAACACCAGTGGATGAACTAACGAAAGAAACATCCCCAACTCCTTCGGCTACGTCCTCGATTTCGAATAGCATAGCATCATTGAAGATCCAAGATAGCCAACCAATTACTCCAGTAGCCTCTGCCCCCCAAACCGAGCTACTAGAAAAGGCAACCGATGCTAATGCTTCAAAAATTGGGAGCGAGAAAGACAGCGAGTTTGACATTTACAATTCTAAAGTGATTGCCTGTGCGATTGATAATCCGGAGGCCTGCACAATGTGCTCCGGTTAAAACGCAATGACCATGATGTCATAACATATTTTTTTATCTTTTTGGGGTTGTTTAATTTAGGGTAGTTAATTTAGTTTATAAAATTTTTGATTTTTAATGCTTTTCATTCAGACGTTATTCACCATTGAGAAATGGCGATTACCTGCCAAAAACGATGACCGGCTCACTCAGCTTGTCGTGTAAGGTGTACTCCCTGCAACAGTAATGCATATCATGAATCGAGGACTATTTTAGCTAATTTCGGAGAACTGAATTTAGAGGAGGCTGCGGCCTGTCGAAAGTATGTTAAACTTCCAAAATAGCTATTATATGTACGAGCTGAAGAGCTTTAACTTCATCTAATCTCTTATCCGCGATAGTTTAATGGTCAGAATGGGCGCTTGTCGCGTGCCAGATCGGGGTTCAATTCCCCGTCGCGGAGATTTTTTTAACGCCCAAAATGCTACTAGGTAAATTTCCATCTATGAAATCCAAAGATGAAGCTAGCAAGTAATACTTGCAGGGGTAGTTAAATCGTCATGCTAATGTCCTTTGTGCTTTGATGAAACCAATAACCGCCGAATACGGGTTACCCGGAATATATGGAAAATTCTGAAGTATAGATGAACTCAGACTATTAATGAAGCATAAGATGGCCATCAACTATTATGAAAAATTGTCGGATCGATGAAATTCGTCGCACTTATATCAGGTGGAAAAGACTCATGTTTCAACATACTGCATTGCCTGAAACAAGGACACGAATTAGTAGCTTTAGCAAATTTATATCCAATCGATGCTACTGAACAAGAGTTAAACAGTTTTATGTTCCAAACTGTAGGGCATGATATAGTGTCGCTATACGATAAATGTACGGGGCTCCCGCTCTATAGGCAAGCGATCAAACCTGATAGCTCAAAGAACATTGAGTTGAACTACACGCGCACGGAAAATGATGAGATAGAGGACCTTTTCTCCCTGTTGTCTAGAGTAAAGAGCGAGATACCTGATCTAGGAGGGGTCAGTGTGGGGGCCATATTATCTTCTTATCAACGAACGAGAGTCGAGGATGTCTGTGCCAGAATCGATTTAGTATCATTGAGCTATCTATGGCAGAGGGATCAATTGAATTTAATGACAGAGATGTGTTCAATGTCTAAGCAAGAGCCAGCAAATGATGATGGAAAGATGGATGCAAGAATAATAAAGGTGGCAGCAATTGGCCTAGATGGATCATCTCTTGATAAATCTTTACCCCAGATTTTTCCAGTGCTGAAAAAATTGAACGAGCAATACGACGTCCACATTTGCGGGGAGGGGGGTGAGTTCGAAACAATGGTCGTAGATGCCCCATTTTTTTCTCAGGGTAGGTTGAAGGTTTTGTCTCACAACCCAGATTTATCAGATTCTCATGATGGTGTGTATAGTACCCGATTGAAGATAGAATTCGAAGCAATAAAGAGGAACCTGAACCTGCAAACTCAATTGGAAAACTTGCCCTCGCCGGCATTGTTAAACGAAAAATGGATGGAGTTGCTAGAAGTTTTGAAACGGCAACAAAATACAGAACAAGAAAGTATCAAGATGTCCACCGTGACCTCATACGCCGAGGCAGCATTGAGTAAGATTTCAATTACGAGATTGGGAAATATACAATTTATCTCTAATATCAAGCCACAAGATTTCTCTACCACGGTAAAGGAACAAACGAAGGATGTTTTTGATCAACTGGGATCTATCCTCTCTGAAACGGGCTTAGATCCTTCTCAGGGATTGTTCTGTTCTCTTTTATTATCAGATATGTCAAAGTTTGCAGAGATCAACAGAATATACAGTAATTTCTTCAGCATCAAGAAATATGGGCCCCTCCCGCCAGCCCGGGCATGTGTTGGAAGCGCTTGTCTGGGTAAAGGGTGCTTTTTACAACTATCGATAATGCTTGATGTCTCCAGTTACAACATAGCACAGGGCCCTCATGCTGTTGGCCAGAAGATTAAAAATGGGCTTCATGTTCAAGGCCGGTCGTACTGGGCACCATGCAATATAGGACCCTATTCTCAAGCCATATGGTCGTCCGACGATCCTAATAAAGTCTCATACATAAGCGGTCAAATCGCATTAGAGCCCTCCTCAATGAATATGGTGGCCACAGAATCTGACTTACAAAGCGTTACGTCTTTACGTCACTTCGATACTTTGAAAGCAACTATTGATGCGAGGACCCAGCTTTTTATGACATGCTTTGTAGTCCACCATAGCACAATCTCCTCGGTCGCAAGGACATGGGCACTCTATTGTCGAGAGATGGCTCATGAATCAGATAATTGGCTAGATAAACAAAACGACTGCCCCGAATGCCTCATTATTCTCGAAGTCTCTCAACTCCCTAGAGGAGCTCTATGCGAATGGGGTGGGGTTTGCTGCAAGGTGCCCAGTTGTGAGGATGATGAGGATGATGAAGATGATGACGACAGCCAAGAAAGCGGGAAAAATTCGCACCAAATGCTTCGCGAAAAATCTGGCAATTTGTCCTTATTCAAAGACATTTTAGTAACAAATAGCCGCAGCGACCGACACTTTATTACTGGATTTGAAGATAGGATTGAAAAATTAGTGGTATCTTTGAGGAAATTCAAGGCAGATTTTAAAGCTACATTATACTACAATCCAATTGGGATGGTTGAAGTTCAAAAAATGCTAGATGAATTTACGAACATTGAGTATTATCCAGTAGAAAAAGTTTACGATCATGAGGGAACGGCACATATATTTGGATATCACATAATGGTAGTCATATAGTAGATTTGAAAATTTGTTTTTTGAATCTTATACTTGGCGCAATAATCCGAATTTTAAGATCGTCAGATCTATCAGGGTGTGTTGATTTTTTAATATGCCTTTTAATACATAAAACTGAATATTTTTTTCCACTTGAACGGTATTCTTTTTTGCACGTTTTAGTTGCATCTTGGATGTCGCGAGTCGCTGAGGTGCCACTTAAAGGATCGCTTCTCAGTCAAATCATATAATCAATATTCAGCTCCGTATATTTGCTGGAAAAATTCTACGCCAAATTTTAGGTTAATTGCCTAAGGGCCTAAGTTGGACATATATTCATTTAACCAAAACTTTTAAAGACACCTAATCGTAACTCAAATGATTTCTGGTGGCTGAATCTCGGATGCGATTAGGTGCCAATCAGAACAAAACTGTGGCGGAATCGAATTAATATCATGTTATGCATTCCACCAACCCACTAATCTAGGCAGACCTGCAAAGGGCAGAAAAACGAAACACCTGATTCGTCGCATTCTGACATGATGAAATTGTTGACGCCTAAAACGCGCTTGTTTTCTACACATACCAAATGGCCAGTTGAAATCTGATATTATTTTTTGGGAAGGTAAATGAAAAGCGGTTTAAATGTCTTCTTGTTGAGCAGCCTTGGCACATATTCTTGGGAATATAAAGCAAGATAGAAGCTAAAGTCTTCAATACTTGCAGAGATGCTGTCGACTTCCTTAATCACTTACACAGCTGAAATTTTGGAGATAATTTCAGCTCCCATAGCTGCTAGGTACGTGGATGAATAGACGTATCTGATCAGTCTTTTCCCTATCTCTGGAGATCCCTGTTTTATTTGATCTCTGACGCTAAGCACACTTTGAAGAACTTATTAGGCGCGAGGCGGGCGGACATCGGTGAAAAGTAATAAAAAATAACTTTGAAAAGAAGTTGGTTCATTCTCATCGATACAAACATAGGAAACGAGCATCCACAGCACACTCTGTTCCGTTGATGGGTGATATTTTATTTGATTATCTGGAGGAGGCAAGAAAATTGATTCAATTTACGAGAAAAGTCTGTGAACTAGACAGAGATGGCCAAACTTTGGACGTTGAAGCTCAAAGGGATTATAAATCAATCGAAGGGAATGACTTAAAATTCAAGCCTAGTATATCAATTGCTTTGCATCCTTCAAAATCCAATATACTCTCTGCATGCAGTACAAAGATTGGCGATGCGCAGGAAAATCCAAAATCAACCTCCCGGCCTGAAGTACCGCTTAAATATGCAAGCGATGAGAAAGTAGGCAACGATATATTACGAAATTCAGATTTCGTCAAGCTATCAGATTCTGAAGATGAAATTTCACTACCTGTGGCGGACGATCATGGACAAATGAGTAAGCACGATAACCATATCTTGTGGAAGGACCATGATGCAGCCACATCTGCAGACGCCAGCATGCAAAGAGTAGCGCCTGAACAAAATAAAATGCAGCAGAAGCCAGGGATTAATCGAAAGTTTCTGTACGAACATAGCACGTTTCAAGATAGGAATATTGCACTTCAAGAGTCACAGAAACTTCCTGAACGAGAATTTGATAAAAACATAAAAACAAATGCCAGCAAATTGCATCAACCCGGAAACAAAACTAAGAGACTAAAAAAGCAACTGAAAAAAACTAGGGAGCTGGTCGAAAGTGCTCACAAAAGCTCAAATTTGGTCTTCACGCTACTAGGCGAAGGGAAAAAAGTGGTAAGTGGACCCCAGAGGCCGCCAGCCTCATTGCCACCAACATGCTTACCACCGCCGCCACCACCGCAGCCGCCAATGCCACCACCACCTTCAGCGTCGTTCTCTCCTATAATCGATAACCGATATCAGCATCATAATTCAAGCTACGGGAAAGGTCAACAAATGCAATATCTCATGCAGTATCCTGGAAGTGTAGCCGTGCATCCTCCCAATAACAACACGTACTTGTACAATAATTCAGCGTTGAGCTCTCAACAGGGTACACTACAAACTCATTGGCCCGCCCATAACCAGGGCACGTTGTTCCCATTTTCCTCCTATGAACAGCCAACTGACGTTGGCCTACCTTCTATACAACCTACCAGTGTCAACAATCGCTTGGCTTATTTGCCAATGGAAAAAGGGCTCCCCGCAGAAGGCTCCAGCAAATACCAGCATCCGAATTCACAAATTGATAGCGTAGTAAACGCTAAGCGAACACTTCCTTCAATAAGCCGGCAAAAAGTCAAAGCCAAAGCCAAAGCCAGAGCATCCGCCCCACATCGAAAGAAGAAGAAAGCGCCAAAATCACTGAAACGCATTGATGGAATGGTCAGAAAATACGATTTGGGTGATAATGTTTAGATCCATCTCGATGTTTTCTAATATATTCGAAGAAAGAGCAAGTTATATAAAATGTCGATTGAGTTTTATCAGCTACATAAGGTTATTTCCTTTACTTTTCACGAGATTTGAGAAATCTGCTAAATTTACCGCGCTTTTTCTCTATTATCGGCTCAGTGTTGCTGGCGCTTACTACTGGAGCAGATTTCGGAGGTGCATTTTGGCTCCGTAAGTGAACGTGATTAACGGGGCGCGCTATAGGTGCCACCGATTCATAAAGATGCTCTGGCACCTTATCCGATTGGCGCTGGTCGTCTTTCAGATTGAGTACTTCTCTCTGAGTAGTTAAATTTTCTATACTTTTCATAAACGCCAGCGGCGTTATTATACCATCACTTCCAATAAAAATATCTTTATTTTTAAGCTCTGATTGCTCGTAGGCTGCCCTCACTTCAGAATAGGAAATACCCCCCACAATGTAATAAAAAAATCTTTGTCTCGGCGCCTTCTTGGTGTTATTGCTATTTTTGGTCCATGCAGCTTTGTGACGAGGATTTCTTAATGATGTGGAACTATTAGCACCCGATGTCGCCTCTTGATGCATTTCATCAAGAAGTTCTATAGGCTTATCTTTTGTATAGGGAAAGGATTCTTCACTCAAAAGTAGTGGATTAGTTATCAGCTTTGACAAAACGCTACCAGCCGCTGGTATAAACCTAGAAGTAACGTATATGCTTGAGTCCTTTAAGACGGTATCATGAAACCACTGCTTTTTGAAAGGCTTAGTCCGAGGCTCAGCTTTTATCAGCTTGAAACCAAGATTATCGAAGTTTTTGAAGAGTAGCATGAAGTGGTTGAAAAATTCATGAGTAGTTTCCAAGCCGATAAAGGAGAGTAATTTGACAAAATCTTCTTCGATCAACCCCCCACGGTATAATGCATAAATGATGATGTACCGAATTTTGTCGGTAATATTGAGGCTTTTGCTGGCGAGGGCTATCAGAAGAGAGTCTGTTATATGCTTGCATTTTTCCCCGTCCATGTCAAAACCAAATCCAGCTAAGTTCTGTTCCACTTCGGCATATTCAGCAAGTCTTCTTTCGTTGTTGACGTCAAAACATTGATCTATTAGCTTTCGATGGAGTATAAGCCTTCTTCTATCTTCATCAAAATCTTTCAAGTGTGCGACGACGCTCAAGAGATGTGTTGTAGTTTTCACGTTAGAGCGATCAACCAATAATGGGTTTTTTGCGATCATTTCCTTAATTTTGCCCTCAAGATATGTACTAGCATCCATGATATGTTGGTGCTTCAACTCTACCCAATCTGGGTCCAGATTATCCAAAAGTTTTGTAGTTTTCTCTTCTTCTTCTCCTTTTTCGTTTTCAGCTTTATAATGAAATACATCAGTGCCAGTGTCCAAAGTTGGAACCACATCGTACGCCATTGCTTGGTAGTTAAAATCATGAATAATGGGGCTTATCAGGTCTACCGATCTATCTGCAATCAAAAATATAGCTCTAGGCCTTGTGGAGGGAGGGGGAAAGTCTTCATGCTCCCTTGCATAATTATCCAAGACCTCTTGAAATTCAAAAGCTAACTTCTTCGCCAAAGCAGTGGCGGGCGATAGTTCAATCTGATTTGAGGTAGGCTCAGAATATCTTATAATGGGGTATTCTCCAGTAACAACACACAAATTTAAAAGGGAATTAACTGTCCTCTTGATACTTTTATTGATCAAATCAGCACATTGCTTATTAAAAAACAATTGCAATGGCTTATCAATACCCATAGTTAAAAAGAACTGGGATTCTTTAGGTATAAAAGCCAATGGTATCTCTTTCACTGAGGCCAAATATTGAACGACGTACCTCTTGGACTTGAAGAATTCTGCAATATGCGGAGCAGGTTCCGGTAAAAATCTTACATGACATCTCTTATACTTTGGGGGCCTGTTGCAAAAATCGACGTCAATGCAATTGATATTTAGCTTCGTCGGAGCCAGGAGATAGATTGCATCTACCGATTGTTGACCCTTTCTCTTAGGAGAATCTATCCTGTCCACAGCAGTAACATGGCTTAGAAGTTCTTGAGGTGACACAAATAGATATGAAAACAATCTCTCAACTTCAGCGTCAATGATGAGAAACTTCACATTGTGCTCAGTTTGGATCTCACCAATTAAACTGAGAAGATAGTTTCTTTGCAACTCAATCAAGTCAGACATTGCCTGAATTTTATCCAATTAACACCTAAACAAACTTTGAAAAGCACTCTAGAGAATTCAATGCAAATTTGAATCTCCGTAGGTTTGATCCGAGCGCTTATTATTGTCTCTCTGTTGCCTGGGTTTGTTAATATTCACTGAATATCCATGGTGCCAAGTAGCGTTTAAGGCACTAGTAATCATATCAAACGATTTCAATCACTTTAGGCCTAACGGCAGTCGCCAAGCGGGCGTCACTCCTCTAGCAGTAACATATATACAGAAACATTTGCTCTAGACTCTTACTCCGCTTATGGCTTGCAATTCATGTATTTACAAAAGCGGCAGTACCCAGTGAGCTTCTACGTATTCAATACATAAAAGAGGGCCAGCATTTCAAGTGGCAGCAGCAGCTTTTTTTGACCAAGACTTGGCTTGGAGAGCTTGAATGAATCAGGTAAAATTCTAGGCTTATTACTTACATTATCTATCATAACCAAAACATTCAATGGGAAAACAGCAAAGTGTTCAGCTTTAAACCGACAGAGAAAAATTTCTCAAACACTGGAAGTAAACAGTATTCATTACGACCTGCCTAATGCGATCGATTCGGACTCTTATCCATTCCTGAGCTCGCAGATCGAGCCATGAAACTCTTGGAGGCCTGGTTCGGGCCGCTCTTTGGTTCCTTTGCTGATGTGCCTTAAAATAAACAGTCACTTGTAATGATGTCTTCACAGGAATGCTCCCGCGTATGCCAAGGACCATGTTAAACTTTGCCCGTTGTCCAAACAAACCTCGTTGGATTTACTGAAAAACTCGAAAGACATCTGTGGGTTGAATAAAGCGGCATTTAACATAGTGATTCCTTTCCAACCGTCTTTCACGTCATTCAAAATTGGCTCTAGCTTTTGTTTCCATTCCTCCTCAACGAACCTAGGAGACCTAACGAAAGAAGAAGCAGGGGTGATCGGAATGGCATGTATCATTTGTATATACTGCAATTCGTTACCAAAATAGGTGGTATGGTCTACTTTATTCTCAAATAAGATACCGCTAACCTTATTAGGAATGAAAGAGGGCGGCATGACATTATTGTCATCTGAATATAAAAAGTATGAATTCACTGAAGTCCTCAATATGCCAAGCTGCACGTCGGAGAGCTCAATCAAAGATTTGTTGTCTGTCGAGAGACCCCACAATTTCAACGCGTACGACGCGTTAACGTCCTCTGAACTGGATTCCTGGTCTTTTCCGTCACCACTTTCAAATAGCCCTTTAGCGAATGAATGACCATTAAACCAATCAAAAGACCTGAAAGCTGGGAAGTGTCTATCCTTTTCAGATGGATTTGCAAAATCTCTGATTAGATTTTCCACCCACGCCTTATTTTGCGATAGCCATTCGCCATTTCCCACGTCCCTATCAACTTTGGCCAAAATGGCTGCTGTGATAACGTGATAGCTATAATGAAAATGATGATCATTGTAAAAGGAGTTACCAAAATCTTGTGAACTGGTCCCGGAGGAAATAAGGCCGCCCCACGTTTTGTCGTATACCAGAGGTAATATTTGCATATTTTGAACGAATCTTCCTATGGCTTCCTTCAACTTTGGTAGAATTATAAACACCAACTCAGTGTCTTTAATTATATATTGGCAACAATACAAAATC